>QEPC01008061.1:2380994-2411623 GCA_003113815.1 Sphenodon punctatus | reverse complement strand
GGGATCCATTCCCTGTTGTTTTCCCCAAGCTCCCATCATGTTCCCTGATCCTGTCTGGCTAATAGCTGCTAATGGATCTATCTTCCAGAAACTTGTCCAAACCTCTTTTAAACTCAGCTATAGTACTGGCCCTTACCACAGCCTCTGGCAGTAGATTCACAACCCAATTATACACTGAGTGAAAAAATATTTTCTTTTTATTTGTTTTAAACCTGCCACCCATGAGTTTCATGGAGTGTCCCCTAGTTCTAGTACTAGCTGAGAGGGTAAATAACTGCTCCTTGTTTATTAGTTCCATGGACCACCCCACCAAGTCATCTCTTCTCCAAGCTGAAGAGCCCCAACCTACCAAGCCACCAAGCCTCTCCTCATATGGGAGCCCTTCCATGCCCTTGATCATTTTTATTGCCCTTCTCTGTACCTTTTCTAGTTCAGCTATGTCATTTTTGAGATGGGGCGACCAGAACTGCACACAATATTCGAGGTGCGCTAGTACCATTGATTTGTACAGAGACGACATCCTCAGAAGGGGATTATTCTCTATCCCCTTCCGAATAATTCCGAACATTCTGCTTGCTTTTTTGACTGCTGCTGCGCACTGCGCTGTGGATTTCATTGTATTGTCCACAACCACCCCCAGATTCTTTTCCTGAGTGGTAACTCCTAACTTAGTACCCAGCATTGTGTACGCAGCTTGGATTATTTTTCCCTACGTGCATCACTTTGTACTTGTCCACGTTCAATCTTGTTTGCCATTTAGATGCCCAGGCACCCAGTATCGTAAGATCTTGTTGCAGTTCTTCACAGTCTGCTCATGTTTTAACTACCTTGAATAACTTGGTGTCGTCTGCAAATTTGATCACCTCGCTGTTAACACCCTTTCCCAAATCATTAATTAATAGTACATTAATCAGCACTGGTCCCAATACAGATCCCTGAGGTGCACCACTTTTTACATCTCTCCATTGTGAAACTCCAAGAACTTATCCAGTCCCGTTCTAAAACTAGCTAAATAACACTACCAGCCTTGACCACTTCTTCTGGCAGTAAATTCCACAAGTTAATTGTGCTCTGAGTGAAAAAACACTTTCTCTTATTTTTTTTCAAATCTGCTGACAGTTAATTTAACAGTGTCCCCTTGTTCTAGTAGTTAGAGAGTGCAAATAACCACTTCCTATTTACATGTCCCACCCCACCCTTGTTTTTATAAACTTTTATCATAACCCCTTTCAGTCCTCTCTTCTCCAAGCTGAAGAGCCCCAACCTATCAAGCCTCTCCTCATACGGGAGTCATTCCATACCTTTGATCATTTGTGCTGCCTTTCTCTGTACCTTTTCTAGTTCTACAATGTCTTTTTTGAGATGGGGCAACCAGAACTGCACACATACTTCAGGTGCAGTCATACCATAGATTTATATAGAGGCATTACGACATTTTCAATTTTATTCTCCATCCCTTTCTGAATGATTCTTAGCATTCTAGTTGCTTTTTTCACCGCCACCACACACTGAGTTGAGGATTTCACTGTATTATTCACAATGACTCCAAGATCCTTTTCTTGAGTGGTAACTCCTAATTTAAAACTCAGCATTGTATACATACAGTTTGGGGTATTTTTCCCCTATGTGCATCACTTTACACTTGTCCACATTAAATTTCATCGGCCATTTAGATGCCCAGTTGCCCAGTCTCACAAGATCCTTCTGTAATTCTTCGCAGTCCCCTCGGGTTTTAACTACCCTTGAATAATTTTGCATCATCTGCAGATTTGATCATCTCACTCTTTACTCCCTTCTCCAGATAATTAATTAATATATTAAACATCACTGGTCCCTGGGGCACTCCACTAGTTGCTTCTCTCCACTGTGAAAACTGAACATTTAGTCCTACTTTTTGCTTCCTATCTTTTAACCAGTTGCCAATCCACAATAGGGCACTGCCTCTTATAAAAACAAACATAGGGATCCTCATCAGCAATTCCACCTATCCAGTGGAAAACCACTAGAACCAACAAGCAAAAAAGGATAGGGGAAATAACAAAATATATATTTATTCTGGTGCATGGGAGATACCATGCATGATTAATTCTGTAAAGTCTATGAAATTCTCTAGAGAAATAAAACCCTAGTTATATAAATCAATAAAATAAATTGGCAATGCCATTAGTGTGTTATACAAAGATTAGGCATCATGAGCAAAAAAAACAAACGCGTTTCGGGGAAAACCCCTTCTTCAGTGTTATAACACTTTAAAACCACAAATGGGCACTGCAAACAAACAGAATAAAAAGAGAGTGATATTTAGAACAGTTGTCTCCAATTTAGACAAATCATTTTTACAAATCCCAACCATATATCCACTACTGTACCTTAAGCCAACTTTGGTGTTACACACCCCGTTACAAGTCAAGGCAGGGGGAGAGAGGATGAAAAGCCACCCCCAAATGGGACTCTTAATGGCAGTTCTACTGCAAGTAAAGAAAAAATTAAAAAATGAAGAACAAATTAGTAGCGGCGGGATCACCGGCATTTCCGGTATCCGATAATGCCAGTACTGGGCGTACCGGCATTATCGGATTCAACCCGGTAAATCCGGTCCGGTTACCGGATTCCGGGTACCGGATTTTTTTTTACATTGCAGCCATTTAAATGAATGGCTGCAATGTAAAAAAGTTTTAAAAACCACCAAAAAACCCTCCCCGAGTCCAGGCTGCGCGGGTGGAAGGGGGGACACCCCCCCCACCCTGCCCAGCCTGGATTTTTCAACCTAGAGTCCCCCCCCCAGCACCAGCGGCCGCGGCGTCCCAGCAGCAGCCGGTAAGTATAGACCTCATCCCTGGGGGGGGTTTAACACCCCCCACCCCCCCAGGGATCACCCTACTACAAGTTCCCACTGGATCCAGTACCTTTTAGTTCAGCTCTGGGTGTGGCGGCGGGCGGTCCAGCGGCCTCAGCGCCGGCTGTGGCTGCCGGCGTCAGAGACGCTCTAGGCCTTCCGGGGAAACCCGGAAGTTCCCCGGAAGGCCTAGAGCNCCCGCCGCCGCACCCGCCACACCCGGAGTTGAACTAAAAGGTACTGGATCCAGTGGGAACTTGTAGTAGGGTGATCCCTGGGGGGTGGGGTGGGGTGGGGTGTTAAACCCCCCCCCCAGGGATCAGGTCTATACTTACCGGCTGCTGCTGGGACACCGCAGCCGCTGGTGCTGGAGGGGGGCTCTTGAACTTGCCCACCAGAGGGGGATTTTTTTTTTTAAATCCAGGCTTGTGCAGGGTGGGTGGGGGGTGTCCCCCCTTCCACCCGCACAGCCTGGGAGGGGGAGGAATTTTATTCCATTGATTTCAATGGGGACACAGTGCCCCATTGAAATCAATGGAATAAATCCGGTACCGGTATACCGGATTTAATCCGAGAATCAGGTTTTTTGGAAACCGGAAACCGGTAAATCCGGTATCCGGTAATTGCCCCAGGGTCCCACCTCCACAAATTAGTAAGTACTCCCCCACTCCCCCATGCCCTGATGCAGGAATCCATAGGAATATGCTTGAGAACTCACAATCCTTCTCTTCTCATCTGCTGCAGTGCTCATCCAAATACAATCTGCTGCTGCTCCTCATTGGAAATTCAAAAAAACTCACAGGAGATTAATTTATCAAACAGACAACTTTCCATGATTGAGATGAGGGTTTTGGAAAAGGAATTGTCTTTTGTCCCCACACCGAAATATAATGATTTTGCCACCAGGTTGGAACTGTTCCGCCTCTGCAGGCAAATACGCCTGCGGGACTGATTCAAGACTGACAGTAATAACGTCTCTAATATAAATATGGAATTTAGACCCAAATCAACTTTTTATCCACCTACTAGCAACCCCAGAATACAGGTATTGAGGAGTTATTAGAAAAAGAGATAACGGCAGTAGACAAGAAACATACCAAGATATGGCATAATTTGACCAGGGCAGAAAAATCTGCACTGGATAGCCTTGGTAAAGACTCCACAATCATCATAAAACCAGCAGATAAGGGGGGAGTCATTGTGATTTTGGACAGAGAAGCCTATCTAGAGGAAGCCTATAGACAACTAAACAACAGATCCCATTATCAGCCAGTTGACAATAGTTTTTTGGAAAAGATCAGGAGAGACATTGATATGTTACTCTATGAAGGGTTGATGTTGGGTCAGATATCTAAGGCGGAACATGATTTCCTGTTGGAGAATGATAGAAGAGTACCTTTGTTCTATATGTTGCCAGGTAACCAGACCAAGCTACTAAAGAGGGGGAAAGGCTAGAAGCCAACAGCTTTGGAACCAAGGGAAGCCTGCCATGGGTGACTCTGGGGATCTGCCTCCAACGCAGAGGAGGAAATCCCAGGAACAGAGCGCCAGGAAAGGGGAGTGCTTTTGGGAAGCTGTAAGGCCTATGCCTTTTGGGAGTTCACATTTCCTGAGTGGTGTGAATGCCCGCTGGGAAAAACTCAGGTGGTGGCAGCGGAATATCAAGGGTTTTCGGGGGTTTGCCAGCTGTGGGAACCCTTGGTCAGAGATTTGGAGAAACACAGTGAGGCGAGTTGCTCAGCTGTATAGCGCCCCCTACTGGCGTTTCACCACAAGCACCATCCCCAAAGTCTCCCTGGAGGCTTCAACCAACCAGGACGGGCATGGATCTAACTCGTAAGTTGTGGTCTGAACAGACCCCAGGACATCTGTCACCTCAGCAGGTGTTATCAATTGAAACTCATCCCATAAAACATGACCAGGCAGAGCATTCCTAACCTCAGACTCTGTCAATGGCTCCAAAGTGGTAGAGTTGAAGTCGTGCTCAATGCGAGAAATTTTATCCACGAAGTACGCTAAAAATATGTCACAGCGAGCCTTAGATGATTCTGGTTCCAGGCGTAGACAGGGTGGACCGACCAACCCTCTCACTACCTGGAACAGCTCTGCTGGATGAGACTGAGTGGATGCTATGAGGGCAGTAAAGAACTGTTTCTTTGCTTCCTGCACAGCCATGACATAGGCCTTCATGAAGGCTCTATGTCACAATCAGTCATCTTGGGTACGAGTATTTATTTATTTATTTATTTATTATAAACATTTATTCACCGCCCCCTCATGCCAATGGCATGAGTAAGATGCCACCATCGCTCCAACCATCTCCCCATGCGCTTCAGCTGCCCCAGATCCTCCATGAACCATGGGGACCTGCGATGATGAAACGCTGGGAGCAGATGCTTAGGAGCAACCCGATCGATGGCCTCACCTAGCCAGATATTCCAAAAAGCCACAAGGTCATCAATGGAGCGACTATCAAAGTCAGTAGGTATCTCCCACAGAGTATTTGAGACAGGTCCCTGCCCTGAAGGGCTTACAATCTAGGATGGACACAGGTGGGGAAACAAGGAACAGAGGAACATAGGGTGAGACATGGTTACATTCAAGAAGTTGAGAACTTGTGGGGGCACATACAAGGGGAGGAGGGGGAACCTGGGAATAAGTCAGTATAAGGAGAAGCATAAAAGAGCCATTGATGGGGGTGAGGAGCAACAGAAAGCCTTATGGAAGAGGTAGGGTTTTAGGAAAGGTGGGAGAGTGGGAACAGAGCACATGTTCTCAGAGAGAGAGAAAGTTCTAGGCATAAGTGACAGTATAGGAAAGGGTGCCTTAGGGAGCAGAACCCTCTGGGGCATGTAAGGGTGACAGCAGGGGATGAGCAAAGTTCTGCGGGGAAGGAAACGTAGTAGGAAATAAGGATAAAAAGATGCGGACAAGAAACTGAAGTTATGGGAGTCACATAACCTCTTTAAATTGCTAGTTTGTGCTTCTCTTTATACTGTCTCATCCTTCCCTGGGTGTTTTCAGACATGATGTAAACCCCAGTTTAACCACACTTAAACATTTCTTATGAGTGTTGCAGGGCTGCTTAGGGCACCAATACAGTCCTGCAACATGTATAAGAAAAGTTCAAGTGTGGTTAAACTGGGGTTAGCGTCATGTCTGAAAACACCCCGTCTCCTCTTGATACTAAGCTAAGCTCAAGACAAGAATCCCTGTCAGTGCTCATTCTTTGTCCAAATTCTTTTACAATTACAGCCTGCATCTTTCTACCTATAAAGTGCAGTTTCACTCCACTTCCCTCTCTTATCTGGACCCCAAGAGCAGGGCCAGCCTTGAGAATTTCCGGATCCCAGGGTGAAAATAAAATGTGGGGCCCCCATGGCCCTGCCCTCCATAGCCCTATACCCCTTTAACAACTGGTAATCTGATGTTAGCTTACAACAGCCATCCCAGGGGCTGAGAGTTGCAGATGGGGAGGGGGCCCTGCAGAAATAGCCTGTCCCAAGGCTTCAGAAGCTCTGGACTTGAGGGTACCAGATGGCAGGTGGGGAGAGGGCCTCTACTAGTCTTGATGAGAGACTGGCAGAGACTGATGGTTGGTTCATGGAGGAGAAAACACACATTCTTACACTTCCGAACATTTGGCAATTTCCCAGGAAATACAATATTTTATTTATTATTATTATTATTATTATTATTATTATTATATTTAAACTTATATGCCACCTTGGAGCGGCAAACAACATTTTAAAAACATATTAAAATGCACAATAAAAATACAATTAAAACAACCTAAAATAAACCAACCCACCCATCCCATCTCCATCAGTAAAGGCCCGGCGGAACAGCCAGGTCTTATACTGTCTGAGGAAAGAAGGGAGGTTGGTGGTCACGCAGACCTTCAATGGGAGGGAGTTACACAGCCACGGAGCAGCCACAGAGAATGCATTCCTCATGGTAGACACCCAGGAAACCCAGGGGATCCCAAGGAGGGGACCCCCGGCCAACCGCAGGGGCCGATCCAGGTCCCGGAGAGTGAGGCAATCCTGCAGGTAGGTGGGGCCCAAGCCATTTAGAGCTTTAAAGGTCAACACCAAAACCTTGAATTGGGCCCAGAAGACTATCGGCAGCCAGTGCAGAGAGCGGAGCACTGGTGTAATGTGCTCGCATTGGCCCATCCCAGTCAGGAGATAGCCCGCCACATTCTGCACCTGCTGCAGTCTCTGAACCAGCACGAAGGGTAGCCCCACATAGAACGCGTTACAGTAGTCCAGTCTTGAGGTAATAAAAGCATGGACGATTGTGGCCAGATCCGAGTCCGAGACATACGGTCTAAGCCAATGCACCAGAAGTGGGGGTGGTTGAAACTCCTCTTGTTGGGGGGGTTCGCCCCCCCCCCATGGTGTCTCAAGTGCAGAGTCTGGGTGTGCTCCTCGATTCGCGGCTCATCTTGGAATCTCAGATTGTGGCCGTGGTGGGGAGTGCGTTTCGGCAGTTATATCTTGTCCGGCGGCTTTGGCCATATCTCTCACTCTGACCTCACCACTTTCATCCATGCCTTCATCACCTCGAGGCTGGATTACTGCAACACACTCTACGTGGGGCTGCCCGAGAAGCTCATCCGGAGGCTGCAGCTGGTGCAGAATGCCACGGCCCACCTCCTGACGGGGGCAGGTCGCAGGGAGCACATGACACCAGTGCTCTGGACTCTGCACTGGCTGCCTATAAAGCACCGGGACAGGTTCAAGGTGCTGATTTTAACTTTTAAAGCCCTTCATGGCCTAGGCCCTGTTTATCTGTGGGACCGCCTCACTCCCCATGTACCCATGTGACCCTTGAGATCGTCCGTGAGAGCCTTTTTGGAGGTTCCCTGGGCGAGGCGGGTGGCCACTGATGTTAGATCTTTTTCGGTGGTCACCCCTGTGCTGTGGAATTCACTCCCGGAGGAGGCTCGGCTGGCTCCCACTCTCCTGCTGTTTCGGCGTATATGTAAGACCTGGCTGTTCCAACAGGCTTTAGGCGAGGGGTACGGGTGGGGTGGGGCGGGGATGGGGGCTTTCCCCACATATTGTATTTTTAAATTGTTTTAAAATTTTAATATTGTTTTCATGAATGTTGTTCGCCGCCCAAAACTGCCCTGTGGGCAGAAGGGGCGGGATATAAATTTTAAATAAATAACTAAATAAAAGATGTAACTGGACATCCAGGTGGAGCTGTGGGTCCAGGAGCACCCCCAAACTCCGGACCTGAGAAACCAAGGGGGCCATCACTCCCTCAACTTTTCCCACAACCATCACCTCCATCTTGTCAAGATTTAATTTCAGGTGGCTCGCCCTCATCTAATCCCCCACAGCTGACAAACACCAGGTAAGCACTGAGACTGTCGGTCCTGAGTCAGATGAAAATGAGAGCTATAGCTGGGTGTTATCAGCATATTGATGACACCTCACTCCAAACTCCCTGACAACCTCCCCCAAAGGCTGAATATACACATTGAATCAGTGAGGGGATAGAATAGAACCCTGTGGAACCCCACACGTGAGGCCCCAGGGGGAAGATGAAAATTCACCCAGCACCACACATTGGGTTCTCCCAGTCAGAAAAGAACGGAACCATTCAAGAACAGTCCTGCTAATCCCTGCATGGTCCTGCAGTCGCGTCACCAACAACTCATTATCAACAGTATCAAATGCAGCTGAGAGATCTAACAGGATCAACAGGGTTGAACGACCCTGGTCCAACTCATGGGAGAGGTCTTCAAGCAAGGCCACAAGCGCAGTCTCCGTGCCATAACCCGGATGAAGGCCAGACTGCGAGGGATCAAGAAAATTGATTCAATCCAAATGCTCCTGAAACTGCCGATCCACCACCTGTCCAATAACCTTCCCTAAAAAGGGAAGGTTAGAGACCGGCCGATAGCTGGCCAGGACGTCAATGTCCAATGATGGTTTCTTGAGCAGGGGTCGCACCACCACCTCCTTGAGGCAATCTGGCACCCTGCCCTCCCCAAGGGAGGCATTGACTATCTCCGCCAGCAACGGCCCTAATGTCTCCCAGCTGGGCTTAACCAGCCAGGACAGGCATGGATCTAGTTCACAATAAGTGGCTCAAACAGTCCCAAGAGCATCCCCCACATCCGAGGGCGACACAACCTTAAACTCATCCCACAAAACAGGACAAGGGGCTTCTACTGCCTCTGACTCACCCACTGCTAAAAAAGTTGCATCGAAACTGTGATGAATTTGAGCTATTTTATCTGCAAAGAAGTCCACAAACAAATCACAGTGAGCATTTGATGAGACTAAGTCCAGGCGGAGGGAAGCTGGATTGACCAGCCCCCTCACCACCCGGAACAATTCAACCAGGCGAGACTTAGCGGACGCAATGAGGGCAGCAAAGAAAGCCTTCTTTGCTGTCCGCACAGCAACGGCATAGGTATGTAACCAGACTCTATGCCGCAATCAGTCGACTTCAGTACGTGAGAGATGTCACCATTGCTCTAACCACTGCCCTTCCCGCTTCATCCTCCACAGCTCCTCTGTATACCACTGCATTGTCGGCGATTTGGGAGCGGACACCTGGGAGCCACACAGACGATAGCCTCCACCAACATGGAATTCCACACGGACACGAGGCCATCAAGTAAGCAGCTATCGAGATCAGAGGAAACATCCCCTAGAGCTGTTTGGAACCTTCCTGATTTCATAAGCCTTCGGGGGCAAACCAACCTAACTGGTTCTGCACCCTCCCGGGGGCCACCATGCGCCAGGATACCAGCCTGGAGGAGATAATGATCCGTCCATGACAAGGGCACAATACAGTCTGCTGGGCTGAACAATCTTTACAGAGAATTACACCACTTCTCTTTTTGGGACTTGCTGTGGCCACAGGAGGATTCCTACATGACATGATTTAAGTGGATCTCAGTGCCAAGGATGCATGAGTCTATGGCCCTTTTTACATGGATGGAGGTGGGTGGGGGGGATGGGTGTTTTTCCGCAGTGGGTGGAGGTGGGCATGTGCCCGTTTACCTCCACCCATCTCCACCAACGGAGTCTCCTCCAGTTTTCCAGAGGGCTCCGTGGGTGGAGATTGGTGGGTGATGGGTGGAGGTGGGTGTTGCGCAGGAGCGCACACTCGCCCCCACTCATCCCACTCGGTGTTCACATGGGTGAACACTGAGTGGACACCCATCCCCCCACCCACTGCCAGCCGTATACATGGACGCCCCCACCCCACACCCACCCGAACACCGAGTGGGGGGGGGGCATCCGTGTAAAAACGGCCTATGACAGCCGGAGATATTGCAGTATCACAGGATGCAAGATCATCCTGACATATTGCATGTCTCTCCATGGGTGTTTTTAGACAAGCACCTCCCCATTCATTACCCACCAATCATCCACCCATCATGCATGTTACAGGGCAGTAGAGGGTGCCAATGCGGCCCTGACATGCATGATGTATGGGTGGGGAATGGGTGGGGAAGCACTTATCTAAAAACAACCTCTGTATCCTCCAAGCTCTCAGCAGAGAGTCCATAATTTATCCTGTGAGGAGAAGGGGAATCCTATCTCTGTCCTGAAAGGATAGCAGGGCTCTATAAAGCTTTCTGAAGTAGATCTTCATGATTATTTCCTCCCTTCTAGCACTATACCATAGGGCATAGAAACCAGGTGCTAGATGGATCGCTCCATGTATATATGATCAGAAATACAGCTTTTGTAACAACTGAATGAAAAATATTCCCAGGTACTGAGAGTGAAGGGACTTCTGAGCTCTTAGAGTTACAGTGAATAAGATTCATTTTTTTAAAAATTCCCAAGCAAGTCATTCTAACTGAGGCGATCGCTCTCTAATAGTTAGTCAGATGGCACTCTTCTCATTGGATCAAATCTAAATCAGCTTGAGGAGTATGATGCTATTGGAAATGACGTCTTTCAAATGGGCCAGTAAGGCAGCTATAGTTGTCACACAGACATTTCTACCTAATTTGAATCTAAAATTCCTGTTTTTATATTTGTATACCTAACTTTACTTTCAAAATATATAGAGTCAGATTCGTTTACTGTACAGCTACTTTGACAGAGGAATCATTTAATTCCCCCCCCCCCTTTTTGAAACATTAGTCTTGAAAAACTCACCTACCTGAGGTGAGCCAGGGAGGCAGACTGAACAGCAGGGGCACATATTGTAGGGAGAAAGGCTGTGAAGGGATCAATAGGAGTAAGCTTGAGTGGAGCAGAGGTAATTTACTAGAGATGTGTAGGGCAGGGATGCTGGGGACTATGAACTGACTGGAAATATATGGATAGGGTGGTGGCGAGGGAGATGGTTTTGTGCAAGGGAATGAGGAAGGTGGGACGGGGCTTGTAAAGGAATTTATTTTCTCTGCTAAATTCCCGGTGCTTGAAGGACCCCCTCAGTACACAGGTAGTAGGTAGTAGTGCCAAGGGAAAAGGCATTGGTTCATCACATATATACCACAAGGTGCTATGGCTTCGGTGTGCTGAAAGTTCAAAGCATCTTACCAGGACAGCCCTTCACATTCTAATGTTTCTGTGTGCAGCCACTTACGGGAAGCCTTACCTCACTCGAGGCAGGCTTACCACATGATGCAGTGTATTGTGAGCCTGGCAGCTGCCAGACATCCCCCCCCGCCCCCTCCCGCCATGGGGTGGGCAGCTGGTTGCTACATGCTGCATCCTCAGAAAAAGACTGAGGACACAGCCCGAAGCAGCCTTATCCAAAGTGAGTTAAGGCTGCCCAAGGTGTGCTAGCTCATGTACATGACCTCCATGGATGTGAGCAGCAGCCAGCCGCTAGCTTCAGTCCTCCATGACGATGTCACTCCCGAGGGGCAGGATATTGGTTGGGCTGGGGGAGGGAGGCAGGGCACGGCTGAACAGCTGCTCATGTGGCTGGCACCTCAGTCCATCTTGCAATGTGGTGGGAGGTCCAAGGCGGGTGGGGGGAAGCAACCATCTGTCCTGCTCCCCATGCCTTGTAGTGGCTGCGCTTGCCCACCACAGGACTGTGTGGGGATCAGGCCCTCTGCAGCTTGTGTGGCTAAACCCTCTATGTCCACTTCCCTTGACTCCACAGTACATTACAAAAGCAGCACTATGAGGTACTCTGGGAGGGAGTGTAGAGTCTGAGGGATCCAGTCCAGGATCCCAGCTAGTATGTGGGAGTGCCTTTTTCAGTGGAATCTCCAGACTAGTCCATCTCAGGTTCTTCAAAGCAGCAGGAGGCGAGAAGGCCAGGTTGGCAAAAGTGTGTTTGGGAGCAGAATAAAGTTGCCTGGGCCCATTTAAAATGGTGCCATTTATTTCTGAAGCATCACATACACTGGGACACAACAGGAAGGAAGGGACATGGAGGGCTACCAGACTGGTGTATATCATTTACTTCAATGATATAAAGGGAGCATGGAGAAAATAGGGCTTCAGATAGGCGGACATTAGATGGCAGAAGCAGAATGGAGAGCAAATCAACTGTGACAAGTCTTCTGTAGTCACCCTCGCAAGTACGGCTCTCTTTGGCCAAACCATAGACTTTTCATAGATTAGATTAGATTAGATTAGATTAGATTAGGACAGACAGACAGACAGAGAGAGAGAGAGAGAGAGAGAGAGAGAGAGAGAGAGAGAGATATATTAAAAAGCGTGGCCAAAGGCCATTGCTCAACAAATAAACATATAAAACAATGCCAAAATCATTACAGGGAATACATTATTATAAAACTAGCAAAATAACACAATTACATAATTTCAAAAATCCCTAAAAATATACATAACCATGAATCCAGTACAATACAGAACAATACAATCCAGTACAATACAGAATATAACTAATCCTAACCTCCCAGAGACTAAAAAGAGTCCGGCAGTGGTTTATATGCCAAGAAATTGGTCCTGTAATTAAATGCCTGCAATAAAAACAGGGCCATATTTTCAGTAACCTTAGGGTCCAAACTGTTCAAAAGGGCAGAAAGTAAAGCAAAATCAGACCTGCCTGGGAGTTTAGCCAGAGTGTCCCCCAAATACTGCTGTCTCGGGAGATCGTACAACCGACAATAAAGGGTAATATGACCTACCATTTCAACAGCCTGTTTGTCGAAAGGACAAATCCTGTCAGCAAGAGGGACACCTTGGCAACGCCCTTCCAAAACCTGGGTTGGAAGAGCGTTTAGCCGTGCACAGAGCAATAGCCATTTTTTGTGTGGCGAAATTTTAGACAACAGATATTGGGCCACTTGGCCAGGATCAGGGGCCCAATAAGGGTAGTCCAACATATGGGGAGAGTTTGCTATCTTACCCATTTCCTGCTGTCTAGCAATATCCTGAAGTCTAATTAAAATTTCCTTACAGACAGAGGCCCAGGGTTTATAAGGCAAATATTCCATAGGCAGTCCCATACGAGTTAACAGATTCTTAACTTTAAGTGACATGGGGTTTTTATAAGAATCCTCCCTCAAGGCCCTGAATAGCTCTGAGCCTTGAGGTGTCATAACTTTAACCCAGAACTGAAAAACACACTCAATGGCATACTCATGCCAGGTAATTTGGCCACTCTCAACCCTAATAGCTGCATAGGGGGTCCCTCTAGGTATACGGAGCAATTTCTGCAAAAGCCCAGCCTGCAGAGCATTAAATTTAATCCAAGAAACAAAAGGAGTCTATATCTCAGCAGTATACAGAGTCTGTGCCCTAACTTTGGCGTTATGTACTTGTAAAGCAGCTGAGAAAGCTGACCTCCCAACACGTGTAAAGTATCTAAGGATAGCTTGGGACGGGCCTTTGGCAGCTAGAAGCACTCTCTGGGCGTGAACCTTCCAAGACCCTGATTGATGAAACAGCAGTCCCAAGTAACGAAAACTTGTGACCTGCTGCAACTGTTGACCGCCAACACTATATACTCTTTTCTTGTTTGAAAAGGCCAAAACCTTTGACTTCTGATAATTTATAGTCAGCTTGTTCAAATTGCAAAAAGATGTAAAGGCCCAAATTTGTCTCTTAAGGCCAATAGAGGTTTGCAAAAGCAACACAACGTCGTCCGCATATAAGAGACAGCCCAGAGATCTCATGGCCAACCTGGGCGGAAAAAAGGATGGGGCCGCCATCTGTGCTATAACATCATTTATGTACAAATTAAACAAGGCTCATGCTAGTACACAGCCTTGGCGGACTCCTTTTTGTGTACATACAGGAGATGTCAGGTGGCCTTGGCGATCAAACTTTACTGAGAGAGGAATTCTGGTGAAGGGAGCAAATGAGACTAAGCAGTCTCCTATCCATTGAAGAGCGTGATAATTTCCCCCACAGAATCTCCCTATTAATAGAATCAAATGCTGCCCTCAGATCTAAGAAGGCAGCAAAAAAAGACCCATTACAGGCCATATATTTGGAGATAGTGTGGTGTAAAACTAAACAAAGCTCTACAGTGGATCGGCTGTGCTGGAACCCGGCCTGTTCTGTAGCTATAATCTGCTGCCACTGCATCCAGTCCATGAGTCTCTGCAACAAGAGCTTAGCACAGATCGTTGCCATGACACAAAGGAGGCTGATAGGCCTGTAATTAGCCGGATCACTGTTGGGGCCTTTCTTGAGGATAGGGACTATTACTGCCCTACCCCAATCTGATGGTACTACCCCTATGTTATTAATACCCGTGAATAAAGTGGCCATTACAGGGAACCACCAGCCCCTGTGTGTCTTAAAAAACTCCAAGTGCAGAAGGTCATAGCCTGGTGATTTGCCATTTTTAAAGGATTGAACTAAGGCTTCCACCTCATCTACAGTAACTGGAGGCCAAAGGGGTACTTCAGTAGTGCCAAAAAAAGATTGTGTCTGAGGCCCGCCCTCAAGTTCAGTACTATACATCTGGCAAAAATAGTCAGTCCAAATAGTTGGCTCAATAAAAGGTACATTTATTGTGAGGGTAGGGGAGATGTTACAATTAACAATCCGCCAAAACTCCTTGGAGTTCTTCTGCTCAGCTGTTACCAGAAGATTAGCCCATTGGGTTTCTATATATTGCTTTCTCTTGTTTTTGAGCAACTTCTTATAATCTATTTTAAGGGGAAAATATAAAGGGGGCAAGATGGCAAAGGGAACTTGCCTATAGGCCTTGTAGATAGCAATTAAATTGGCCCTAGCATTCCTACACTCCTCATCAAACCATGGCTTGTTCTTACACCTATTGGTATTTAAGGAGAGTACATCCCCTTTAGCCGACCGTATATAAGAAGTACACTCGACAACAAACTGGTCATAAAGCTTCACTGTTTCTAATGTACCCTGAGTACCAAGAAGTGAATCACGGAGCTGAACAACAGCTGGAGCAGCCATCAAATCTGATCAGACACTTACATAGGTTTTGTCCCATCTTGCTACCCTGTGAACCTCAAATCCATCCCAATTTAATTGCTCTGCTGGAGATCTAGTAATAAGGGGATCAGTCAATTGCAGAACAAGCTCCAGTGGAACATGGTCGCTAAGAAGAACAGAGTCTACCCTAAAGTCACGAACGTGGGGTATTGCCCGAGAAGCAACCAGAAAATAATCCACCGTGCTAGAGCCCAATGGTCCCAGATAGGTAAACTCACCCCCAATATCGCTAAACCCAGATTCGTTAAGGACATGGCAGTCATGTCCAGTGACAAAATTTGCTAGTCTGATACCTGAAGTATTGATTCTGTCGTCCTTAAAAGGTTCTGGGCTGCAATCTACCTGAAAAATCTGGAGGGAGGGGATCGCAATACTGGGCTAGGGCATAATCATACGAGCATTAAAGTCCCCGGCTATCACCAAGAGGGCCTCCGGGTATTTAATTATTAATGTATCCACAAATTCCTCAAAACTAGACCAGGAAACATACCTAAATGAACCTGCATTACAAGGGGAAACATAAGCAGAAACAAATATCCACTGTAACAAACCAATTTGTAAAATCACCGCCAAAGCAAATGGTGGGAGAGAAACAACCTCCAGTTCTCTATACAATAAAGACTGAGAAATAAGGCAACCTACCCCCCAGAGGGACGTCCCCGGTTGTTATAAGAAGTAGCTGGCAAGTCCAAGGCCTTAAAACCCTCAAGAACTAAAGGAAATTTGGTCCAGGTTTCCTGTATAAGTATAACATGAAACCCTGCTATGTACGTAGTAAATGCTAGATCTGTCTTATGATGTTCCCATCCTGCCAGATTCCATGAGCATATAGCTAGTGTTGACTGGCTGAACTCATAGAATAGTCATAAATGCTGTGGGAGTTCCACACCTAACCCCCCCCTTTGGGGAGTTATCAGTTACCTGGGCAACTGGACTGAGAGATGAAACTTGTGTACAAGCCTGAACCAAAGGCCACAAGATTGCTGGGCTGATTGAGAGGGGACCACTATACAATGCACGCCCACTTCATCAGAATGATAATTAGCATCAACCTGGCTTGAGCAACCCACCCTGTATTGTTGACTGGGGCAGCATCAGATAGGACATGTCCCAATGCACCTGGGAAAGGGTAGTCTAATCAGGATGTGATCTCCATCTAAGACAAAGGATGACTGTACAGCCTGAGCCTAAATCAATCGGGATAGGAGTGAGCAGGAATGCTTCTCAGGAATTGTATCCTGGCAGGCCTGGCCTGGGTGAGGCACATAGGAGAAACCTCTTAGTAATGCATTTTCTTTGACTACTGGTTTTTATGAAACAAAAGCAACTGCAATGTCCTTTTGTGAGATTATGAAGCTCCTTTTCAGAAAAATTCCTAAATTTAATCAAACTTTGTTCTTGGTCCTCACATGCCCACCATGTACAAGGGGCAAAATTTTAGCTTAAATACAATCCCTTCAGAGCCCCAGTTAGTTCAGTCTGTCTGATCCTCTCAGACTGGCTGTTCTCACTGCCGCTGTTCTCACAGCTGCTACTGAAATCACTGCTGCTAGTATCACTGCTGCTGAAATCACTGCCATGCTGCCTTGCTTGCCCAGATAGAATACAGAAGGACACCTGGTTGAGATTCCTTCTGTATATTTTTCTGCCCAGGTAGACCAAGGGGCCTTGGCTGACAAGCGCTCAGGTTGCCTATCTCCATGCTGGTGCGTTCAGCAAACCCAGCGCTGTCTGCCCCACTGTCCAACCATCCTGACTGAGTGGTGGGGGTCCAGGCTGTGAGATCCTGTCACCTAACCACTGAGTAGGCAACTCTGTGATCTGTCTGCCTCACGAAGACATGGTTAGACTCCATTGCCACCCTAGCCAAGGCATTCCCGAGTGTGTGTGTTGGATTTGAGTGACCCGGTGAGCTAAGCCCACAGACTTCTTCCCTCCTCAGATTGCTATTTCTCCAGTTCCGCCCCCCCACCAAGGAAGGCTCATTGCCAGGGAGGTTGCCCTGATGCTACTGTACTATCTGACTTGGAAAAGGGGCTATAAAGAATCCATTTCTTTGCCCTCCCTCAGAACAGTACAATTTGGTAAGATGAAGTGCTGTGTCTTTCTTCTCTCCCTCTTCCTTTCCCACTGTTTGTGCCCTGGCACAGGCAGACCCCTCCCCACCTCTCTCCCCCTCTCTTCTAAGTTAGGAACTTCCTCTGGAAGCCAACCCATGCTGCATCCTTATGCTGATGACACTCAACTCTATCTCTCTGCACCCTCTCTCTCTCCCTCTGTTCAAGCTCGTCTCATCAACTGTCTCTCTGACATCTCTACCTGGATGTCTCAACGTCAACTCAAACTCAACATGGCTAAAACTGAACTCCTTATCTTCCCCCCTCATCCTTCCTCTCCTTCCTCACTGTCAATAACTATTGATGGAGTCACCATCCTGCCTGTCCCCCAAGCCTGTAGCCTAGGCTTCATCTTTGACTCAGCCCTTTCTTTTAAACCCTACATTGACTCTGTCTCTTATACACATCTAGATGTGTATAAGAGACAGGTTCAAACTCGTCTCATCAACTGTCTCTCTGACATCTCTACCTGGATGTCTCAACGTCAACTCAAACTCAACATGGCTAAAACTGAACTCCTTATCTTCCCCCCTCATCCTTCCTCTCCTTCCTCACTGTCAATAACTATTGATGGAGTCACCATCCTGCCTGTCCCCCAAGCCTGTAGCCTAGGCTTCATCTTTGACTCAGCCCTTTCTTTTAAACCCTACATCTGTCTCTTATACACATCTAGATGTGTATAAGAGACAGCCATACTCCAGCCCATGCACTTCGCTCCTCCTCTGTCCCTTCTCTCACCCTTCCACGCCTTCCCTGCTCCCCTAAGCGCCTTCGTCCCGTCTCACTTGCTGCCCCCCATGCCTGGAACTCCCTCCCTGTCCACATCCGCCTTGCCCCCTCCCTTTATACCTTCAAATCTCTCCTTAAAACTCACCTCTTTCGCTCTGCTCTGTCTGACTCTTTATCCTGCTGAGCCACTATTCCTATACCTATGATCGGTTTACCCTTATCCTTGCAACATGGACCTGCCTGCTGTCATTCTCATTGTAACCAAGCCAAGTACGTGCACTTGAGACCTCGCATCTTCATGAATGTCAGACCCCTTGTCTCTCCCTCTGTTCCCCTTCCTAAGTCTCTCCCCCAGCTCCTGTCTCTCAGATTTTAAGCCCTAGGGACAGGGACCGTGTCTATTTTATTACTTTGTAAAGTGCCAGGTACACTGCTGGCGCTATATAAATGTTTGTTAATAATAATAATCGTTGTGTAACCATCTAATTGATTTGAGTGTCTCATAGCTTGATTATTTCCAACTAACACCTTTTTGCTTTTATGTACTCCCTTTTACATCCCCACAATACATTCAAAACTTTGTTGCACCTTAAGCTATCTCTTCCCTTTAAAAAAAAAAATTCTCTGGGTGACACCGCCAATTTACACTCAAAAGATCCTGAACCCTCGTGTGCCCTATTCAAAAAGGCGAGCTTAATTCCCCAAACTGAGCATTTTGGAGCCCATGCCTGGTCACTAGGACCCACTCTCTAGGGAAACTCAGTGGACACGTGGGAAACAGGGACACGTGTTAACAATATACCCCACCTATCTGTCATACTTGTTGCTTAGGGTCACAGAATTATATTTAAATCTCAAAATGCGGTCATGCAGGGGAAAAGCTTGGGAAGTGCTGTCCACAGTTTCCACAACTTATGCGGTCCCAGTTCTAACATAAGGGATGAATTTGAAGTCCCTGAAATTTGAAGTCCCTTCAAATTGATGTCCCTGAAATTGAAGTCCAATTGGAGTTCCATCAAAGTCAATTCCAAATTTCACCACTGACTTCTATGGAGACAGGATTTCACCAAGACACACTCACAGGACACACATTCAGTTTACCCCAATCACACTCAAATGTGAGCCCTATATTCTAACATTAAAATTTCTAATGGACAAATAATACATACAACGACTGATGAAACAAGAATGTCTATTGTAACAAGAACACCTATTATATTCTCCCCGGATTTGGAGCTATGGTTCCACATGTGTGTGGACAATGGATTAGATGTGTGGTTTGTAGGGGCTCTGTGTTAGAAATGAAAGTGAGGAGAAAAGTAAGATTGCTGTCAGTCCCAAATATAAGGAATAGAGACAATGTAGTACAGAAGTTGGTCCAATAAAAGATATCACTGTACTACATCTCTATTGCCTATTAGAAATGAAAGTGTGCTTTGTGTGATGTTTTTTAGTATGCTGAGGCTATATTATAGATGTGTACTCTGTTTTTGTTATACTGATAATGAAATTCTTTGTTTTCATTATCATTATTGCAATAATGATAACGAAAATAAATATTAACAAAATCAATAACGTTATACCAAAATCAAAATCAATTCATTATTAATTTTGCTACTGTCTGGCAGTTCTTTTGGAATCAAAATGTGGAGAGGGGAGGAGGGAGCAGACATCTCTGAGCCATTTGGGAAGGAAACTTGAATTCTTGAACTGGACTTGTGATGTGAGGGGAAGGGCCTGATGGATGTAATCGCTGGCCAACGAGGAATGCAAGCAGGTCCCAGGCAGTTGAATGGCACCCTGTGATTGCTCAATGCCTCCTGCCACCCAGAACTAATTATGGGGGCTCTAGGGAGGGCACTGCTACCCTTTATATTACAGGGCCAAGCTGTTTGACTCTTGTTCTGTGTTAGCTCTTGCTGTGTCAGGTTGCGTCTACAGAACTCTGGTACTTGCACTAAAAATCTTCCCCAGCCCTCAGAGTTATACCTTACCTTTCCGTATAACCTTGATTTTACCTTTTCCCTTCCCCTGTCTGTCTCCCCCTGTATAGACAGACAGACAGAGGTTTAGGTATATAGATTAGATATAGATTTCAGATATAGATAATACAGATAGAGATTAGATAGATATACCCTATAATTTCTTTCCTTTCCCTGTCTGTCTCCTGCTGTCCATATTATATATAGATATATTCATTGTGTGTGTGTGATATATATACATATATATACATATATATAAAGAGAGAGAGCTAGAGAGAGAGATTATATAGATATTAGTAGATACTAGGCTGTTTTATTATATATATTAGCATTATAGATACTTATAGGATAGATACTTAGATAGAACACACAGCAGATAGACGTTTATTGATATAGATACTTAGATAGGAATATATTGCATATAGTATAGGTTATTAGGTGTCGGTTAGACATACATATTAGTAATTTGTCATATTGTCATTGTGCACTTATTACTACTGCTATATTATAATGGGAAAGGGAAGAAGGAGTTCTGAGGAGTCTGGGGCAGGTGTCTGCTGGCACTTCTGCTACTGGTGGCAGCCCACAATGGAAACAATACCGAAATCTTAGTTGCTGTGTGAAATCGATACTGATAACAAAAAAGAACATTTTTTTAACGATAACAAAAACAACAGTTTTTAATAACAAAAAATGAAAACAAAAACAACATGGATTCCTGGTACGCAGCCCTAGGCGATATGACGTTTAGGTGGTAAGTTATGCGGGTATAGCTTTTTCACCAGGATTCATATGAGTAAGCTTTATGGAATTCTGCCAAAATAAAAAATAAATTAGTTTTTTTATTCCTGATAGTAAAGACATACTTTTATCATTCCACTATAAAGCAAGAGGTGATGGTGGTCCTTAATTATTTGGGCTCTGACCTAAGGTTCCCTCTCTTGTACTGTTGTGGCACTACATACTGGCCCCAGGAGGTGATTTCCAAGGCACATTACTCAGTTATGTTTGGCTGCTGTAACAATCCATAAAGGATTGCAGCAGCACACTGTAAATTAGAGCAGCTTGTAAATAAGCCCATAGTTACTGTAGTTTTTAGTAATAGGGACCATTCTGGTATCTGGCTGACCCCAGAATCCAGGAACTGCAAAGGTGTCATGAAACCACTTCCCGCCCCAACCTTTTCTTGTGCCAAGTTTACCTCAGTTGGAACTCAAAATCAGAACGACAACGTTTTAATTGACAGAGTTTCCAGCTCCTAACTCCCTTAGCTGAAATAATAGGCATAAAGTGGAATAAAGTAACAAACTTTGTGTGTGCCCACTATTAAAAGTGTGGACTTGATTCTGTGCTGCCAACTTCCTTTGGCCATTATTGCCTCTGGAAACTCTGTGCCTCAATTACACATCTGTGAAACTAGGATAATACTTTCCCACTTTACAGGGATGTTATAAAATGAATTCATTATTGTTTGCTAGATGTTCAATTACTATATTGATAGGGGCCAGATAAGTAATCTAGACTGAGATAGAAAGAAGAAAAAGTAATAATGTACTGCAGATGGAAAAATGAAGTCTGCAGCTTTGAATTCTTAGAACTTTGTTTTATTTTGCATTAGTCAAATTGCCTAGCATGATGAGAAGGCATTTGAAAATTATTAGCAACATTCTTTTGTTTCATTTTGTATAGTACTGGGGACCAAGGGAGTCTTAGGAATTAATTGCAACCTTCTAATAAACACAATGATGTAATGACGTATTTAACATTACTGTTTTTTGTTTGATTCCAAATAAATCGCAGATTTTTTTTTCTGGTGCGATACTAAAACAATTACCATTTTGAAAAAGGATAATTAATCTGCAATTTTTTCACATTAGATCATATATCTCTAAAGAGTGCCCACAGATTTGATCGTCTTCAGCTGCTGTGTATTTATTTTTCATTTTTTCTAGCAATGTACCGCCCCATCAGTGCTGACATTTAAATGAGTGAGTATTCAACACAAATGTGATCATTTGTACAGCATCCAATGCGGCACCATACTGAGATGATTGCTTCTGGGAGCCATCCATGGGTTCTCGAATAGGGGGGAAAAGCCAGGCAAAATTTTATCAATTTACATTTTTCTGTGATTAATTTTTATGCAAATAAGGGCCCGACCGTGCTCCCATCTCACCTGAATCATGCGGATCATCAAAGACAAATTGAGCATCACTTATTTAAAAAATAGGCTTTAAACTACTCTACAGCTGTGTTGGAAAATGCTAAGAGCAGGGCATGAACTTTTCTAATGTAACAGGAATAGATAAGAAAATGCCTCTTTTTGCATTTTTGTCCACAGTGCCATAAACGTGAATCTTAACAAAATCCTAAAAATCGTGTTTGGTTTGTATTCCATATGTCCTTGTAAATATCTGACAACCAGAAATCTGCATGAGGTGATTTTTCCAATAGCAGAATACATAATCAAAAGTTCTTACAAATAAAAAAAACAGACTGTCTATTGATGATATACTACAGCTGCATAAACAATAACACTTTGATTTTGTTAATTCACACCAATATATTGAATAAAACATTTATACTCTAATATTACATCTTTTTATTTCATGCCTTATTCATCACACTTGTGTGGCATCTGGAAATGAAAGAAACTATTTGTGTTTACTTGTGTACATATATGACAAAACCTGCTACTTATGCAACTTGAGCACCAAACTGTGAGTGAATGTATAGACACACACACACCACATATTGGGTATTTTCAGACGTTATGAGATCACAATCGACCACAGTGAACCACGGTCAATCCTGCGGCGGGGCCAAAGCGCCCTGAACGTCTGTTTCGCGGGCGCCAGGTGTTCACCACAGTCAATCCCCACCAGGGGTCAAAATTAACCATGCTTCCGGAGGTCCGGCCCGGACCATCTCCGAAAGCGTGGTCAAAGCGATTCCCACCGGGAAACAACAAAAAGTAACGTCTGAATGGCAACCGCCGGCCTGAATCAAGCAGAACGATTCCCAGCCGGGGACAAAGCACGCAGCCTTGCTGCCAGGCAACGCACAACAACACAGGCCGGGGAGAGAGATTTAAAGGGCACCCAGCAGCAGGGGGACATGGTGGGATGGAGCGAGGCGGAAGGGAGAGAAGAGCGGAGGGCGAGTGAGCAAGGGAGGAGTAGGAGGAGGTGGTGGAGGCGTAGGCGGAGGAGGTGGTGGTCGTGCTGAACATGGAGGCAGTGGGGGGACAGCAGCAGCAACAGCCGCCACCGGGAAGGGCCACCCCGGTGCCTTCTGGGTGTTTGACCACGACCCAGGATCGACATAACGTCTGTTGCGCTGCCCCGGGCTGTGGTCTGCCAGTCCAATTCCCTGCCGTGGTCCCGCTCCCATCACGTCTGTTTGGGGCCTTTCTTGTCCACGGGGGTGGTTAGCCGGCTAGCCACCGCTGGGAATCTACCATGGTGAATCGGGCGCTCGTAACGTCTGAAATCACCCATTGTGTCTACCTTTTCATTTACCGTATATGACTGTATTTCTACAATAAATGAAAATCTTTAATATCAAACTGCAAATTCTATAGCAATAGAATTTAGCAGATATCACTACTGAGCAAATTGTTATATTTGATGCAGAGCTGACCTATATTAAAGCAGCTAATTTAGAATCTTAATCTTTATTTTTTTTTAAAAAAAAATGTTTCTTTGTGTTCTGCTGCAAAGTGATAATATTTGTTTAATGGTGTTCAGCTTTAGGAAATATTTTCATCTGAGCTTGTATTATTACAATTACAAAATAAATGAGAGTGGATACTGAAGTACCTGAATTTCTATTTGTTCTACATGTTTAATTCATGTACAAGCATAAAAATATAGGCACCAAAGAAAACAACTGCCCTTTTCAAAATGTATGATATTTTTAAAACTGCACATTCAAGCAATTGTAATATATTTTTCAGACTGTGGCCTTGATCTTGCAAACCCTGACATACTCATGATAACCCCATTGGACTCATAGCTTGCTATTCATGTCAGCAAGGATTTGAAGGATAATCTCTCATTAACCTAAGGGACCTACAGACAGCTACCACACACAGCATATATATTAAAGTTGTAATTGTACAGCAAGATATGGTAACACGAACAAGGTATTCAAAACTCGTGTGAGGAACTGCGTTAACAGAAAGCATTAAAAGGGGCAGTTTACTGTATCACTATCCCACACATAACACACAGCATGCAACTGGAGATGTTGCCATGGGTTTGATCAGATACTCTGCTCTGCCACATCTCTACTATGCACAAGGAAGTGTGTGTCTATGTGGGGTGAAGGGTTTCTACTCATATGCACTAAGCAAAACAATCACTGCACTCCTGCCAAGTCCTCTTCATGCCCATACTTCCTCTCCTTTATTCACAGCATTACCCCACTGTATATGCACAGAGTGTGTAGCCAAGAGGTGCACTGTAGCAGGCAACCCTGCAGAGGGCTTCATATAAGTGACACAGCACTGCATGCTAAGTGTTGTTGAAGATCTACTTGCTAAGTCATGTAGGGTCTGCGTTCCCCTCACCCCCATGGCGGGCGAGTGCTGTTGCCATACTCAGGACCAGCATGGGGAGCAGGGCAGATGACTGACACACACACACACACACATACACATCCGCTAAGCAGCTGGATGGGTGGGCAGCTCTCAGAGCTCCCGCCACGGCTGTGGAGGGTCGTGGTGCACACAAGCGGGTGCCAGATCCTGCCCCACCTCTCTCCCCAGGCCCAGCTGCCACCAGTGACATTGCTGTGCAAGACACTCACTAGCAGCCATCTCTCAAAGCCTCGCAGTGGCACTCGCCGCATGACAGGACAAAGTATAACGGGGCACACAGTTTGCTCCGACTTGTGCAGCCTTACCAAAAACTTGGGTAAGGCTGCTCTACAAGGCATCCTCAGACTTCTTCTGAGGACACATTGCATAGAAGCCAGCTGCTCCTCCCCCATGCCACACGCTAGGAGGAACACCTGGCGGGCACTGACCACACTATGCACTGCATTGTGTAGTAAGGCTGCTCAGATTGGGGCAAGGCTGCCTAAGGCGCAGCCCGTCTGTTCTGTAGCTATACACTATGTAAAACCGAAAGAGCTCTGCCATTTCTATTTTTTTCAGAAAAGTGTAATTTTTGACCAACTCTAATGTTGGGACTCATATGGATGCAAAATGCTACAATTCATTATCACTATTTAGGTGTTTGATTTGGCCTATGGCCATAAATAAAAATCATCCTCTTTATTTAGGTGGTGTTATATGCTCAATTACCAATATTACACATACCTTACTTACAAGACTGCTTCTGAATATTATCTCATACACAACTGAAGATATCCAAAAGGCCCCAACCTATGAAATGCAACCATTTCTGGGATGGAAACGTAAACTGTTTAACAGCACACAGCAACACTGCACAACAATTTTGAACAAGAAGCGGATACTCTCTGAAAGATATATTTCCTAGAATTTGTTTATTAGGATTATATTGCTTTGTTAGTGGAAACAGAGTAGCAGAACAACAAAAAAGAAAAATGATCCATTTTGTAACACTTTCACATTTATTCCTTGTGTTACCTTAAAACTGCTGAAAGCAACTGCAGCAAAAATATCTTCAATATGAACAAGTGGTTCATATATATCTTTCACTCCCATCAGCCTCCGTCTTTGATAGCCAAATTAAGCATTAACTACTTTGACAGGTTAGCACAGCATTTAATTTACATTAATCAGGTTGAAACAAAAGCAGTGTGAAATAAACTTGATGTGTAAATTTAACATTTTAAAGCACCATGGGTCAATCTTGCAAGGTGTGGAACGCTGGCCCCAATCCAGGAAATCACTTAAGCATGTTCTTAGCTTTAAGCATGTGTATGCAATATTTATAAAATCTCTCTGTTCTACATTTTGGAGTGGCATGACAAACTCTTCACAAATATTTAAAGATTGGCATCAATAGGGTTGCCAGCTGACCTGGTTTCAACTGGTACAGCTGTTGTTTAAAGTCAACGACAGCTGCCAGTTTAATGTGAAAACCAGCTTCTCCCTCCCAGTAGAAAATTGGCACCTCCTTTCTGACAGGAGGTGCTGCTTCTACAAGTGCTGATTTAGCAGAGTTGGAGACACTGGGACCTGTAACTGAAGACAGAACCCTTGAAAAGACATAGAAAATATTTAATATACATTTAACAGAATGAGAGACACATGGTAAAAAGAAAAAGAGAATAAGAACAAACAAGAAGACAAAGGAAAAAAAGGAACGGAATCGGTACAGGCGAGAGTGCTCTTTCTGTGACATATCATGTGACACGTCCTCCTTTCAAAAGCCATGTGGTCACTTGTTTAATTTTTGCTGCTGAGATACCAACCTTTGGCATTAGGCCGGTGTATTAAAAGCAGAAAGCTCAAAGGGAAATACTGCATGGAAGACACTGCAACATTCTTTTCTTTCCAATATGAGCGCAGTGACCCAGAAGAAGAGGGAGAGACTCACATGTCCTTAAAATATCTTTTACTGTGGAGGGGGCAGATGCTCCAATTTTTATCCTCAGCAAAGCTATGGATAACATATGGGGGAAAGCTTCCAAGGCTGGCATAGTGGAAGTTTTGCTGGCAAAAATAAAAGGGGCAAATCATTTGGGAACTTGGATGTGAACTAAAGAACATGCATGTGCTGAACTAACTCATAGTTCTTATGAGCTACGTATCTACCAAACACAGTTACTCCTCCTGTCCTTCCACACCGTTTTTCAACTCTTTATACAATTGCTACTTTAAGTCCTTAACAGTTGAAGTTAAACTGGATACTCCGTGATTACTTTTCGAAGAATCTCACAGTATTTATACACACAACCGGGCATGGCTTTTAAACAAGCAGGTTGCCATCGCGCGACCCGTTCGCATGATATTTCAAAATCCCGCAAGGCGGGATTACACGAGACGGAAGTCCGGGATCATGCGCATAGAAGGCGGTCACGCATTGTTTGCAGACCACTAATTAAATACCTCGATTGTGAGGTATTTAATTTGTGGTCTGCAAACCATGCGCGACCGCCTTCTATGCACATGATCCCGGACTTCCGTCTCGTGTAATCCCGCCTTGTGGGATTTTGAAATATCGCGCAAGCAGGCCATGCAACGGTGACCTGCTCGTTTAAAAGCAGCCAATGTCTCCAGGTTTATCAAGGAGTGTGGCTTTTAACCAGTAACTGGTTCCAAGAAGGTGGTGGCTGATGAATAGTTTAAAAGACATAAACTAGTCCCCTGGGTGGATCAGATGTCCAGGAGGACATTTATTAACACCCTCTTATTTTAAAGTCTTTGGGTGAAAACAGATCTGACAGTAGCCTGCATTGGCACGCTTTGGCCCAGGACTCACCTTCACATTTGTTCTGTTGGTGGTTGAGCTTCTCTGGAGGACACCTCCTGTAGCAGCCGGAGACACAGCCCAGACCAACGCCCATCCACCTGGGCCAATACGGGCCACAAGAGCCCACACAACTGTTAGACCCCAGAATGAGGTCTGCCAGGACAACAGAGCTGTGGGCAAAAAGCCCAGAGCGGTCAATGGAGCAGTTGCACCTCAATGCCCCTCCCCAAGAGATGGGTCCATAACCCTTAAAAGGGAACCAGTAACAAAGGCAACATATCCCCAGTCTGCACCCAGACTCAGTCCACACCGCCATGAGAGCACCTCAAAGGGGAACACAGAGCAGGAGGAGGGACAGGCCAGACTGTTAAGCCAGTGCACCTGGAGTGGGGGGAGGCACAATAGCCATCCCACAGTAGGCACAAGTTATATGTGGTGCATCTCTATCACACCATTCACAGACATCCACCAACACCATTACCCCAGGGACAGCACCATCATTTGGGGGGGGGGGCACCAAACCCCACTGCACCAGGAGAAGGTCCCTAAGTCCCTTGCCAGAAGAAGGTCCCATAGACTGATGATACCCAAGTCTTTATCAGTCTTTTTGTGGGGGGATGCACAGGTGTGATATGACCTGCACTTAGCGCACTGGAATGAGTGAACGTTCCAGCAGCTCGCCACCCAGATGGCAGAGCTTAAATACCACTGGGACATGAGCCAGTGCCAGCAGCAGGCCAAGGACCTGCAGAGGGGCTTCAAGGAGGTCCATGATAACAATATGAAGACTGGGTGCGGGGGTCAAACAAAGCACTACATGGATGTTCTTGATAAGTTCCTCTGCATGGACTGCTTCATCATGGCCCCACAGATTGCTGACACTGGGCTCGCCCAGGGCTGTCACTGGGTGGACACCCCCACCCCTAGAGTAAGCACTCATTCTGGAGGAGGCCAGCCCCTCAGGGACACAGGCCTCCGTGTCTGGCCATGTCCCTGGTCCACAGACAGTCTCCAACTTAGAGGAATCAGACACCACCCTCAGGACCCTCATCATCTGCCCGCTTGTCCTGGAGGGTCAGCACTAATTACCTGAAGAATCAGAGGTGGAGGCGGAGAGGACAGAGGACACAGAGCCTGAGGGAAGTGGTAAGTGAATGTACCGGAAGTGGGCCAGGGGATGGGAGGCCCAACCATAGGACACTGCAGTAAGGAAATGACAATCGCCAACAGCGCTCCCATTCTTTTCTGTGCTCACAGGTGGCCAGGACGCCAAGGGGGAGGAACTTAAGGAGACTGAGGACACAGAAAGACCCCCTGGGGAAGGTAGATACGGCAAGCGAGTGGGAGAGCACAACAGTAGACTGGCGTGGGGTTCGCATGCTGAACAGGCGAGCTCCGAGGGCGGGGGCCACAGTGGATGCCCAGGCAATAGGCACCAACAACGGGGTCAAAACACTGGGTGGGGGAGGCAGATGTGGGGCAGCCCTAACCAACAGCGGTCCTTTCTGTCCTGCTACAGTTCCACCAGTGGGAGTGGCGCCTGTACTGGCAGAACCATCAGCAGGCACTGAGCCTATCTGGGCACTGTGAGAATGGACCTGGTTGTGTAGGGGGGATCTGGTCCAGCTGTTGTTGGAGGAGACCATGCGTAGGGAAGACGAGGTCTGGGACACCATCCAGGAGCTAGCTGGGGAGCACCGGCATTTCCTGTGCCAGTGTGCCACCCAGCACAGAGACATCACCACTGAGCGTCACAGGGAACATTGGATGGAAAGGCAGGACTGGGACTGCCAGTGCAGGACTTTCAGAGGACCATGGAAAGAGAGGGCTGCGGAACATCATGGAGAAATCCCTCGGGATGCAGCAAGCCCTCCTCCACCATGCGACCACTACAAGTGCTGCTATTACTGCTGAACTGGGGTATACCCAGTTGTCGACCTTCCTAGGACAGCCCTGCCCCCTGATCTCAAATGCCCGACCTTGCTGCCAGACAGCCCCATGGTCACGAGACCCTAGGGTCCTAGTCCTGCACCCATCTAGGAGCAACCAGACCCACAGGCCCAGTCCAGTGACAGCCACCTGTGCGCCCTGCCATCTGCCACACTGATCCATCCTGCTACTGTAGAGCCCAAGGAGGAGAACAAAGAGGAGGACAAATGTCATTGTTAGTAGTGATACAGTGCATTCTAGTAAAGAGAACAGACAAGTATCAGAGAGAGAACAGGTAAATTTTAGTTATATGGAACGGACAAACTTAAATAGTTCTAAATTAAACAAAATATGCAATAACAAACATGAGAATAAGAATAAAAAGAATATATGTAAGTGTCTATATACAAATGTCAAAAGTCTAAAAATTAGGAGTCTGCAGTTCATTTTCATTATATTGATAATGATAATGAAATTCTTCATTTTCATTATAGTTATTGCAATAACGGTAACAAAGATAAATAACAAAATCAATAATGAGAACGAAAGTAGTTACTGATTTTGTTATTGACTGGCAAAGTGTTTTTTGGAGGGAAATGTGGAGTGGGGAGGAGGGAGCAGACATCTCGGAGCCAGAAACAGTGTTGAAATCTTGAACTGGGCCAGTGATGGGAGGGGAAGGACTTGATGGATGTAATCGCTGGCCAATGAGCAGAGCAAGAACATCCCAGGCAGTTGAATGGCACCCTGTGATTGCTTATGCCTCCTGCCTCCCAGAACCAATCATGGGGGCTCTGGGAAGGGTACTGCAACCCTTTATGTTACAGGGCTAGACTGTATGACTCTTGTTCTGTGTTAGCTCTTGCTGTGTCAAGTTCCATTTACAGAACTCTGGTGCTTGCACTAAAAATCTTCTCCAGCCCTCAGTGTTAAACCTTACCTTTCCTTATACCCTTTATTTTACCTTTTCCCCTCCCCTGTCTGTCTCCCCCTGTACATATATATATAGATAGATATAGGTTTAGGTATATAGATTAGATAGATAGATATAGATTTCAGATTTAGATAATATAGATAGAACTAAGATAGATATAGGGGCCCCTAGGGGCCTTCGGTGCCTGAGGAAGGTGGAGATCATCACCCCCCCACTACGGGGGAGGGAGGTGCCGGGTCCAGGGTCCGCACGTGGGGGGCTGGTGCTGATGAATGCGAGGTCCGTGGTCAACAAGGCCCCA
>QEPC01008061.1:2349228-2375945 GCA_003113815.1 Sphenodon punctatus | reverse complement strand
GGGAGGGAAAAAAAGCCTATGGGGGTGCGGAGGGTGAAGCCTATGGGGGTGCAGAGGGTGTGGGGGGGAAGCCTATGGGGGTGCGGGGGGAAGTCTATGGGGTGCGGGGGGTGCGGAGGGGGAAGTCTATGGGGGTACAGGGGGAGAGGGAAGGGATATCTTACCCGCTGGCTCCGGCGTGGTCCTCGTCGTCCTGGGCTGCAGGCGGGGGGACTTTACGTTTTTTTTTTAAATTGCCCACGTGTCCTGGTCTCCTCCGTGGAGGCAGGATGCGTGGGCAATTAAACATTTTTAAAAAAAACAAAAACAAAAGTTCCCTGCCTTGCCGCTCCCCACCCCACCCCACCCCCCGCCGCTCTGAGCAGCAAATTGGGGGGGGGGGGAAATGGCAAGGGGCAATGGCAGGGAAGCAGCTGGTGTGGCAGCGTGATGTTGGAGAGCTGAGCCCTCCAAAAGCACACCAGCAGCCATGTTGAGCTGCATGTGAGGCAGGGAGTAACGCGCATGCGTGCTGCTCCCTGCCTCAGTCCCCCCACCCTAGGGATCTCGCCAGGGCTGTTTCAGCAAACGCCCTGGCAAGAACTTCCATTGAGCCCATAGGGCTCAATGGAAAGGCTAGCCCCTCCCTCCACAGCACGTCCTATACGTCCTATATGTGCTGTGGGACGTTCTATACATCCTATACGTGCTGTGGGACGGCAGGGCTCAGCCACCCAAACCACGTTTTCCATTGAAAATGCAGTTTGGGTTTAGCCTTTTTGACCCTTGCGGAACCCACTCCTCAGGAGTGGATCCTGGAAGGGAGAGAGAGAGAGACAGCGCAGCAGAGCTTCTGACAGTGCTGCAGGCAGCAGCCTCTGACTTGGCTAGGCTGCTCCAGCCCAGGCAGAGCAGCCTCTGTAGCAATTAGCAAAGTCAGAGGCTGCTGCCTGCAGCGCTGTGAGAAGCAAGCTGCAGCAGTGGCCAGAGCGGGGATTTTTATTTTTTTTCTTCATCAGCGGTGACGGGCTCGGCAGCGCTTGGAGGGGCTCTGCCCCAAACATCCTGAGCGGCTAGCCGCCACTGGATACATTCCTGCCAACTGTCTTCTAAACAGGATGGAATACAAATGTTACAGTCAGAATGAAACACATTTTCAAGTTAATGGCTTATAACATCAGGAACCTTTATCCAAACTTTCTGAAATTTGGCGGGATTGGTAATCTTATGGAGGGACAGAATTTCCCCAGGTTTCTTGAAAATCAGGTGGAAAAAATGAAGTTGTAGCCAGGAATGTGTATGCAGTTGTTCTTAAAATCACAACATTCAATTACTTATCAAATCGGTTGGCTTTATCCAATCTTTCTGAACTATGGTACACATAGTGCCCCCCATTGAGGGTACACTCCCTCCATGTTTCAGCAGAATTGAATAAGAAACAAAAATGTTATAGCCAGAAATATATGTTTCAGTTTTTTCCCATTATTTCAAAAACGAAAATTCATTTTTGTTTTCATTATTATTATTTGTCATTTTTGTTATTACAGTAATGAAAAAGAAAATGTAAATGTTTGTGCTTTTATCATAATAACGAAAATGAATTGCACACCCCTAGAATGCACACAGGCCGCGGGCTGACACATTTTCCAGGGTAGCTGGCTATGAGCTCATGAGTTGGTATATGCAGCTAGGACACCGTGTGTGTGGGAGAGAGTGGGAGAATTTAGGGGTGTGCATGTCGTTTTTCTTATTACAATAACAAACATTGTCATTTTCATTTTTGTTATCGCAATAATGAAAACAACAATCGAGAATAACGACAACGATACCAAAAATGACAACCGAGAATAATGATAACTGTAATAATAACAATATCGATACCAAAAATGATACTAAAAACAATACCAAAAATAACAAAAATGATAACAAAAACAACAAAAATGATAACAAGAAATGAAAAAGACACTGCCGTTATCATTGTCATTATTATGTGCTGTGGCAGTTGGGTTTTGGTGGGAAAATATGGAGAGGGGAGGAGGGAGCAGACATCTCGGAGTATTAACAGGGTTGAACTCTTGAACTGTGTCTGTGTTGGGAAGGATGAGTAGGTCATCAGTATCTGATGGATGTATCACTGGCCAATGAGCAATGCAAGCAGTCCCCAGCAGTCTCATGGGACTCTGTGATTGCTCAATGCCTGCTGCCTCCCACAACCAATCAGGGGGGCTTTGGGGGAGGGCATTGAGTGTGCGAGAGCCAGTTTTGTATCTCTGTTCTGAGAGCTCTGCTTGTCAGGTTGTGTTTACAGAGCTGTGGTGCTTGCACATAAAAAATCCTCCCTGTCCCTCATTGTATTTATTTATTTATTTGGTATTGCCACCAATACCTTTCCTTCCTCATACCCTACATTTTACCTTCTCTCTTTCCCTGCCCTTCTCCCCCCTGTACACTATATATAGATAGGCAGTATAGATTAGATATAGATACATATTATAGACATATAGATTAGATTAGAATAGTTATATAGATAATTGATTAGATAATAGTTTTCCTTTTCCCTTCCCCTGTCTCCCCTAGATTTAGATAAATATTAGTTGTGCACGGGAATTAATAACGATACCGATACCAAAAATAAAATCTTTGTTTGAAATGGCACTGATATCAATAACAATATTGATAATGATAACTAATATTGATACCGATACCAATAACTATACCAATAGTGATAACAATACCAAAAGTGATAACAAAAACAATAATTATAAAGAAAACGAAAACAACATTGTCGTTAATTAAAAATAAGAAAAATGACATTTTTGAATAACGAAAACAGAAATAATAAATGAAAACGACATGGGGGCCTGATGACACCCCTAGCATTGGGTGGTAAACAGGGCTTCTGGGTGCCAAATGTCTTGTAAACAGGATGGAATATAAAAATGTAACAGAAACAAAAACGTTATAGCCGAAAATACATTTTTCAGTTTTTTCCCATTATCTCTGTGTAGACCATTACCAAAAGTGAAACAGGCTATATAAAAGGGACAGCATGGGATTAAATACTTCAGAATCTGTGAAAGTGTATCAAGTCAAGTACACAGTCTTCCGTAGTAGAGATGTTTCCAGGTCGGCTTGGGCCCTGAAAGACCGCCTCTCCTTCCATGCTCCACCGCAACCCCTGCAACTAACCAGGAGCACTCTTTTGTGGGTACCATCGGCCAATCTTGTCCATATGACAAGGGCCCACAGACAGGCATTCTCAATTGCTGCCCCGGTATTATGGAACTCCCTCCCCCAGAGGTCCACCAGAGTCCAAACCTGAGCATATTCCAGAAGCAGTATACAATGTTTCTTTTTGGCAGAGCTTTTGGGGGATAGAGGTTGGTTTGGATGGGTTTTGGGGGTGAGGGTAGGGATTTTTAGGGGATTTTAGTTTATTGTTTTGTATTTTTACTATTTTTCTCTTTGTGTTTTTGTAAGCCACCCTGAGCCTTTGGGAAAGGGTGGGATATAACTTTTAATAAATAAATAAATAAATAAACAAACACAGCAGAGACTGTCTCAAACACCCAACAGAAAGCATTGTGTTCTGGGTACACAGTGTGGGTGCTGTTCCCCAAACTTCAAATGGCAAGTAATTTAGCCTCTTGCCTCAAGTTCTGACATCTGTAACATGTGCTGCCATGTAACATATGGATTGATACTCACCCTGCTTTAAAAAAAAATGTTTAATTAACGGCTGAGATCAGAAAATTGAAAATGCAAACAATGGTGATGCTATATTTCCAAGAAGTGATAGCGCTGAAAATAGTTGGAAGATAGGGATTGATTTAGTCATTTCTAATTACATAGTGTTCTCTGTTCTGTAACTAAAACAAACAAACAAAAAACAACAACCCAAACCTTTAAAGCCTATCAGATGGTTCAAAAAAGGAGGACTAGATTGTGATTGGTTTAACACAGATTCCCCCTTTTTTCCCTTATGGAATGGAGTCCAAATTTCCCCCATGAGAAGATAGCAGAGTACATGACTTGGTATGAGCCCTCTGAGATCCATCAGAAGTGCTTCTTTTTTGCATGTCCCCTCTCCAATATGGACCATAGCTCAAAAGTCAAAATGTGGCCTTGACTTTCCAAAACCAAAATCTGACTGGTTCTCTCTAAACCTCTGCTATGATCTCTAAATGTAGGGCTGGAATAGCTTACTATATATGTAATAGTTATTATTTGCTATTATTTATTATTGTTATTATTTATAAAGAAGCCACCTAGAGCATCACATCAGTAAACAGACTCTCAATTTTCTATACATTTGATTTTCCATGTTTTCTCCAATTCCATTAATGCTGAAATTGTTTGGTGGTGGGCTTTTTTGTTTTTTAAATGATATCTAACCTAAATCCCTACCCTTCTGGTTTTTCAAGATAAGCAATCACTGATCAGCTTCAATAGTTTCCCTTAATGTGCTAATAACTATTGTCCTTTACAAAATCACAAGAGTCCATGGCTAATCTCAGTTTAGATTGGAAAGGTGTTTCCTTTTGTGCATGTGCTCCTTCTTAAAGATGGAGGAATGCAATGTTTAGGTCTGTATGGTGTGTGCTTGCTTATACTGATACATATTTACTATTTAGACATCTTTTCTCTTCCTCTCTTTGCATTCGTATCCCACTTTGCTACTCTCAGTTCCCCTTTTACCCCATTTCTTCATCAGATCTTTCTCCCAACCCCCCCCCCCCTCTTCTTTTCCCCCAGTCACTGCTAAGCAATTGCACAAACGCAACAATACTTGAGTTCAAAATGAACTTTTGAACCCATGATGTTCAAGCTTTTCTAAAACAGAAATGGCAACAGTTACTCTAAAGACAGAACATATAAGCAGAGGCTTATATGTCCATAAGGTCCATTAAACATGCCTATAGATGGCTATATGGCAGCATTAAAAATCTGTTCTTGCTTCTCTCAGCCAAAGCAATTTGCATAGCTTCTTCTGAAATGGGCCTTGATCCCTATGGGAGGGGACAAGACTGTCCCTCAGCATCATAGCCATCACTAACACACAATTTGATCCATTTGGATACCACATTTCTGTGGGCTTTATGCCCTTTCTGTGGTCCTTCAAAACAAATTAATAAAATCTCATCAGCTCTCAAGAGTTATTTGCCTCCTCAACTGCCAATTTTATAAAGCTTTGAGAAATTGTCCAGAAGGATGAAATGATCAAGTATTATCATAAGAACATAAGAAGTGCCATACTGGGCCAGATCAATGGTCCATCTAGCCCACCATCCTGTCTCCAACAGTGGCCAATCATGGAGTGGGGGGTGAAGGTGGGAGGGGCTAGGGGTGCAAGTGGGTGGGAGGGGCTGGGGAGTTGAAGTGGGGGATTTAGGTGCAACGGGCTCAGAGAGATAGAGCGGGGTGGGTACAGGAGGGTTGGGTGGGGGAAGATGGGGTGTGGGGGTTTCAGATGAGCAGGACTGGGTGAAGGAGGGTTGGCTGAGGGGAGATGGGGGTGCAGGGGGGATTAACCTCTGGAAGGGGCTGGGTGAAGGAAGGTTAGGCGGAGGGAGATGAGGGTGCATGTGGGGTTAAGTGGGAGGGCCTGCGGGAAATGAGGTGGCCCAGGTGTGGGCTTGCACAAGAGCAGGGCTAGCTGAGGGCAGGGAGAAATCAGGTTGCAGGTGGGGTTAGGTGGGAGGGTCTGGGTGGAGAGATAGTGGGTGCTACAGGAGAAGTGGGTGGGATTCAGGAGCTTGGTCTGGGTGGGGAGCAAAAGGTTTAGGGTTTTATGAGCCACCTTGAAGAAGAATACTTGGAAAAATGCACCACTAAACCATTCCTATACCTCATATACAAAGATGATATCTTCATGATCTGGACAACCTGGACTTGCTCCTAGAATTCCACTCCAACCTCAACCACCACCACCCCTCTATCAAAGCGTATTTTCAGACGTGACGAGATCACAGTGAACCACAGTGAATACCCGCCTGTGGTCACTGTGCCCTGCACATCTGTTCGGCGGCCACCAGATGTTCGCCACACTGAATACCCACATGGGGTCAATTTCAACCGGGCTCCCGGCGCAAGAATCCGTTGAAGCGTGGTGAAAGTGATTCCAGGCGGGCATCAAAAAAAAGTAACGTCTGGTCGGCTATCACGGCCCGGAATCCCCGGCAGGATTCCGGGCCGTGGTAAACTCGGCCAGATGCTGCGGTGGCATTGGCCTCGCCGCCCGCCCATCTCCCCAGAGGGCGGGCGGCAAGGGAGCGTGGAGGGGGCGGGGCCATGCAGTCACACGTTGCGTCGCGCGGCCCTGCCCCCTCCCTGATTCCCCACCGGGATCGCCGGCACGTCTATTTGCCGTGCCTGGGTGATCCCGACGGGGAATCTCTGGGTTGTTTTCGGGACGGGGTGAAGCTGCCCCGTCACGTCTGAAAACACCCAAACTAACCTTGAAATATTCTCAGACCAGTATCAACTTCCTGAACATCACTGTCAGCATGCACAACAGCAACCTACAGACAGCAATATACAAGAAACTGGCAGACCACCACACCTACCTACACCAATCCAGCAACCACCCAAGACACACCACAACATTTGTTATCTACAGCCAAACACTAGAATTCCACTTCTAAAGAATACAGCCTCAGTGTACACTTTGCCTTGCTTAAAACTGCTTTCACAAAACAAGGACATTCCAGCAGAGAAGTTGACTGAATTATAACAAGCTACCCAAACCCCACAGGAAAACCTGTTACAATACAGAAAGAAAGAACCCTCTAACTGCACACCCCTTCTCGTCACCTACAACCCCACACTGGAACCTATCCGTGGCATCATCAAACAGCTGCAACCCATACTTGATGGAGACAAAACCCTAAGAAAAATCTTTCCAGAACCACCTCTTCTGGCCTTCAAACAACCCCCAAACATCTCACAATTCATCATCCGAAGCAAACTCCTCACCACCCCAACATCAGCAGGAACAAGACCCTGCCAGAAAAGCAGATGCAAAACTTGCCAACACATTTCCACCACTGCCACCGTCAATACCTCCCATGGAAAAAGTTCCCAAAATGTAGTGTACTTCATACAATACACCATATGCCGCCATGGACACAATGGTGGTGAAACCCAACCATCACTGCACTTACGTATGAATTCACATACGTTAATTCATACACTTGCTAAGAAAGTCACTAACTCTACGGTGGGAAGTCACTTTTCCCAGCATGACCACTCTATTTCCGATTTTTCAGACCTCATCCTCAAAGGAAACCTGCACAATACCCTCAGAAGATGGGGCTGGGAACTAAAATTCAAAAACTTGACACCAAAAACAATGGACTTAACAAAGATCTAAACTTCTCTAGCCACTACAAAAACCTGCAAACATTTGACAGTCTACAGTATATTTAACTTTTGTTATCTACTGTTAACATAGTCCTTCATTACTGTTGTGTACCATTTTCTTTCTGCACTAGCCATGACTGAATTTAAAGATCCTTATCTGTATCTATTCTGTAACCTTCTTTTGCATTCCTCCTTCCCACTGCACCATACCCTTTTCCAGTCTCTCACCTCTCCCCCCCCCCTTCTGTTGACATTGTCTATTACACCCCCCCACTGTGTTTTGCTAATATCTTCAACTCTACTCATACAGAGTACCCGGTTGGAACAAAGTCAGCCAAAATTATCCCCAACTCAGTGTCCAGTTGTCTCTGTAATACACACGAGGTTGGCTGATTGATCCGAGATTAACTCCCGGATCACTGTAGATTTATTAAAAACTGACCTCACATTAATCAGCAGCAGTTTCAGACCAGGGGTCCTCCCATTCTCGATCACCACCTTACCTGTCCAGGGGCCTGTGAAAGAGACAGGCACCAAGTACCTGTCCCTTCTCATCATTGTCACCTGCCTCCCAGAAGTATCATAATTGCCCCAGCCCATCACAACCCCAATGGCTGAGGACTCCCCTGACCCCCCCACCTCTCCCCGGTGGTTGTCCCATCCCGAGGGAGACCCCCCCTGCCCCCCATCCCATATATCCTTTCAGTCACTTAGGAAAAGTTTCCAACAGGTCTTAATGGAATGATTCAGTCCCTGTCATTCATTCCCAACTCCCTAAAGTCAGAGGTTACACTCCTCTACTTTATTATTAATTATTATTATTATTATTATTATTAGCTTTTATATAGCACCAGTGATGTACCTGGCGCTTTACAGTGAATAAGATAGACATAGTCCCTGCCCGAGAGCACTTGGCTACTAACCAACCTACTTCACTAACAGTCATAAATGGACCTATCTTAAATTCAATCCACCACTCTACAGGCAACCTCTAAAAAAAAATAAATCACAGGATGGGCATAATATGATCACGGCTGCCCAATCCAGTAAGCAGCCATGCTGCCGAATCCTGAGCAAGCTGCAAGCAATGGAGAAGCACAGCTGGAAACCCATAGAAGAGGGAATTACAGAAATCAAGCCTCGTAGTCCCCAGGGCATAGATTGCTGTGGTAAGGTCAGTTTTGGATAAGTATGGACATAGCTTATGCAAACTGAGCAGCTGGAAAAATCATTTTCGAACGACATCCAGTAAGTGTTCACAGACAGAGCATGATTGAAAGTGACACCCAAGTTCTTTTCCTGGCCCACTGTTTCCAACTGAACCCCCACAACATGCAGGGCCCCAAGGAAGGAGAGGGCATCTTCATATCAGCTGTCTCTCCCACCCTGACATCCCCAAAGGGTTGCATGTATACATTAAACAACATGGATAATAGGATAGAAAGAACTTTGTGGGATGCCACATTTCAAGTCTTTTAGGGATGGCGCATAAATATTCATCACCACTGATTGACTCCGCTCTTTCAAGTATGACTCAAACCACCAACCAGCAGTTCCCGTCACACCAGCGACAACTGATGATAATTTGCACATTCACTCCCATGAACAAATATCTGAATTAATCTTCACTAATGTACTGAACATGAAAATACCAGACAAATAGTAGGAACTGCAAGCAAAGTAGAAAGCAAACACTACTTTGTATTCACTTGGGTGAAAACAGAAGTGATGGTTCCTGCGACTGCCACAGACTTACCTGGGTGTAATGGGAGTCATCACTCGTGCTGGGGTCCTGGCTAGCCCCCAAACAAACATAACAGTGAACGGGCTGAGGAGAGGACAGGGAGACGGATGGATGTGCATCTCCCTGGCCCTGCCACTGCGCTGCATGGAGCAGCCCACCCTTCCTGGCTGATGGGCAGTCATGGCTGCCAATGACAACCGCCATGGTGCCTGGCTCCTTCTACCACTCTGGGCTGTGATAAGTAAAGTGGGCTATCAGACAGGATAGCCCACTTTACTCCAGGTCCGGTGGCCATTTCCTGGCTCTGTTAGCACTTAGCCTGGGCTGTGACTTGGGGAAATTCTTAGTTACAGCCCAGGCTAAGTGACAACTCCACCTGGGAGATGGCCTGGGCTAACTCCAGCAGATCTGGCGGCACATTCAGGCATGATGGTAGCCCGCAATTCCATGCGGGTCAAACCATGGAAATGCGGGCTATCATCACATCTGAGCACACCCCTTGTTAAACCATATATGAATACCGTAAATTAATTAAAAATTATCACCAAGAACTTGTTTCAGCTGAAATGTGTAGAGGGGGGGAAATGCTCACAGATATTTTTTTTCAATTTCAAGCAGCACATGCTTGACCTGAATGAAATTTGAACAACATTAGAACACCCAGCTTTTGTCATTTCGAGTATTTCATTCATTTTTGTTCAGTTTGTTTGGTTAGCTTATTTTCGCCAGGAACAATATATAAACAAAGGAGGATGAACAGTCTGCTTGTCACTAGACTGTTTTCTTTTTCTTAACCTCAAAAATTTGCAGCAACATATTTGCTTGAGGCTCAAGCAGCTTGTTCAGACCTGACAGAGGCCCTTGCAGGTCCTACACAGTTGCAGAGATCACGGTCTTCATCTTCATGCAGAAGATAAAGCCCCATATATCATGAGAACAATACCATCATTTTTGAAAGTCCAACCCCCTTTGACACAGAAAGTAAAAGATACTAGCATTCTACCTCTCGAGATCTGACAGTGTTGGGAGACTCAACCATTTCTTTTTGACCCTCCAGAAATAATTCTAACCCTACCAACAGGAATCTAATCCCTACACACTGTCCATAGTTAAATACCGTGAAGCAAACCATTCACTGATACTTGTGCTGGGTGAGGGGCTGCAGGACTGGCCCTGGGTAGAATTACAGATATTCATTTACTAACTATAAAGTTATCTGTGAGACAGACACTCAGATATGCAAATTTGTCTCCCTTCTCCTTACTAAATCTTGATGAGAGCATTGCTCAGAAGAGCCTTTGTGAATGACAATTATCCAGAACTTTCTCCTTAAACCAAGAGGGCAGGCTGCTAGCTGTTTTACATGTGACATTAAAGCAGCACCTGAGGCAGCCGGTAAAGCATGTTCATCCATTGGACAGTAAATTCTTTGCAATATAAAAGGCAGAGTAAGCATAATCACTTATAGGTCAAGATAGAGCAAATGTTGGGACTACAGAGTTAATGAATAGTGTATAGTCAAAGCAACAATTAGCATTGTTAGATAGCAGCATATTTATTTACTAAGCTACCTGCTTGAACTCCTGGTGTAATTTGAGAGAAACACTATAAACACATTACCGCGCGTCTTCAGGTAAGAAGTGGCTTCATCCTGAACAGGAAGAATGATAAACACTAACAAACTCTTCCGCAGTTTAGAACTCCTGTCTGTGTGCATTATTCTTTCACAGCGCAAAATCTCTGTTTTGCTCTGCACACAAGGCTGCAGCTAATTACAAGAAGAGACAGATGCTGAGTAGCCTTAAGGCTTTCTCTGCCACCACAGTGAGTCTGTGCTCTAGTCAACAAGCAGGTAGTGAGTGAACTCAAATGTTATCTGACAAGGCAGCAGATCCCATCACCTAGGGTTAGAAAACAGACAAGCCACTCCGTGTTCAAAAGTAAAGACAGAAAAATTTCAAGCAGATTGTTTCTGACAGAAATCATATCACAGCCGCACTTTCTGACAAAGTCTGCGTGAATGAAAATATACACTTTCTGTTTCCCATCTTCCCCTTTAAGAAAAAGCCAGTATTTCAAAGGTACATTGAAGGTGACAGCTCAATGCACAATGGTTAGCAGTTCTTATAAGCTTGTTTTCCCTTTGGAGATATTAAAGAAACAGCGACAGTTTATCTATTTGCTTGCAGGGGGGTGTCCCCTTTTAACCTAATGAATTTCTAGTTTTCCAGAAATGTGAATCTTGTGGTTATGGATATGTGAAGCATCATGTGTGTGTAATTAGATGCTTGGTACAAGCTTTCAAAGACTAAGCAGAATTTTATCGCGCATACTTATTTTTATAACTTCTACCATACAGAGGGGGAATTTCCAAAAGGTTTCAAAAGATATGGGCTAGTTTGGCTACACAACATGTTCCACAATGTAAATTAACCAAGGTAAAATTCTTCCAATATTAAATCCAATCACCCTGTGCACTCGGCGCAGCAGTTTGGCGCTGCCCCCACCCGTAGGAGGAAATGGGGAGGATGTGAGGCTATAGAGGTGACTGTCTCTTCGCCGCGTAGAGTGGAAAGGGGGGGGGATGGGAGTGGTTGCCCAGCAACCAGGACTAGGCGCCTGAAACTCTCGTGATAAGCAGGATTCCCGGGCACCATTTTAGGTTCCTTGCTTGCCTGCCTCAGTTTGGTTGCGGCGGAGAGCAGGGAAGACGCGCACATACCCACCCACCCCCCTTTTTTGCAGCACTCCAAGTTAATACGGGTCGCCAATTAGGACCAGAAAGGAATTTTCCCTAAGCCCAATTGGCAAACTAAAGGCAAGGGTTTTTTTGCCTTTCCTGGAGTGTTTGCTTATTCGGTTGAGTGGCAGCATGGCATTTAGCTGGTGGTAGGCTTGCAATTGTTGCACTCTTTAGCACTGGGCTGAGCTAGGAGAGTTTTTAAAAAGGTTGTCAGTTAGAACATAGGCTGAACAGAAACCTCTCCTTAAGAGATGGGTACGGTCATACATAGCTGTACAGTGCGACCCACTGTATGGCCATCCCAGGGACGAGAGGCGAACGGCTGGACCCACTGGGAGAAGAAGGTGCCAAGCAAAGCAGTGGGTAACGGTGTTTTCAGCTCTCAAAAGGGGGTGTAGGCACAAACAACCCGCCCCGGGAAAACCCGGGGATCGCAGCAGGGGGCAAGTTAATGTTTTGGAAGTTAAGACACAGGAGGATTCCACTCGGGCTTAACTGGATAACATCTGGAGCCATTAGACAGGTGACAAGGGACAATCGCCTGTATTGGACAGGGAACCTCCTGGTTGTTGACAAAAAGTTACGGAAAAAGTAGGACCCCAGTTCAAGGGGGATGTGGGGAGGACTACCCCTTCCCCCTTTTGGATTTATAATTGAACCGATAAACAGTGCAGCCGTTCTATCCCATAAACCGTGTCCTTGTCTTCTTCCGGGGGTGCATCAACAAGCACAAAAGTCTTTAGGACAGATTCCTCCTCACCCTCCACCTTCCACCATGGCATCCATGAGCTTTAGGTAAAAGGAAACAATATGCATGGCAAATCCACATTTCCTCACTGCTGGGAGATTTCTACTGCTTTTACAGGTAAGACTGAACAGATCTAGATTGGTCTGGCTGTTTCAACTCTGAGAAGAGTCAAAACAGGATAGGAAAAATATATGCTGTTCAATAGAGTTCATCTGATTTTGTGCACAGAGGCTATAGCTGTGTCGTGAACTTTTGGGCCCATATGACCTATGAAAGCCAGCAGGGATGTTCTGGTCCCATTATTAATGCCATTCCTTTAGGAAGGCAATATTTTGTCCACACTTCAACAAAGCCAGTAGAGATTGAGCGTGCTCAACTATGGGTCTCTTAAGATACTGATGACACATTTCTGAACCTCCTCTTCAACAGATGTAGGAAATGCAAGTTTCTTGCTTTCTAAGTGCTCAACCAAGATAAAGAAAATGATATGGGGTTAAATCCTGATGTGACTGGCACACAGGAAAATTTATAGAAGTTGTCAGTATGCCATTTATTGATGTCATTACTGATTTACTAGTGCTATTTACTAATTATTAAAGTGTGCAGCCTGGGAGTAACCTTTGGCCCTGGTCTGTGCTTGTATTCCGAAGTGAGAGAAAGAGTTTTTGCATTATCTTTTCAAATTATTATTATTATTAACAAACATTTATATAGCACCAGCAGTGTACCTGGCACTTTACAAAGTAATAAAATAGACAGGGTCCCTGCCCCTAGGGCTTACAATCTGAGAGACAGGAGCTGGGGGAGAGACTTAGGAAGGGGAACAGAGGGAGAGACAAGGGGTCTAACATTCATGAAGATGCGAGGTCTCAAGTGCACGTACTTGGCTTGGTTACGATGAGAATGACAGCAGGCAGGTCCATGTTGCAAGGATAAGGGTAAACCGATCGTAGGTATAGGAATAGTGGCTCAGCAGGATAAAGAGTCAGACAGAGCAGAGCGAAAGAGGTGAGTTTTAAGGAGAGATTTGAAGGTATGAAGGGAGGGGGCAAGGCGGATGTGGACAGGGAGGGAGTTCCAGGCATGGGGGGCAGCAAGTGAGAAGGGACGAAGGCGCTTAGGGGAGCAGGGAAGGCGTGGAAGGGTGAGAGAAGGGACAGAGGAGGAGCGAAGTGCACGGGCTGGAGTATGGAGGGCGATAAGTGCAGAGAGGTAGGGGGGAGCAAGGTTGTGAAGAGCTTTATAGGTGAAGACTAGGAGCTTGTGCAGGATTCGTTCAGGAAGGGGAAGCCAGTGAAGCGAAGAGAGGAGGGGCTGCACATGGTCGAAGCGACTGGCGAGGTAGATGACCCTGGCAGCAGAGTTTTGGACAGAGATGAGGGGAGAAAGGTGAGACCGGGGAAGGCCAGTGAGAAGGAGGTTACAGTATAATGTTTTAAAACAAGGAATTTCTGGATTTGCTTATTATTCTGGATTTGTGGACCTTATATCTTTGTACAGAGGACTGTACAGAGGACTCCACATTAGAGGGCTGCAGTGAGATTCATGCCAGGTCACTGTAGAGAAATATTTGTACTGAACATAGAGAATATGGCCTCATCAGTAGGACTGAAACAAGATTTCGCCAAAATGGGAATTCCCGACAAAACTCACCTTGAGTTATTCATAAGCAAGTTATTCTCAACTTCAGCGCATGAACCATTCATTTTCAAAATATTTATTATCTCAGGTATCACAGCTTTGGCTATGTGCTTTGTTCTTTCTTTTTAGATCTGTGAGATTCTAGCTGAGAGCATTACTCTGATGCTCCTACTGTGCTGCAGGTCTTCCACACAGCCTAAAATGTGTGCTCCTTTTCCTGCTGTGTTGTAGCTTGTATGATGATTTACATCAGTGCCCCAATGCTAGAGGGATGTGTCAGTCAGGTATGGTTTCCTTTGGGCATTTTATAGTAGGGCTGTGTATTTGCCGGGTTTTGGATAAAACACAAATAAACACAAATACCCCTTCTGGCCTCTTCAGCTAGACACAGATACCAGAGCTATGTATTCGGGTTCTGAGTAAATTAAAGTTTTCCCCAAAAATGTTGTATCCAAGGTCTCAAACTGGACCCCTCCCCTCAAACTGTAGCACATGTCCAGTTCAGAGATAGGCTATCCGTAAGCTCTCAGCTTAGTTACCTGCTTGGGGACTTTGGGAAGCCCTCCCCACCTGCTGGGGTCACCACTGACTCAGAACTGTAGTCTCCAGGCCCAGACCAGACAGAGAGAAATGGTGAGTACTTGGCAGCCTCCTTCTCCTGTCCCCCAGGCTACTGACCCCTCCCCACACCAGTAACCCCACATGCCAGCCCCATTCCCACCAAGGAATCCCACCTGCCACAAGTCAATGACTCCCTTCTGAGTCAGAAACCACTCACCCTGAACCAGCCCCATGACTCATTCCCCCTCCCCAAGCCAGTGACCCCTGCCTGAGTCACTCCCATGTCCCATTCCTAGTTCCCAATCCAGCAACCTCTCCTGAGTCTTGTCCCATGCTCCATTCCCTTTTCCCAAATCCAGCAATCCTTTCCCTAAACCTATGACTCCCCTGAGCAAGACCCATGCCCCATTCCCAGTGATTCCCGTGATCAAGACCAGGGCCCCATTCCCACCAAGCTAGTGATATCTCTCAGCCAGACCTATGTCCCATTCCCCCATTTCCAAGTCGGCAACCCCCTATGAGCCAGCCACATGTCCCATTCTCACACCTATCCCAAGAAATCAACCCCCCTGAACCAGACCCATGCCCCATTTTCTCCTCCCCAAGTTAACAACCTCCTCAACAAGCCAGGTGTATTCTCCATCCTCCCCCAAACTAATGCCCACTCTTTTAAATTGGTAGCAGAATTAGCAGCAGTTTTATCTGCATTTTCCTTTCCTTATAGGCCTGTCAAACTGGCAGAGCTTCACTGCACTTCTGCACCAAAAATCCACCATATGCAGAGACCCAGGTTCACTGTGTTTTCCATATTGGGGGAAAATGCAGTGTTAACATGAGTAAAGATACAAATAAACACAAATACAGATACAAATACAAATACAAATACTTGACTCATGGACAGCCCTAGTAACCGGCAAAAACACTTATCTAGGCTTTAGCTAATAGCTTCAATGGAGTCAGAATTGCACACATAGGGTGAGGCCACATGAGTTGTTAACACACCTTGGGCGGCATTATTCTACTTTGGCAACACTGACATGCAGTGCAACAGATTGTATGGCTGGCAGCCACCAGATGTTCATCCAGTCCCACCCTGGGGTGGGCAACTGGTTGGCATGCAATGCATCTGCTGAAGAAGGTCGATGACGCATTGCATGTTTAATGTTGCCCAAAGTGGGATAACACTGTCCAAAGTGTGTTGTCGAGTTGCCTCCCATGTGGCCAAGCCCATGCAGCCCTGAGGCAGGGTCTGCTTACACCACAGAGCAGCAGGCACAGTTCACCATTCTTGTGCATCCACATCAGAGCTTGGGCAGGATAGTGGGCAGGCCAGGGAAAGGTGGGTGGAGTGGGGCTGGGTGCCCACACATATGGATGGCTCCTCAACCGAGCCTGTGGCGTAGCAAGACTTGTGACAGCGGACTGCTGCCCAGTTGCCCCGCAATGGGATCGCTTGTTTGGACAGATCTCCCAATTCTGACCCAAAGCGTTGTGTCTGCATTTGCCCTCCCCATGGCAGACAGAGGATCTTGCCCTTCCCTGTGTTAAACAACCGCATCACACCCTCCAGCAGAAGAATCCATGGCAGGAGTTAGGAGGACAAAACCTCTGTAAGGACCCCTTCATGTTTGATATACAAGCATACAAACATGGGATGTTGGGCAGATAGCCTCCCCGATAGGACTATAGTTGTCATACCACATGAAAGGGAATTTTAACTGCATGCTGGAACTCCTCTCTGGAGTTGCTACTTCCAGACTTATTCAAAAGGCATATCAAATTAAGTTGGAAATACCATAGCTATCAACATTTCAAGTAGTCAGAGGGACAGAAGCCCCACACCCAATAAACCCCACCACTCATTTGGACAGGGTATACTATTCAAACAAGCCAATTACACCCTCACTCATGCAGAGGCATACACACATTCTCTCCCTCCTAGAGTGTGCAAGTAGGAGACAAGTGGTGGCAGTGTGGCAAGTGGCGGTGTGCAGGGGCTGGCGCTAGCATGGCAAGCAGGACTAGCTCTGGATGTGGTATGTGGTCACCCTGCTCTGACCAGGGACCGTCTCACTCCTCCAAAAAGTAGCACTGGTCCATGGGACTTTGAGGGGAAAGTAGGGCAGTCCTGCCTGATGTTTGGAGGTGTGAAATACTAAATTTAAAGTTCCAAGTGCTTGAACAAGTACCAGGAAACAGACTTTGTCATCGATTAATGAAGACTAAACATCAGCTTGGAATAAATGTCTGCAATGCCTCTGGAGTGGGGTGTTAGTCTACAAAGTATAACTTATCTAGGTCAGCACTGGCAACCTCTACAATATGGAATTAAAACATTTATTTTATACAATTAAAACATGTAACGGAATATGAAGACTTTGGTTTAAGGTCTGTGAATGTTTAATTCACTATATGTGTTTTTCCATATCTGCGGAACGAAGAACCCCTTTGCTGCGGGATGGACTCCTTGTGAGGCAGAGCCCTCCCTGGCTCCGGCCTCTCCCTAGTGAACTCTCAGGCTGAGGGCTCAGGCCTGTCTTTCAGGCCTTAGGCCTGTCCTAGGCGCACCCAGCCCAGCTGGCCCCACTTAGCCACCTAGGCTCCCAGAACCCGTGCTCTCTTAGGCATGGTTCTCCTGTATTAGGCAGAGGCGTAGCAAGCTTTCCACAGGCCCAGGTGCAAAAAGATGGAATGCCCCTGCCCACCTGCTCCGCCAGTCAGACCTCGCGGATGCTTGGTCATTGGTGTGATAACGCCTCTCCTATGCCCCCCCCCAACATAAATGCACTTTCCATCATACATGCACATCCACATACTTGCACTCTCCTACTCCTGCATGCATGCACTTTCCTGTCCCTCTCATCTCCCTCACCGGGCCAACTTTTTTTTTGAAAAAGCTTTTGGCAGTCGGAGATGGGGGTTGGTTGGAGGTTTTGGGTAGGGTTGAGGGCTGTGGGGAGGGCTTTTTGAGGTGAGGATGAGAACTTTTTTTATTATTGTTTTATTGACAATATTGTTTTGCTTTTATGGATTATAAGATGCCCTAAGCCACTGTGGAAAGGGAGCATATAAATTCAAATAAATAAACAATAAATGCACTTGGAGCACTTCACAACCTTTGTACAATAAAAGCCAATAAAACAATTTAAAATTAATGTAATATCAGCTTACAACCATTTAAAAGGGAACAGTAAGGCAGAAGAAAAATAAAGCATCAAGGGGAACTAACAGTGGATCCTCTAAAGACACCTGGAGGATAAAAAAAAAAAAAGTCACATTCATGGTGTGGCAGAGTCGAGCCACAGTGAGCTGCAAGCCCTTTAAGAGAATTGGACCGTTCCCATGCCCCACAGATCCTGTGCGCACCCCATGCATGCGGTTTCTGCATGGCACAATGTGCCCACAATGGAGGTGCACACAGTTTTCCATGCAGGTGCGCGCAGAATCAGCCCCACTGACTGCAAATCCAATTGAGAGAGCCCCTGTGACTGGGCGTGGCTGTAGCCAGGCTGGGGATAAAGCTGAGAAGATGCTCAGTTGGAGGGAGGCTGTCCTGGAGGTAGGAGCCAGAGGGAGAATTCCTGTCTGAGATCCTAACCAGCGGGAACTGGCAATTAGAACCTAGTTTGCCAGAGATAAAGGCCTGGCCAGGAAGACTGTGGAAGCCAGAGTAGAAGGATACTGCAGGATGAAACACTGCCAGAGCAGGACCCTGACCTGGGAAGTCAATGAGGCAAACAGAGGTTGCCTGCACTCTTGATGGGACTTATAGAGTTGTGTATGACTAAGGGTACTTTCAGACGATACGGGGCCCTTTGGCCCCGTACCGGATCCAACGTCTTCGTTCCCCGCCGGGGTCACCCCTGCATGGCCCAACAGACGTGCCGGGGGGATCCCGGCGGGGAAAGTGGGAGGGGCCGGGGCCGCGCGGCGCAACGTGCGACCGCACGGCCCCGCCCCCTCCACGCACCCCGCCGCCCGCCCTCCGAGGAGACGGGCGGGCGGCGGGGCAAATGCGGCCGCCGCGTCTGGCCGATCGTGCCATGGCCCGGGATCCCGCCGGGGATCCCGGGCCGTGGCACGCGGCCAGACGTTACTTTTTGTTGGCCACGGCCCGGGGTCCATTTGACCACGCTTCCCGGGACCTTCCCCCGGCTAGCCCGGGAAGCGTGGTTCAAATTGACCCCATGTGCCGATTGAGCGTGGCCAACATCTGGCGCGCCGCAAACAGACGTGCGGGACACGGTGACCCCAGGTGGGTATTCACCGTGGTTCACCGTGTCAACGTCACGTCTGAAATCACCCTAAGGGGCTTGCTGGGAAAGCAGAGCCCAGGCTGAGAGCCTAGTGAAGCAATGACAAGCAAAAGGGGCTGTTTGGGGAGAGATTAAGGCCGCTTTTACATGAGTGGCCAGGGAAGCGTATTGAAGAACGCACTGCCTGGGAAAAGCCGCGCGGGGTGCATTTACACGCACCAGAAGTGGCCGCTCACCATAGGAATCAGCAGCTCGAGCGACCTCTTTGAAGACATGTTCTGGAAACCCCGATATCGAGGTTTCCAGAATGCGTCTTCAAAGGGGCTGCTTGAGGCTATGCGAGCCACTGATTCCTATGGCAGGTGGCCACTTCCAGTGCATGTAAATGCACCCTGCACAGCTTTTCCCAGGCAGCATGTTCTTCAACATGCTTCCCTGGCCGCTCATGTAAAAGTGGTATAAGAGTAAATAAAAGGAGTTTGAGCTAATACCCCAGAGACATGAGTTTCCTTGGGCCCTGATCCTGCATATATTTATGGTGTGTAAGCGCTACCCTATTACACATGCACTTTCCTGTCACAGAGGCATGCATGCATGCACTGTCTCATCCCCTGCCTCCCCCACACGCATACATGTACTTTACACACACACACACGCACCCTCCCCACACACACACATACATGCACTCTTCCCCCCCAATACATGCATTCTCCTGTTACACAAACACACATACATTCACTCTTCCTCACATCCATGTGTATTCTCATCCACACACTCTCCTGGCACTTACACTCCACGGGCTCGCAGTTCTCCGCTCCCTGAAGAAGAGTGGCTTTCCCTGCCCCGCACCTTGGCTAGAGCCATGACAGTGACTTCCTTCCTGACAACTCCCCCTTCCAGAGAGCGCCCATGGCTTCCCCAGACATACGCACACCCCATCCAGCGCCAAGACTCTGGAAGTTCCAACAGCGCTGGCAGTGCCCTCTTTGAATTCTGCATGCTCTTCCAGCCCAGGCATTACCAGCAGAGCACAAAGCACATTGCTTCTGTCTGAGCCATTTCCCAATCACGCTCCCACCTTGCCTTTTCTTGCTCTGCTGGTTGTACTTGGACTGGAGAATTGTGGGAAATTTGATGAAATAGCAGTGAGACAAATGGGTCTCTATGGGAGGATAGAGTGAGCGGTTGGGATTGACGCAGAGCTCCTGACTCCTGCTGGGGGTTGGTGGACCCCCCAAATCTTGGGGCCTGGGGACAGCTTCACCTGCTGTCCCTATGAAAACCATGCCTTCAGTACTAGATTCCCCTTGCTGGCACTGCCTAGCGCCCCGTTACACATACTGTCCAAAAGACAATATAAGGAAGACTTGTCATACTTACTTTTTGTACAATTTTTAGCACTTTAGTAGTTGACTGCAATATTGCCTGCCCCAAATGTTTGAAAATCATGGGTCAGTAGTAATTACCCAAAATTCATGACAGTGCCCTAAAAAAATCACAACATTAAAAAAAATATTTAGAAGTATTTTCATTGCTGCTCAGGCTGTGGCTCGTGAAGGCGCCCCTTGCACGTTGAGTCCCTGGTCGGTTCCCTCCTCCGCTGCTCCCCGCTATGTCTCGAGGCTCCAGTGCCGGCTTCGACCGCCACATTACTATCTTCTCCCCCGAAGGCCGTCTCTACCAAGTAGAATATGCTTTTAAGGCCATAAACCAGGGTGGCCTTACATCAGTAACTGTTCGTGGGAAAGACTGTGCAGTAGTTGTCACACAGAAGAAAATACCTGACAAGCTACTGAATTCCAGCAGTGACTCACTTATTCAGAATAACCGAAACAATTGGATGTGTAATGACAGGAATGACAGCTTACAGCCAGTCCCAAGTCCAGAGAGCCCACTATGAGGCTGCTAACTGGAAATACAAGTACGGCTATGACATTCCAGTGGATATGCCATGTAAAAGGATTGCAGATATTTCTCGGGTCTACACGCAAAATGCTGAAATGAGGCCTCTTGGTTGCTGCATGATTATGATTGGCGTTGATGAAGAGAGCAACCCTCAGGTATACAAGTGTGGTCCTGCGGGTTACTACTGTGGGTTTAAGGCCACAGCTGCAGGGGTCAAACAGACAGAATCAACCAGTTTCCTTGAAAAGAAAGTGAAGAAGAAATTGGATTGGATGTTTGAACAGACACAGCAATAACCTGCCTCTCTACTGTTGTCCATTGACTTCAAACCTTCTGAATTAGAAGTTGGAGTAGTCACAGTTGAAAACCCTAAATTCAGGATCCTTACAAAGGCAGAGATTGATACACACCTTGTAGCTCTAGCAGAGAGGGACTAGCTCTAATTAGACTTCGTAATAACTTGATTGCTTCTGGTCAGAATGTTTGGTAAAAACAAGTCCCTTGTTAATGGCTCTAGATTATGGGCTAAAAGTGGAATGCTCATTATATGGTGTATTTTACTCTGTATAAATAAAACAGAGGGGTTTTTTTGGGGGGGGGGGGATTTAAAATAAACCTAGGGTTCTCTTTTATTTACTCTCCCATTTTCAGCCATAAGGAGGGATGGGAAAATGTATTGAAAATTGGCATCGGATCAGTATCAGACTAACTAATCTTCAATCTTCAACTAATTGCCAATATGCTGACGACACTCACCTGTACCTCTCTTTTTCAACGGATCCAGACCCTGCTGTCTTGGTGCTGTCGCAGTGTTTGGAGGCCGTGGCGGATTGGATGTGGCAGAGCAGACTGAAGCTCAACCCCGATAAGAAGGAGGTGATGGTGGTGGGGAGAGCAAGGGAGGTGTCGGCCCCCCTGATTGGGCGGGGTTTGCCCTCCAATAGCTCAGCAGGTTCGGAGTCTGGGGGTGGTATTGAATGCAGATCTCCGCCTGGAGCAGCAGGTGGAGCTAGTTGCGAAGGCTGCCTTTCGCCAGCTGTGTCTGGTGCGGAGGCTGCACCCGTATGTCTCCAGCCCGGACCTGGCCTCCCTAATCCATGCCTTCGTCACCTCGAGGCTGGACTAATGCAATGCGCTCTACATGGGGCTGCCCTTGTTCCTGGTTCGGAGGCTGCAGCCAGTGCAAAATGCAGTGGCCCGGCTCGTTTCAGGGACGGGCCGTCGGGAGCACATAACACCAGTTCTCTGGACTCTGCACTGGTTGCCAGTAGCGTGCCGAGCCCAGTTCAAGGTTTTAGTATTGATCTATAAGGCCCTTCACAATCTGGGCCCCTCGTATCTCAGGGACCGCCTCGCCCTCCGTGCCCCAGAGCGGCTCCTTGGGTCTGCCAGGGGTGCCTTCTTGGAGGTCCCCTGTGTTAAACGGGGGGTCACAATGGAGAGGGCATTCTTGGTAGCCGGGCCGCACCTTTGGAACTCCCTCCTGGAGGGGAGGAAACTCGCCTGGCCCCAAGCCTTTTAACATTCCGGTGAAATTGTAAAACCTGGCTGTTTGTGCAGGTCTTTGGGGAGGGGGGAGGGAGTAGGGGTTTTATTCCCCTTCATCCTTATTTATTGTTTTATTTTATGTTGTTCCCTCATCCTGTTTTAATGGTTGGTATTTTTTTAAGTGTTTTAATGTATTTTATAGATTGGGTTTATATTTGTATTTTATTTTTATTGTACGCTGCCCCGAGCTGTTTTAGGAGGGGTGGGGTAAAAATCTAATAAATAAATAAAATAAATAAATTTAGATTTTAAACTATATTAATCGGAATCGAATTCCAACCAATGCGGTTTAAAACATGCGTCTTCCCCCGGCTCTCCTTCCCCCAGACCTCTACCCAGTCCAGGCACTGGGCAGGAGCTCAGGGGAGGCAGAGCTGGGGGCAGAGGGGCTGGACAGGGATGGGGAGGGGGTAGAGGAGCTGGACAGGGATGGGGAGGGGAGTAGTTTGTCACCATTTTGGAAAATGGCATCCGATCTGTGCATGCTCAGAATGGCCACACATGCTCAGAATGGCCATGGTGGCCATTTTGTGCATGCGCATTACTTTGATATTGGTTAGTCTCTTCCTGGCACAGCCCTGAGAAGGCCATGCTGGTCTCCGCACAGGTTGCTGGAACCTAGGAAGAAGAGTTAAGTGCAAACTACCCCGATCCGCACCCCTCCCTGATCAATTTACTCCCAGCAATGCCTTCCCCAAACCCCTTGCCTGTGCTCAGCGCTGGCCTCTGCCAGAATCATGCCCTGCCTCTCCACCCCAGTAGCGCTGTTGCCACAAGCACTAAGATGGACAAGACACAGAGAGAGGTCCAGGAAAGGAGGGTGCTGGGTAGGGATCCAGGGAAGGCAGAGATGGTGGTAGGATGGGTACAAACTAAAAGCACGAGTGCCACTCTAAAGACTCACCGGGGGGAGCTGATGGGAGATTGGATTCTCCATCTCAAATCAGATCAATCTTAATTGTCCCCAAATTGGGCAATTTGGACTAATCTGATATTGATCTTTCCATCCCTAGCCATTAGGGAACACTGCAGTAGCTTTTCATTCTTTTCTCTATAACCATGATGGCTAGAAGCTTTTTTAAAATGGAAGGTGAAGTTTCCACAATTCCAAGAGCTGTGGCTTTATAAAAAACACTAAATATTGCATATCTTGATAGATGGCAACACTGTGATTGGGCGTCTAGGGCAACCCAATATGGTTTAAAAACATGATACAATCAGTACAATTGATAGATTGCAATACAATCATGATAGATGAAAACAGTCTAAGGGCTAGGGGTGTGCAATTCATTTTCCTTATTGTGATAATGAAAACAAAAATTTTCATTTTCATTTTTATTATTGTAATAACAAAAATGAAAATAATAATGAAAATGAAAACGAATTTTCATTTTTGTTATGTAAAATAATGGGGGGAAACTGAAACACACATTTCTGGCTATACCTTTTTTTTTCTTATTCAATTCTTATGAAACATGGGGTTATTGTACGCACAATAGAGGACACTATGTGTACCAAATACCATAAAGATTGGATAAAGAGAACTGATTTCATAAGCAACTGAATTGTGTGATTTTAAGAAAATCTGTGTACACATTTTTGGCTACAACTTCTTTGTCTTCCATCAAATTTGCATGAAACTTGGAAAGATTATGGCCCTCCCCAAGATTATCATCTCTGCCAAATTTCAGAAATATTGGATAACGGGTCCTGATGTTATAATCCATAGGGGTGTGCATGTCGTTTTCGTTATATCAATAAGAAAAACAAAATTTATCGCTTTCATTATTGTTACTGCAATAATGAAAATGACAAAAAATAATAATGAAATAAATAATGATAACGAAAGTTGTTATTGATTTCATTATTGCCTAATAGCCTGGCAGGTGTTTTTTGGAGCAAAATGTGGCGAGGGGAGGAGGGAGCAGACATCTCGGAGCCAGAAACAGGGTTGAACTCTTGTGATGGGAGGGGAATGACTTGATGGATGTAATCACTAGCCAGTGAGCAGCGCAAACAGGTCCCAGGAAGTTGAATGGCACCCTCTGATTACTCAATTCCTCCTGCATTCCAGAACCAATCAGAGGAGCTCTGGGAGAAACCCCTGAAACCCTTTATACTGCAGGACTGGGCTGCTTGACTGGTTCTGTGTTAGCTATTGCTCTGTCAGGGTGCCTTTGCAGAATCTGCTGGTGCTTGCACTAAAAATCCTCCCATATATATTCCTACCAACTTACCTTTCCAATCCTTATTCCTTACCCATTTTACCTTTTTCCTTCCCCTGTACACACATATATAGAGATACATACAGGTAGTATAGTTTAACTATGTATATTAGATGACAGTTATAGAATAGAGATAGATTAGAGATAGTGGATAAAACTCTGAGTTTTCCTTTTCCCTTCCCCAGTCTGTCTCTCCCTGTTCATATACTATATAGATATTAGTTGTACATATATAGATTAGATATTTAGATATAAGGCTGTTTTATTATATATATTAGGATTATAGGATAGGAATTTTTTGTATTATACATAGGTTAGGTTTAGCTTAGATTAATAAAACTAGATATTCTGTTTATACCAATAGCAATAATGATACAAAAAAATCTTTGTTTGAAATCGGTACCGATACCGAGAACGATAACTAAAAACAACACTTTGTTATTAACAAAAATGACACATTTTAATAACAAAAACGATAATGAAATACGACCTGGGACCCTGGTTCACACTTCTAAAAAGTCATTAACTTGAAAATGCATTTCTGGCGGTAACATTTTTATATACCATCCTGTTTACAAGACATTTGGCAGGAATGTATCCCACATCTTCTCTGTCATCTCTGCCAAAATACAGGATAATTTGATAAAGGGACCCAATTTTATAAGCAATTGAAGTTGTCCCTTTGAAGACCATTATTCAGATAAATAGCAGCACATGCTAGCTCTCCTCATATGGTAGGTTTTTGTTCCTGGGTTCCAGCACCGGGAAAATGGCCCCATATTTAGCTACAATCTCTTTCATTTAGAGAGAAGTATTTATTTTTAGCAGCCTGCCTAAATGCTCTTCCCTCTAAGGTGTTGGAGGGCCGTTATGGTAGTATACCATACAGTGAGCATTTGTGCCCTTTTGAGCAACAGACTTCCGTTCCCAACCCTCCCACCATGTACTTTTTGAGTGCCAACTCTATGTGTCGCTTAGATCCAAACATCATCTTGGTCTGATTGAAAAACTTCCAGGCAGAGATCACATGGCTTTACTGAGGTTTGCCTTGAGTGATTTTGATAGTACAGTTACCACTTCAGTCGACAAATTTTTGAAGGCATCTTTTGCTTTAAGACAAGCGTTTTTGGATTCAAAAGCCCTACCTGACACAGGGTCAGAACTATAATACTTACTCCTTTTTTTTTTTTCTTAGCCTACACTGTTTATTCCCTTTAAATATGACTGAGCTTAGTTGTAAGTGTAAAACCATGCCTAGTTTGTCTTCATTTATTTGTTTATTTGTATATTTGTTTAGTGTTAATGTGTTTTTGTTGTTTTGTGATCCTTGTTTCTGCAATGGCCAATTGCCACGCAAATAAACTTTGATTTGATAAACAGCAGCATATGCAGTGCCAGTCAAAGGCAGGCACCTGGCATGGCAGGGGGAAGGGGGATTTAAGAGGGAAGATGGGGAGCAAACCAACAGACTGACAGACACATTCACTGTCCAGTTACTAGGGGTGGGAAACCGGTAGAATCCGGTATCCGATAATGCCGGTATCAGGCGTACCGGCATTATCGGATTCGACCCGGTAATCCGGACCCGGTATCGGATTTCGGGGTACCGGATTTTTTTACATTGCAGCCATTTAAAAATGGCTGCAATGTAAAAAAACTTAAAGCCCCAGCAAAAAAGTTTTAAAAAAAAAAAACCTCCCCGAGTCCAGGCTGCGCGGGTGGAAGGGGGGACACCCCCTACCCACCCTGCCCAGCCTGGATTTTTGTTTTAAAAAAGAAAAGCGTAAGACCGCGAGGCGAGCCCACCCCCCAGCACCAGCGGCCGCGGCGTCCCCGCAGCCGCCGGTAAGTATGACCCGATCCCTGGGGAGGGGGGGTGTTTAACACCCCCACCCCCCCAGGGATCACCCCTACAGTGCGCTTGCTGCTTACCTTTGGGAGCTCCGGCGGCGGCGGGCGGTCCGGCGGCCTCAGCGCCGGCTGTGGCTGCCGGCGTCAGGACGCT
>QEPC01008061.1:2310097-2345599 GCA_003113815.1 Sphenodon punctatus | reverse complement strand
CGCACAGCAATGGGGGAGACAGAGCTCGAGGGAAGCGCACAGCAATGGGGGAGACAGAGCTCGAGGGAAGCGCACAGCAATGGGGGAGACAGAGCTCGAGGGATGCGCACAGCAATAGGGGAGACAGAGCTCGAGGGATGCACACAGCAATAGGGGAGACAGGGCCCTCAGGGAAGCACAGAACAATGGAGGAAACACAGAGAACACAACAGGGAGGACACAACTAACCAGACACCCAAACAACCAACACCATAGGAAGAGAAGACTCACTGACAAAAGGAGGGAACAATGATGCACAAGACCTCACACAGGGATTCACACACAAGGGGTAAGAACAGTTGCTCCCACAGCTTGCTGTGGCAAGCACCACAGGCTATATATATCCACCTGTGGCCAATCAGGAAGCCGGGAGCCAAAGTCAGGGGGACAAGGCACAGCTGGGAAAAGGCGTGGTCACACAGGAGAGGGCGGAGAGATGGAAAAGAACCCGAGCAACCGAAGCTGACCATTATCCCCGCCCAGAGTGGCACCAGCCCTTAAGGCAGCACGCCAAACCCCGCAGGGCTGGGGGTTCAAGACCCAGTCCTGACAGGAGGCCACAATGGAAAGGGCGTTCTCGGTGGCTGCACTGCAGCTGTGGAACTCCCTCTTGGAGGAAGCTCAGCTGGTCCTGAGTCTGCTGGCCTTCTGCTGGGTCTGTAAGACCTGGCTGTTCGTCCAGGCCTTCAGGGAAAGGTTTGGGTATGGGTTATTTTAATCTGGGGTTTTAAAAATGTTGTTAGCCGCCCCGAGATGCTTGTAGCAGGAGGGAGCGGCATATAAATGTAAATAATAATAAATAATGTAAAACAAACATGTTACAGTCAAAAATGTGTTTTCCATTGAAACCAATGGAAAGGAAAAACAAAAACGAAATTTCATTTACGAAAACAAAAATGATTTAAATAACAAAAATGAAAAATAAAAAAAAATGACATGGGTCCCTGCTGCACACCTCTAAGTGCTATTCTAATATAAGTAATAAAAGCTGTTTACCAATATATTTTGATTATCACATTGCTGGTGAAATAAATGTATTTTTGCTTTTTCCTAGCTATGGTAGCCCAACATCATCTGTTGTTAGTTGTTTAATTCAATTAGGGGTCCCTGATGTGCTTTTTGCTGCCTAGAAGAGGAGATGCCTTATTTTTCCATGCATTTTGTAAAGTGCTCTTTACCATTTACGGTACTTTAATAAACTAACAGTTATCTGCTTCATTTAGCATATAAAAAAAAATTGTTTCCAACTAGTTGTAGCTATACACTGTACACAGTGAATTACATCTGTACTAAAGCAAAAGTATAATTGACAGAGCAGCAACAGTTACAGCTAAGTGGAGAGAGCCTTTTCCCCATCATGGTCTCTTAGCTTTCCTTGTATTTTTACTTCAGGATCCAAGTATTCTTATACACAAAAAGTAAATGAAAATGTCAAATAGTTTGGAGAAAGTAACTTTAACCTTTTCCCTTCCCCTGCCTATCTCCCCCTGCACACATATATATAGATACACATACAGGTAGTATAATTTAACTAACAGCAAGGGTGCAGCCACATGAGCCATTACTGCAGTTTGGGTAGCTTTACTATGCGATGTAGGACATCATCTGTCTAGTGGCCAACAGAGGTTTGCCTCACAGCAGGGTAGGGTGGGGTGGGCAGCTGGTTGCTACATTCGGCATCCTTGAAAAAAGACTCGCCTTCTTTCGCCACAGAGAAGGGCCAGACCATCTGATGTGCTCTCCACGCTGCTCCTGAAGTGTTGTGGCAATGATTGCCTGCCATGGGTGGGGGTGGATCGGGCCATCCTGGCTCGTGTGGCTGCACCCCAAGAGAGAGAAAGCAGCATACATTTTGAGATGAATAATTTAACCCAGTCTTTTCCATCAACAAAAATGGAACACATTTTTTGTGCCTTTTGCCTCAATATTGGTATACTGAGAAAAACAAACACACCTAAAATTAAGAAAATATCAGCATGTGTCTAAAGACATCTTCATTCATTCATGTGCTGTGGTGTGTGCCGTGGACAGTCAGTGCAAGAGCACACCTTCCAGAGGTCCCTGAGTCTCTCTGTGGCCCTTGGCACTGATGAATGGTCTTGCTGGTACATCCTGAGTTCTCCTTTAGGGCACAGTCCAGCAGCTTCTTGTTGATTTTTATTAATTTCACCATTTCTGCATTCTTTGTTCTGTGGGAAGTTTGATCATCCCTGGCAGTTGCTCTGCTGCTCTTAAAATACTCTCCAGATACATGCTGAAGGTTACAGACAAACACAACAGCCGCTCAGGCAAGTGCAAGACACAAATCCTCCTCCCAGAAATGCACTACCAGTTTGACATTTACTGAACTAACACTACTGTCCTTCAGGGAAGATCATACCATTATACTAGATCTAAAGAATATTATTCTTGGTACCACTTCAATCTCCACACATGCATACTAGCTGTTATCTTCATTGGGTTTCCCAGTTAGCCCAGATACGTTTAGAGAAAAATATTTTCCAGAAGACAGAGGAATTACCTTTGTTCATATCATTGGCAACAGTGCCACCTACTTCATGATTTCCTCTAAAGGCTTCAAGAAACGGCACTGGGTGTTAACTAATGAGATGTTAGCCCACTATAGTACAAATTTGGTCTGTGAAGCCCCTCACTTACATGTTTTGTGTGTCCAGCCTAATAACAGGTAGCCCTTTAATGAACTTGCAGGCAGTCCCCACAGCCCACAATTGAGTGACATTGAGAGCTAGAGCAGAGAGAGGGGAAGGAAGCAGTCACTCCTGAGACACTCTAAGATTTCTGCCTGCAACTCTATGGTGTTGGTGGACCTGGACATGCGGAAGCGCTGCCCGCAACAATTGATGGGATGTGGACACATGTTAACCTTCATTAGCCCACATAGCAGCCTCCACATTCTTTGAGACCACACCATGAGTAGGGGTTGCAGTTTCAGTGGGTGGTGGCCTCATATCCAATGGGGGTAAACGCCTAATAAACGAGACATAAAGGTAGACACCCACCTGCTGTGGGCTAATGTCTTGTTTGTTAACACCCACTGACTTTCCATGAGTGCCCACTCTACAGGACAGAGAAGCAGATATTCTCCTTGTTCTGCAGGACTATGCTCTATCAATGAAGTAGGCAAATGGAGGATGGATTTTCACTGTACCATCACTTCCTGCTTTAAGAAGAAGGTTCATTCAAGATTCTTCTGCTCCAGGAAGTGATGGGGCATCGTACTGCATGAAAAATGCATAAGAAGTGGGATACGTAACAAATTTTATTGGACAGCTACCAACCTGAAGAATAAATTTACTATGCCACTACCTATATGAAAGAGGAAGACAATGAACAAGCTGTGGTAAGCATTCTGTTGAGAAGCCAAGCGCATAGCCATCCCTTCAAGTCACTGTAAACATGTAAATTCTTAGCATGATAGCCGGATGCCAACTCCAATAGCAATGGAGAACAGGCATGAATTCTTGTCTGCCAGCTTTCTCTGCTCTCAACATTTTTCCAAACCCCAAATTGTTCTTCTCTTTCCCCAGTCTTCCTGCCCCCAACTGATAGCATTTTCTGTTAAAATAGGAGCCAGTTTAACCTAGTGGATAAGGAGATGGACTTAGACCTGAGATGAGACAAGGGTGCATAGACATGAACTCCCTGAATGGCTTTGAGCAAGTCACTATCTCACTATAATGGGAACAATAATGAATGACCTACCCTGCAGGGTTGTTGTGAGGGGAAAACAGAAAAGTATTGTAAATCACTTTGAACACTGAAAGTGCTATATAAATTATTATTATTAGTTAACATTAACATAGCGCTTTCAGTGTTCAAACTGATTGACAATACATAAATTACATGATAAAATAAATGATATAGATGATAAATAAATAAAATTATAAATTGTAATGATAACAAAATGAAGCCACATTTCTGCTAAAACCTTACTGAAAAGAAGCAGGGGGACTAAAAGATTTTGAGAGTTACCTGATTGAGGTTTAACAACTGGAGAATTAAGAGGTCTTATTTGTTTAATAAAGTACACTATAATACAGACTCAATACAAGTACATTTTACAATGGGGAAATAAAATCAGTTTTCCTACATTTTGAATGCCTCCATTATGCCCATTTTTAAGAATCCTTAAAACAAAATGCTGATTGATAAAAATTTATATTTTTATTCATTTATTTAAAATTTATATCCCGCCCCTCCTGCCCTCAGGGCAGCCCGGGGCAGCGAACGAACAAGTTAACAACATTCAATAAAAAAAATATTTAAAAATTTTAAACAATTTTAAAATACAGTATGTGGGGAAACCTCACCCCACCTCACCCCCTTGCCAAAAGCCTGATGGAACAGCCAGGTCTTACATACACGCCGAAACAGCAGGAGAGTGGGAGCCAACCGAGCCTTCTCCGGGAGCGAATTTCACAGTACAGGGGCAGCTACCGAAAAAGATCTAACATCGGTGGCCACCCGCTTCGCCTGGGGAACCTCCAAAAAGGCTCCTACGGACGATCTCAAGGGTCGCACGGGCGCATGGGGAGTGAGGCGTTCCTGCAGATAAGCAGGGCCCAGGCTGTGAAGGGCTTTAAAGGTTAAAACCAGCACCTTGAACCTGGCCCGGTACTTTATAGGCAGCCAGTGCAGAGCCCGGAGCACTGGTGTCATGAGCTCCCTGCAACCCGCCCCCGTAAGGAGACCGGCCGCAGCATTCTGCACCAGCTACAGCCTCCAGACAATAAAGTGTTATGATCAGAATATGGGACCAAGTAAGCCAATGTTGGGTGCTGGGAGTCTGGACAAGGCAGAATCACAGACATGCTGGGAGTTTGGATACATCAGCCTATGTTCATAGTGGGCCCCTGGATTTACAACAATCTCTTGCATTTCAAGAAGGGAGTCTCTGGAATGGGACATCAAGTTCTGATTGTGATACAATTCAAGGACCATCAAGACATCAACTACCCTAACGTAAAGCAGGAACCAAATGATCCAAGAGAAAAGAATACAGATGGAGCTGACCTCTTATCTTTAGCATGTGAATGATGGGATGACCACAAGCATCAAACAATATGCCCAAACAAAGGGGTGTATTGGAAAACAGCACACTCAGCACAGTGACAGAATGGGTTATAAAACGTATAAAAGAGGATCCCTTCCAACAGAACGTTGGCACAAGGCTTGGGGTCACTAGTTTTGCAGTGAACCATCGTGGCTTGTGTCCCTACCTGACCTTACACACACAGACCCACTTCCTCGCTCTCTAGCAGCTCCTCAGGGCCGCCCCGTTGGGCCCCCTCTCCATCTTCTTCAGAACCAGCCCTTGTATCCAACTGTGGCCACCGGATACGTAAGAACAAACATAGATTAGATCACTGGGGTTCTTAATTGGTAATATTGCCAAGTTCAACTATTAATGTGGTATTCAATAAAATAGAGTTGTACCGATACAATTGGTGTGGTTCTTGGGCGACCAGCGATCTTAATAAAACCTAAGAAAGGTAAATGGTTTCACTGGAGAAGGAACAGTAATACAATGGGTGATTTCAGATGTTACGCGGTCCCGATTCACCACAGTGGATTCCCAGTGGTGGTGAACCGATTAACCACGCCCCGTGGTCCAGGAAGGCCCCGAACAGACATGATGGGATCGGGATCACGGCAGGGAATCAGCCCAACAGACCACAGCCCGGGGCACCGCAACAGACATGACGCCGATTCCCGGCCATGGTCAAAACACCCAGAAGTCACCAGGGAGGGGCGGGACACCGACATGGCCGGCTGAGGGCAAAGGAAGCCACAAGCACCTACAGGGAACGTCCACACAAGGGAAACGGGAAGGGAGGAGGAAGAGGGAGAAGAGTCGTCGAGGCAGCACACACAACAGGCACAGAGAGAACGAGGGCACAGTGGAACACTCAGCACAAACACACGCCCAGGTGCATACACACCCATATGGGAAAGGAAGGGAAGGGGGGACACAGCGGGACAGACAACACACACATCACAACAGGAACAGGGGGGAGGGAGGAAAGGAGGGAGGTGGGGACAGGGATCGGGGGGGGGATCGGGCCAGGGGCAGGGCAGGACACGGGGAACGTGTGCAGTACCCTCACAACAGCACAGCCTGCACGGGTACCCCACAGCTACACAGGCAGTCCTGGAATGGGGGGACCCTGCAGGGGCCCAGCACAGGCACAGGGGGAGGCCACATGGAACAGGAAGTGGCCTGGGAATGGTCCAAGAGGCAAACAGGCATCCCAAGCGCCGGCGAGGGTGCGATGGATGGGATGGAGGAGAGCCGGAGCCATGCAGCTGGTTGAAATACACACACACACCCGGGAGGATGCTGGGAGGTGCAGTCCGGGGGCCCCACAACCCCGTGGTCACAGAGTCACCCAAGGGGGGTGGCATGGGCACAGGAGGGATCGCAGGCAGCCTAGGAAAGTCATCCGCACCCCGGTGTGCTGGGTGGTGGCTCGGAGATCAGGACGCGGCCACTGGAGAAGGCAGCCATGGAGGGGAACACCGGTTGCAGAGGCAGACGGGGGGGGCGTGGAGGGGGCTCAGAGCCACAGGCAGGGGCAGTGGAACCCCAGGAAGCAGACAGCACAGCAGCAAGGCCAGGACATCATGGAGGAAGTAGGCAGCAACCCACGATATCAGGGCGGAGGCGGGAGCTCACAGCGGGAACAGCAACCAGGGCTTGGAAGGCACAGGGGGTCTCACAGTCAGCTGCAGGGGGCCACGAAGGGGTCTGGGTCGGGTGGCCCGCCAGTTGAACGAAGTGGGGCCGCTGAATCATGCTCCGATGGTAGCCCAGCACAGACATGTGGTGGGCGACCAGGTAGTACGCCTCAAAGGGATCCTGCGCGGCGAGTCCCAACTGCACATCGGAATGGGACCACACACCGGACAGTGCCACCAGCTCAGCCTTGGTGGGCTTTGACAATCCATAGTCAGCAGCTGGGGGCCGCGGAAGGTGACTGAGCTCCAGCAGCCGATGATACACTGCCCCACGCAATCGCTGGTACCTACGAGCCCTGTGAACACAGCCAAAGTAGGACACGGCCAGGGCAGGGCCCCGCTCATTCAGACAGGCTGTGTAGGCTGCCAGACTGCACACAGACAGAGCAGACACGGTCTCCACCGCCGACCACCCCACATGCGAGCCCCTCATCTCCGGGACGTACCCATCGGGAAAGGGAATCAGGCCCAGGGTCTCCTCATGCAGCCGGCAATCGCGGGCGCTCGTCTCATAGCCAAAGTAGCGCAGCCCCAAGCTCAGACTCGCATAGGCACCGGACAGACTGTCCGGGCAGCTCAGGAGCAATTGCAAGGCCGGGGAATGCCACAGGTCACAAAGGGCTATGGTCTCGTGGAAGGTCCAGCGATGGGGGGCCCCATAGGTGCTGGGAGCCAGGAGCCCGGTGGAAGCGCAGCCAGCAATGGTCCTGCAAGCAAAGGAGACTAATTGTGAGGGCAGACGGGCCCCATAATCCCTGGAGGGACGGGAGGGGATGTAGGGGGGGCCTTAAGGCTAGGCGATAAGGCCACCAGCCGCAACATGGCAGGGCAAGCGAGCGACGCGTGGGGTGCGGACCCAGCACAGCTGATGGAACAGAGCTCACAGACAGAACAACCTACACACTAATCAGGGCGGCGAGGACAACAGGTTTGCTACACTGAGAGGTGGGAGGTGGATGACAGCAGGAATGCAGCTGCAGCCTGCATGTGCCTGGGTGCAGGCTGGACCGTGAACCAGGCCCCTTACAGGGACACCAGGTGTGCTCAAAGGACCACCCCCAGCTACCTGGCATGGCCGCCCTGCAGGGGGCCGTAGGGCCCCCCCTGGGCAACTGCTCCCTCCGGAGGCCTACAGGGACCAGGAGGCGGATGCGCGGGCCGAGTGGGTGGGCTGGCAGCTGGGGTGGGGGCAGAGGCAGTGGGGGCGCCGCCCCAACATTGGGGCCGGGGTGAGCAGGGTGCCCAGCGGGGCGGCTGCCATCACGTATGCACTCATGGTGCTGGTGTGCAGGAGCAGGGAGGTGTCAATGTCATGCGAGCAGTCCATCTTCGCTGAATGCTCCTGTACCATTCTGCCAATGGCCTGCTCCAGTCGCCCATACACCTCTACTTGCCTGCTATTCTCCTGGCGCTCCTGCCTCTGCTCCAGCCGCACCTCCACTTGGAGCCTCCAGTCCCTTGCCTCTGCTTGTTGCAAGGAGCATTCCGTGGCCGCTTCCATCTGTTCAATGGCCGCTATCATCCGCTCGCCCTGCTCGGTGGTAGAGCAGACAATGTCCTCTGCCTGCTCCTCCCTCCGGTGCCGTACCCGTGACCGGTGCTCTCTCATCCGCTATAAAGCTCTTCACAACCTCACTCCCTGCTACCTCTCTGCACTTATCGCCCTCCATACTCCAGCCCGTGCACTTCGCTCCTCCTCTGTCCCTTCTCTCACCCTTCCACGCCTTCCCTGCTCCCCTAAGCGCCTTCGTCCCTTCTCACTTGCTGCCCCCCATGCCTGGAACTCCCTCCCTGTCCACATCCGCCTTGCCCCCTCCCTTCATACCTTCAAATCTCTCCTTAAAACTCACCTCTTTCGCTCTGCTCTGTCTGACTCTTTATCCTGCTGAGCCACTATTCCTATACCTACGATCGGTTTACCCTTATCCTTGCAACATGGACCTGCCTGCTGTCATTCTCATCGTAACCAAGCCAAGTACGTGCACTTGAGACCTCGCATCTTCATGAATGTTAGACCCCTTGTCTCTCCCTCTGTTCCCCTTCCTAAGTCTCTCCCCCAGCTCCTGTCTCTCAGATTGTAAGCCCTAGGGGCAGGGACCGTGTTTATTTTATTACTTTGTAAAGTGCCAGGTACACTGCTGGCGCTATATAAATGTTTGTTAATAATAATAATAATAATAATCCACTGAGCCGAGGGCACGGGCCCGGCTTGCTGGGGCCCCTCGGGTTCCCCTGTTGGGTACACAATAGGTGCGGTTAGGCACCCCGGCCGGCTGCCTCCTGTCCCGTGACATAGCTGGGGGGCTCTGGCCCAACCCGCCCTTGGATTGGTGGCCGGTGCCCTCCCCCAGCACCCTTCCCGCCCCCCCCTTGGCGGTGTGCCTCACCAGGGACTGCTGGCTGCTCCCGGGGCTGCTCTCTGGTGTCCTCATCGCCCATCTGTCGCCGGGGCCGGGGGGATATGGGAGGAGTTGGGTGGGGGTGGGCTTCCCACGTCCCCTAGCAGTCCCCCTTCCCATGTTCTGGGGTGTCCGGGTGGCTGGGGGTGGCCCTATGCCCGGTGTGTCCCCCTCCCCCCTCAACCCTTCCCCCCAGTCCGCCCTCCCTTCTACCCATGTGCTTACCCTCGATGTCTGTCTCGGAACCCTCTAAGGCCGGTCCCTCGGTGTTTCTGGGGTCCCCCGTGCCCACTGGCTGAGGGTGACCAGTGTGCCTGCCTCGGAGTCTCCCAATATGGACAGGGGTTGGGGGCTGCTGGGGCTGGTGCTTGTGGGGGGCCTGCAGGTCCTCGAGCCTTCCTCCGGGGGGGCAGGGGTCCTGGAGCCAGTGTCCTCCCTGGGGGCAGCAAGGGGAAGGGGTACCTCGGCCCGTTCCATGCCCTTAACCACGGCGCTCCCAACAAGGTGATGATGGAGCCCTTCATATGGAGTATGCGGTCCAGGGCATCGAAGTAGGGGGTGGTCCGGGCTCTGTGTCTGGACCGCTGGTTGTTGTCCCGGATGGCCTTGTACCCTCTTTAGTTCCTTCGCCTTTGAGCAGCACTAGGCCACACTCTTGTGATGCCCCGCTGCCTCCATGTCCCGCATGATCTCCCAGTAGATGTGCTCATTCTGCTGATTGACTGCGAGTTCCAGTTGATGCTCCAGGGTCCCCCAAATGCGGATGAAGTCCTGCATTTCCCTGTGCCCCCATTGCCCCCCTCGATGGTAGGGCCTTCTCCCATGTGGGCCCTCCGGGTCCTCCTCCTGGCCAGTGGTCGTCTCCTCCGGGGGTTCAGGCTCCAGGGCCCACTTCCATGTCTGGGTCTGTGGGTCGGGGTGTGTGTTAGGTGTTGGTCTGCCCCTGTCCCAGCCCCCACCCCTTCCCCCCTCCTGCCACCTGGTCTCCCCCCCTTGGTGCCCCTGTGCTGCCGGGTCCCCCCCTTCAGGCCCTTTAACCATTTCCGGGGTACCTCATCCCTTGGTCCGGTTGCCGTCTCCGGGGCTGCCTGTCCTGGCTGCTGCTGCTGCCCCTCCACTGCCTGCAGGTATAGCACTACCCCCTCCTCTGCCTGCGCCTCCACCTCTGCCTCCACCTCCTCCTGCCATGCTCTCTCTCCCACCGCTCTCCTCTCCCTTCCGCCTCGCTCCATCCCCCCACGTTTCCCTGCTGCTGTGTGCCCTTTAAATCTCCCTCCATGGCCTGTGTTGTTGCTGGTTGCCTGGCAGCAACGCTGCGTGCTTTGTTCCCGGCTGGGAATCGTTTTGGTTGATTCCGGTCAGTGGTTGCTGTTCAGACATTACTTTTTATTGTTTCCCGGTGGGAATCACTTTGACCACGCTTTTGGAAATGGTCCGGGCCAGACCTCCAGAAGCGTGGTTAATTTTGACCCCTGGTGGGGATTGACTGTGGTGAACATCTGATGCCCGCGAAACTGACGCTCAGGGCACTTTGACCCCGCCGCGGGATTGACCGTGGTTCACTCTGGTTGACTGTGATCTCGTAACGTCTGAAATTACCCAATGTTTCAGACTGTTAACTATTTAAAGCAGTAATCATGTTACGAGTACCATCCAGACGGGCACTCTGTTGCCCACATGCTGAGGCCTTATGATTTCACTATGTGAAGTTCTGCCTGGGTGCAGCAGTCCACCCCACACACTATATGTTGCAGAACTGGGGCTAATTTTGCAAGGTGCCTAGATAGGTGATGAGTACATAATTATGACAATTTTGTAGATAGGTAATGGCACATGAGAAAACAGCTTGAAGCGTGCTGTTATTTTTTCTTGACTACTGTTTCATAGCTCTAATGGGAATACATGGCAAATGATAATTTATTGAATCAAGATCTATGCACATTTGAGAGATGAATGCATTTGATCTGCCTTTTATCAGCCTAGAAGGTCTGTTTTCTTCACCCCTGTTTATTGTCCATGACTACCGACAATCAGCCCACTGAACTGCTACTATATTTAAGCCCTTCTTTGAAATCATGCATATTTGGAATTTATGCAATATAATTAAAAAGGAAAACACCACCACCACCCCAAAAAAAAAACCAAAGCACAAAATACTCTCTAAACTCCTGTGTAAAAGCAGTGCAGTGCATAACTTTAACGTAACCATTCTTCATAATGAATTAAGGCTTTTTTGTTGTTAAACATGCTTTTTTAGCCATATTAAAATGGTTGCTTGGTAATAACAGGTTTTCAGCAAAACGCTTCATTTTTTTCTTTTCTTCCTCTCATCAGCTGCTATTCTGTTTCCCTTTTTGTCTCCAGCTGCTCTTGTTATTACTTGCTTAATTTTTCCTCTTCTCTTGTCGATCTTCCCTCCCTCCAGGTGTTTCTATGTTAGTTTTCAGCCATTCAAGTCTCTGATAGAATTTTCAGACAAGATTTTTACTCTAGGTTTTTCCTATTTATTGTTACCATTCTAAATTAAACTAGCTTTAACAATTTCTCACCACTCCTTTTAGTGACGATGGTTACTTCATGTATATGCACGGGACAATATAGTAAAATTTCATCTTTCTATTTTCAAGTATTAAAGAAAACAGTGCATATACATCAATACCTTTTAGAGGGACGGGGAAAGAAAGGTAAGAGAATCAGCTTATTCACTCTTATTCCAGGATTTGCCTGTGGGGATCAAAATAACAAAACAACTTCTTTTTTGCAATGGCCATCGGTTACGCACAATAAACCAAACTGAAATAACAAAAGTGGAAAATTTTGGGTTCTCAGTGTCATTAGCTAGATAATATCAGAACTAGTGTCATCTTATTATTGTGTAAACTTCACAGATGGCCAAATCTGTAAGCTGGAACACTGGATGAAATTCTATGTCCTGTGTTATGCAGGAGGTCAGAGAAGACTATCATGCTGATCCCTTCACACAATTATGGATCTATAAAGACCGAGGTAGGAGAATTGGCACAGGGCTGGTGGGGAAGAAGCAGCTACCCTGTGGGGCCTATATAAGTGAACTAGTAAGTACTTATTCTCTGACGTCCACTCCAGATTGACTCAGGTCCTTATCCTTTAATAACAAAGTATAACAGGATAAGGACCTTCATAACAGGGTAAAAAAATGACCATATTTAATTGTCTGTATAATGAAGACAGCTTTGCACAGTTTTTCTTGTCAATCAATGCTGCCTGTGGATTCAAATGAAAAATTTCTCAGTACGACTACCACGCACTGAAATACCATGTGATTATTACAGAAACCATATTCCTCACATATGCATCAATTAGTGGCAGGTTGTTCTTTTAGACAGGAAGGATCTGACCAACCAATGTGTTTTCATTTTAATTTACTGTACATTCTGCAGCAAAATTAATGACTCATTTGGTGCTTGATTCTATAGGAGAATAATTTAATTAAATATATTTATTTATTCACATTTTTACCCCACCCTTCTCCAAAGACTCAGGGTGGGTTACAGTATCAAAAATACAAAATACAATAAAATACATTACAATCCTTCAAAACCCTATTATCATCCCAAACACCCACCGTCCCCACCCTTTATTCTCACCTGCCACCCACCAGTCCTCCTCTCCAAACTGCTCTACCCAATTCTACCCAACCCTATTCCTGCCAGCCAAATGCCTGGCCAAACAAAAAGGTCTTACATCTCCTCTGGAAGACAAACAGGCTCGGGATTAGGCAGACCTCCAAGGGGAGGGAGCTCCATAACTGTGGGCAGTAACTGAAAACACCTCCCTGCGTGACTTCATTATAACAACTTTATGGGCAGTTCGTACTCACAAGAGGGCACCTTCAGCCGACCTCAGAGGCTGCACTGGAACACCGGGAAAGAGGCAGTCTTTCAGATACCTGTGTCCCAAGTCACTTAGGGCTTTATAGGTTAAAACCAGTACCATTAATTGTGCCCAGAAGGCTATTGGCAGCCAGTGCATACTCTGGAGTGTGTAATGTGCCCCCAGTGACTCATCCCCAAGTAACCAATGTAGCCAAATTCTGAGGCACATTTGGCAGCATGTGCCTAACATTAAAGACATGAAATTCTACATAACTTCATTAGTCATTTGTGAACACAATACAAACCGGCATATAGCCAAGCATTCTGGCTACTGAATGACTATTTGGGACTAATCCTTCTTCTTTTATGAACACCATCAAAGTGTATTCTTCTTTCTCAAAACAGATGAATTCTCTCCTTCATAAAATTATCTTTATTGTTGGCATCAAGAGCTGCAATGAGCTCAGAATTCTGGCTCTGATCCAACAAAAGGCGTAAGCATGACTTTAGTAAGAAACTTAAGAACAATCTGACCCTTGCCGACGCACCCCCCCCCAGCCCTGAAATGATACACGGAGACATGAGCTGGATTATAAAAAGGCCGCACTCTTTAATGCAATCAGAGCAAGAACGTTGGTTAGATTGTCACTAGGCAATCGACTGGGTCCAGTATTTTATAGAAGCCTATAAGAACATTAACAGGTATATATATATATCTATATGGCGTGGATATGCCCTCCAATGCCATTACCAATTTTAAACTTAAACTTTCCCTTCGAACAGCTCCCTGGCCAAGGCCGAAGGGTGAATGCCTCAGAGGCCTGAGTCAGGAGTATATGGTGTCATTAAGATCGAGGGCCATGCTTGCCCTTACCCCCGCTTGACACTCCCCCCGGGGAACGATCCTGCCGTCAGCCTTGCCCTGCTTGTCGACAGGTATCCTCCCCCATCTCTTATGGAGATGACTCCTTTATCTATACTACAACTACCTAACAAAACAGCCTATTAACCATACTGGACCCCCGCCACCAAAAGGGGCCAAATTCTTAATTTGTCCCTTGTCCCACCAACGCTTGCTCATACCAGATTGTCCAAAATCTCTCCCAATTTCTCTAAATACAATCTGTTACCTTCTCCAGACAGATGTACCCCATCGTTCAAAAACAATTCTAGTCTTGTGTGGGTAATTTGGCCATGTTTCACGCAGCTTCCGCCCATAGCTAGCCACCATTTATTAATCTCCCTGTTTACATTGCGCCTAGCCCTGTCAATTATTTTAGGATGCACCCCCTCCCCCCAGGTGATGCGTGGCATTAAATGGGTCCAAATCACCTGCACCCTGGGAAAGAAGTCCTTGATTAACAGCATCTGTGACTTGATTTTTATCATCAAACTTACACTGGTACCTATTCTTAAATCATTTTCCCCTAAATGTATAATTATGACATGTGGGTGCGGGAGGTTCCGCAACTGTAACAACAAAGGAATAAGCTGGTCCCACTTCATCCCTCCCCGACCCATCCATCTGATTTGCGCTCTGGTCGCCAAGCCCAAATGTGGTCCCCCGAAAGATCGTCTAGCCGCATCTCCCGCTCGGCGAACCAGGCTGTGGCCGACCATCCAGACCACCGTCTTACTTGTTGTGTGAAACCTATGGCCTAAGGGAATGTAAATAAGAGAAAATAAATTGTTAGTTTTCATGTTGTGGCCGGATGTATCCTAAATAGGCCCTTGAACGCCATCTGCCTAATGTCCTAATGTCTCTTCCTGAGAAACCCGCCTCCGCAGCCGTTGTTGCTGCCCCAATTCTAAATGAATGCGAGCCATAATATTTGGATGACAAACCTATCTCCTGTATTGCTCTTTTCAGTACTATAGTAAACTGGTATCGTGTAACCGGTGTTTTATCCTCATGTACGAACATGTTTCCCTCAAACTGAGGTCGCATTGTAAGATATTCAGTGACCCCCTGACACGGGCAAATTTCATGTCTGTCAATGCGATTCAACACGACCCACTGCCCTCTTCCCTTCTGGTCTGTTTTTGAACGCCTGACCTTTATTTTCAATAGGCTACGGGAGAGTTGGATGTCCTGCCTAGCTATGGCCTTTCCTGACCTGTCCCATTTGCTTTCTGCAACAACTTCACTTATCCTAAATGCCCCAAAAAACATAACCTTAAATAGTGTAGCAAACAGTATAACTTCATATTGATTTAAACAAACTCTCGGCAGTGCTCTGCACAAATCTTGCAGGATGGTGACAGTTATGGGGGCCCTATTATCCCCGTGTTGTTCCCTTTCTCGCTCCCAGGACTCGAACATTCGGCGCGCGAAAAAACCGTTATCAGGTGGGGGTTGCCCGTTCATGCGACTAATGAATGCTAAAGCAGCAACTTTTCCAGATATGGTCCTACCTGCCAAACCCCGGTTCCGGAGGTGCAAAACGAATTGGAGCATTTCATCTTCCCTTATGGGGAAATCTAAACCCCAACCCTTAATTTGCCTGTAGTCTTGGAATTCCTTGTACGCCCTGTTATAAGCTGACAATGTACGGGGGGCAAGGGAGCCCTGTACTATCCTCCGTACTTCTACTCTCCAAGGTTCCATACCCCAGGGGGAAGAGGTTCTGGGTTGGGTGCAGCAGCCGGCGCTAACTCCCGGAATCTCTCCATCTGTAATCGAGAGAGCGCGTCTGCTATTTTGTTGTCTACCCCTGGCACGTGTCGTGCTGTAAATAAGATGTTGTGCTGTAAACAATTTAGGACCATTGCTCGCACTAGGCACATAACCCTCTGTGACCTTGATGACATAGAGTTGATCACATGGACAACTGCTAGGTTATCACACCAGAAAATAACCGATTTATCAGAGAATTCCCTGTGCCATATCTGGACGGCCAAAACTATTGGAAATAACTCCAGGAATGTAAGGTCCCGGGTTATCCCCGATGCAGCCCATTCACTTGGCCAGGGTGCCGCGCACCATCGTCCCTTAAAATAAATTCCAAAACCAATACCTCCTGCTGAATCAGAATGTACCTGCAAATATGTCCCCCCCATGAAATCATCCCTCCAAAAACTCACTCCATTGTAGCTTCCTAAAAACGTTGCCCATATCCTCAGGTCTTCTTTAATCCCCTTCGTTATCCGGACATGATGGTACTGTGGTGGATTCCCTGCCAGTGGCCTATAAAGCCTGGATAAAAATGCTCTTCCGGGGGCAACAACTCTGCACGCAAAGTTTAAACTACCTACTAAAGATTGAAGGATGCGGATCGTAACCTTCTTGGCTGCCATACACTTCTGCAACTTACCCCGCAAAGTCTCCAGTTTATCCACAGGTAAACAAGAAAGCATGCGGACCGTGTCTATTTCTATCCCCAAATATGTGATTCTCGTCGTGGGTCCCTCTGTCTTCTCCGGAGCCAAGGGAAGACCGAGCTGTTCCGCCAGGACCTGAAATTCCTTCAACAACCCCTCGCATACACCAGGGGCCGCAGAAGCAATTATAAGAAAATCATCCAAATATTTGGAGATCTCACCTGATTGAATCCTCTGCCTGAAAGCCCACTCCACTAACGAACTGAAACGTTCGAATGCGGAACACGAAATTGAGCATCCCATAGGCATAGCTCGATCGTAGTAATACTGATCTTCAAACTTCATTCCCAGAAGGTGAAAGCTTTCTGGGTGAACTGGCAGGAGCCTAAATGCTGACTTGACATCGCATTTTGCTAAACGTGCTGCTCTTCCATATGCCCTTACCCTTTCTATCGCTTGGTCAAACGAGGTGTATCGAACCGTGGCCAGTTCCTTTGGTATGGCGTCATTTACTGATCGCCCCCTCGGATAAGATAAGTGATGGATTAATCGAAATTCTCCCGGGGCCTTTTTTGGTACTATCCCCAAAGGAGAGATCACCCACTCCCGAAAGGGGGGAACAGCAAATGGGCCAGCAATTCGCCCCTCAGTTGTTTCTTTTCGGATTTTTTCCCTTACCACGTGCTCCATGCCCCTCACTGACCTAAGGTTGGGGGGGGTCCGCCCTTGTATAACTTTTGCTGCCGGAATAACAAAACCTAACTTAAAACCCTGAAGAACATAATGAACCTCTTTCTTATCCGGGTGATCGCTTAGGATCTGCTCGAGTCGCCAAACATTAATTGGAGTTGGGCCCCTTTCCTTTTCCAGGACCTTGCTGCCCACCTTGGCTGTTCGTACCGGGTCCTGTGCCCATTTGGTTCTTCCTACCTCCTGGTGGCTTTCCCCTGTAACAGGCGGAAACTGAGTGTGCACCGCCGCATACTGAGCATGCGTGGCGGAATTTGCAAGTGCCTCGCGTGCAACGCCCAAACCTATTATATTCCCAACAGGTGGCGCTACCTGTCCGCCTACTGTCCCATCTATTGGGTTCATTTACTGGGGCTACCCCACCTTTTATTAATACGTGCCCGCTGTCGGTCTTCGGTGTATTGGTCGTGTCGACCATACAGTCGAGCCACAGATCCTGGGCATGTCGGTCCCAACGCAGTCCAGGCGTGAAAGTAGCTCTATGGCGAAAGGCTTCATCATACCTTAGCCATGCTCCCTGGGGGCCTACCCCATACGCCCTCTTTATTATGTCTGCATATTTCAGCAGTTCCACCGCCCGTTCTGGGAAAACTTCCAGTATCACCCCTAGGTATATCGAAAAGGCGGAGGACCAGTTTGCCCAATTCCTATCCGCTTTTGGTCTCCGGAACCTTTCTCTTTCTTTGCTATCCTCCTTATCAGCTGGATCGATTATCGGATCACTGAATAGGAGTGCAAAGATGTCTATATATTCCCCCCTCCATATTTTCTCCCTAGTGGTGTATGCCAGGTGTTCACCTATAGGTGCCGAGAGCTCAGAGTATCCCCCCCCTTTTGGGGGTAATGGGCGATTAACTACAGAACTATGAATTGCCCTAGGTGACTGTAGCCCCCTATCCTGCTCCAATCCTTGCGCCCGCCAACTTGCATTCTCTGGCCGAAAACCACTACCTGCTGCTTGGTATCCTGCTGGAGGAGGAATCGGTGTTACTTTCACCCATGCCCCGTTCCACCACAGCATCTGAGCTGCAGTGCCCTGAGCCGTGAAGGGGGGGGGCTGGGTTTGTCTGTGGGTCTCTTCCCCTGGCCCTACCTCTCCTATGCCCTTCCCTGCTCTGGCCAACTGTTCACTTAGCCGTGCATCTAATCTGGCGAGCCAGTGAGTCTCTCCTTCTTGCTCCTCCTCCCCATATCTACTCCAATCGAGTCTCCGGCCCCACTCACCTCTTCGGGGCCATCTCTGCATGTCCCTTGTTGGCTCTGGTGGAACCCTCCGGTGAGCTGCCATCTCCTCCAGTTCCTTTTCTAATCCTTGGATTCGCTCCCACATTGCTCGATCTCCCGTCTCATCTTCATCGCTCCCGTCCGTCGGTCTTGGGGCTGCTGACGCCGTCTCCTGCGCCCCTGTTGAAACAACATTCTGCCCCCCTCGGGCTTGGGATGCCCTATCTGTTGGGGCCCCAAGCGCAGCGGATGGCATAGCCCTGTGCCCCCTGGCGTGATCATATTCCCTTTGGTCTAATGGAGGGGCATCCCTTTGCCCTTCCCAAGGTTGCCCCTCACCATCTTCCCCCCAATCCCAAGCTTCATACCCTCCTGTGGGGTTAGCAAGGCCTTGTGCGGGAGTACTGCCTTGCACCCCCTGCCAATCCCTCAGGCCGGCCATGCGAGGCTGGCGCGGTGGAGGGGGATAGGCCTCAGCCCATTCCTCATGTCTGTACCAGGCAGGGGGGGCTAAGGCCCGCCCCCCACGCCGCAATGCCCCACTCATTTGATTTTGGGCAGGGGCCCATACCTCCTCGGGGGCACTGTGCCCTGCCCCCTCTAAAACACACTCCCCCATGGGGTTTGTTCCCCTTCCCCCGGGGGGCCCCTGCTCTCTTAAAGCTGCCGCTTCGTTTCCCACTGTGGGGTTAGCAAGGCCTTGTCCAGGGGTACTGCTTTGCACCCCCTGCCAATCCCTCAGGCCGGCCATGCGAAGCTGGCGCGGTGGAGGGGAATAGGCCTCAGCCCATTCATCCTGTCTATACCGGGCAGGGGGGGCTAAGGCCCGCCCCCCACGCCGCAATGCCCCTCTCATTTGGCCTCGGGCAGAAGCCCAGACCTCCTCGGGGGCTCTGCGCCCTGCCCCCCCTAAATCATACTCCCCCGTGGGGTTTGTTCCCCTTCCCCCGGGGGCCCCCTGCTCCCTTAAAACCGCCGCTAAGGCCTCACAGGCCTGAAGGCGGCCCCTCATTTCTTGCCTTGTGGGAGGGGTTATCACTTCCCCCCTCCCGGTCGGGCCCTCCGCTATGACCGGAGGCTCCTCTGCCGCTTCACTAGCCTTCCTTTTCTCCCCCTTCTTTGGCTTTGAAGGCTGCGCTGGCCGTTTCTTCTGCCGCCCCATCTCTCACTCCCACAGATCTTCTTGCAATTTCCCCCGATGCGCAGGCACAACTGCTGCCTGCCGATGCTGATCCACTAATGCAGACCGCGTGCGCTGGCAGCCCTCCCAGCCCCTCCCTTCTAACAGGAGGGGTGGGACCGCCCCAGCGCCGACCAATCAGGCGCCCAGTACACAGGCCCCTGATGTCTGGGCCGCCAATAGCAGGCGCCCAGACCGAAACAGTGCGGGGTTTCCTGAAGCCCTGCAGCCCCTCCGCGCTCATTTTTCCCGGGCTGCAACTCAGCGGGCGCGGCAACCTCCCCCCGCCGCTATTGCGGTGCGGAGGGCCCATGTCAATGGATTTCACTTCTCAGATCAAGTCCTAAAAGTTATTTTTTTTTAAATCACACAAGTATTTACTCAATTTTAAAGCAGATGATTTGAGTTTAGAGAACAATCAGTGGTCTAATTTAGAAAGAATCTTCAATTTGTACATGCTGTTAGGCACTTTGAGAATAAATCTACTGAAATTTACATTAGTGTAACTGTTTTCAATTAAGTCAATGAAATTACACTGATCTAAAAGTAATGTAAGCAAGAGTGGAATTAGGCTATCTGTGTTTTGTACAGTTGCTTCTCTCTCAACATTTCAAAAATACTATTCAAGGAGATGTGTCTTCTGAAGATTTTCTGGCATCAGTGTGATAGTCTCCCAGGATGGTTTCTGACCTATCTCATTTGGAAAGCTGTGCCATTAACTTACTGCAAATCTCCTTTTCCTTTGAAAATTCCTTTTCAAAGCCTTCAGGTTGACAACTGACACAGAAAAAAGTACACTTCATCGTTACAGTGGTGTCTTGATTTAATTAATTAGGGTATACAAATGTAATGAGGTCAGGCTAACTGAATATTATTGTTTTAAAGAAATTACGTTAAATAATGTATGTCTCTGGTCCATTCACAAATGATGAGAAAAGCTTATACAGTCTGCAGAGTTCACATTGCAAACACCAAGCAGCAGGCAAAGAAATAGTTTTGGTTGCACAAAAGGATTGACTTCAGGGATCAGAATTCCTTTGTGATCCACCAGAGGGCACCTGGTTGGACTTGATCATCAGTGGAGAAATATATATATATATATAAAAACAGATAAAAGATTATGATGTTTCAAAGATATGTAATCCTCAGTCTCTTATTCAAAAGCATTTATAGGATGTAAAGTATCCTTTACTAAAAGACAACATGTAATGATAATATACTTATCAAAGTTAACTGGTTCAATTATTTTTTCATCCTACTCACTTCTGAAGAGAGAAAAAGTATAAAACTTTATGAAAGGATATAACTCCTAGGAACTACTACAAATGCTTGTGCATCACTAATAATTCTACACTATTAGATAATATTATCTTTCTCCATAATGAAGATCAAATGCAGCAGAAACTATATAATGGCAGTACTGCTGTAGATCAAGTTGAGTCTACCATAAGAGAAATGATCACTGATCCCAAGACATTATGGAATAGTAAACTTAAGAAATTGTGCTGCTTTTCAAGTTTATGTGACTATGATTATTTAATTTTCTTTTGTGCGTGCTCAAGTATAGCTGTTATGTGACTACACATGAGAGAACCTGAAATTAATTTGTCTGTACAAGATCAGTGACTGTACAAATTCTTATGAAAACTAACATGCCATGACAATAGTAATTTTGATAAAATTACAGCAAGAACTGCAATTCTCTGCCATCTGGTTGTCTCATCATAACTACTTTGATGTGCTTTTTATTACTTATTTACCTACTTCAACTACTTCACCAGTTGTTGTAGAGCTTATAAATGTTAACTGCAGAAGCCTATAGCATTAAAGACATAGTATGTTTATAATTTAACATTTACATTTTTTAACAAACCCAAAGATAACATCAGTTTCTTCTTAAAGTAAAAACATTTGTAGAAGTAATTTACCAAAGCTGGAGGAAAACATGTATCCCATATTTAATTATTAACACAAATATCAATTTTCCTTATTGCATTCTGTCTTCTGCAAGGTTTACATGGCTTACAACTCCGGTTTCAGCTTCCTAAGTAAAACTCTTTTAATTAAATTTTGGAATTGAATCACACATTTTCTTATCATATACCCCCAGTTCTAAAGCAATGGAGAGCTCCAAGCATATCACAACACATTTTTATAAAAAAGAAACCCATTTACTTGGGGTCAAGGTATCAGTACTATGCATTTCTAATTCAATCATATTTATTCTAAGGGAAATCATCTCACTTTGGTGACTTCTTATGAATACTAACTAGCTGGCATTATTTGTCTTCTTTATAAGGGGTGGAGAATGGAGGAGGAGGTCAAATGCTGCCTTTATCCATCTCCTGAAAACTCATTTGCCTGAGAAAGGTGGGGGTGATCTAAAAACTTAGAACTTCATTGTTCTTATTTCATACCATAGTAAAGCAGCATTTTATCAACAATGTTTAAAATTTTAATTCTTAACTTAAAAATAAAAATAGCTAGAGTTTAAGGAATGACTTCTGATTACCAAGAGATATGGATGTTTCTGTGTTCTTTGCTGCTGGCAGAAAATTAGTAGTTCAAAGTACATCTTACAGCATACTTGTATAATCTTGGGAAACTGCTTCTTAAATATGTGTTTAACAGAAAGTCCAGACTTGAAGGGAATGCGTGACAAAAGTGGCCAGTAATGTATTACTGAACACTTCAAGTTATAATCTAGTCTGGTTGTGATAAAAGTAATTACCATCATACATCTAAGAGATTTTACTTTTACAACACTTGGAAGAGGACTAGATAAATCAGTGATGGGGTAAACAACACGAACGAGATGTGATTACTAGATAGATTTCTTAGCCACTATGAAATGAATTGGTGATATCAGTGAAAAACAGTCACATTCTTTAATGATTTTATCACAAGTCTCACAATTTTCACTGTTCTCTTAAAACCCCAGGTACTGAAATGTAACAACTTCAGATTTCACTTATTTGTTTGTTTGCTTGTTTTAAAAAAGAGTAAGTTTTCAGTCATCAAAGCTATGAAAATGAAGAAAAGCTTAAAGTTTTGACTGCAGTTATAGAAAACCTGACTGCAGTATACATAAAAGATTCAACAAACCAAATACAAATGAAAGGGAAATTAGTTTCATTTTAAAATATGATTTTTTAACCAATCTTCTGATTTTTTTCAGGGGTCTGACTCATGATTTTGGATCAGTTGGGAATACCATCCCAGCTGGCGCTAGTTAACATCATTGGGTGAAAACAGATGTGCACCGTAACTCTGCTTTAATACCACTTTAACGTTGCTTATGCATGTTTCAGGACTGCATAGGGTGCCAATGCAGCCCTGCAACATGCATAAGTGGTGTTAAAGTGGAGTTACATACATGTCTGTTGGTGACAGTGGCTGGGGTTAGTGCACTTTAGAGCAGATTAACCTGGGGGCCACCATCGTGCTGAAAAGCTCCCAACAGATATTTCCCTGGAAATCCCTGAGTCACAGCATGGGTTAGGCACCCCCCACCCCGGTTGGGATCCGGCCCCTGACCCTGGAGTAAAGTGGGATTTCACATTTGAAAGCGGGTGAGCAGGTGCCATGGCGGCCATCATTGGTCACTATGACTGCCTGTCGGGGAGGGAGGTGGGCTGCTGCACAAAGCACGGGGGCACGGCCGGGTCCCCACGCTGCACCCAGGCCCCCATCACATCAGTTCAGTGGCCCAGCTGACTCCCAGCCAGAGTAGAAGCCCAATCCCCGTGTGAAAGTATCCATTTACTGGTAGTTTTAGGAGAAAAACAAAGGAGGAAATAGCTACATAGTCTCATTGACTCTTCAAACCTTTAAAAGTAGTGTCACCTGGTTGGGACTAAGGAACATTGGTGTGAAAGACTTCACTGCTGCTGCCATTGCTGTTTTATTTCTAGAAGGTTTCAGTTCTCAGATGCTGTCAAATCCAGCACCTTTCATGAGCTCTAAATTCACTTAAAGAATATATATATATTTAAAGTCTCTGCTGCCATCAAACCCCCTTGCAGATGGCACAAAATAGCTTAACTGAAATTCACTTGGAGCTAATTTCAGTCATCGCTAATACATGCTGGGTTGAAAATTAGTGTCAAACAACAAAATGGCATGATTTCTTAAAAGCTTTTGGGTTCAAGTTACAGATTTCCTAAATTCACCTGTACTCAAGTTTCAACAATTCAGGTCTCAACTACACAACTACGCATAATGCCATACAATTCTTTACCATCAGTGTTTGTTTTTAAAGTATTCACGCAACACTTATACATCTTATAGAATATTAGGAATTGTTATTCAAGTGTTGTGACCCGTGCTAGTAGCAATACTAGACGATAAAACCAGCAAAGACAATTATGAAAATAATGATCTCTCTTGATAAAATAGGGCAGTAAAAGCTAGCCAGTCCAAAATGGGCCTGATCCAAGTTTTTGTTTCATTGTATTAACTTTATATAACAGCTCTTTTTTCCATTAAAAGTCACATGACTCAACAAAGGTATGGCATGTCTTTTCAACAGAGATATGCTTCTTCAGCTACTTTCTAAGGCTGAGCTGTATTCTGCAGCGATCACTCAGGCAGAACCCTCATTGACCACAATGGGAGTGTAACTGAATAACGACTATAAGACTGGGACCAATGGGAACATAAAGATTGTTTTCCTCAGTGCCATTTAACTTTTTAAACTTGTGATCTAATAAGGAGGAGGAGGAAAGGAAAACGTGTCAGTCAATGTTTGGATTATTTTTGGGAGAATAAGCAAAAGTTTAGTTGGTCATATACACACTATTAGAAAGAAAACCAAAAGAGTAGGTTTACCATTCTTTTGGCAGCTTACCTCATAGGATAATTTGAAGCACACATTTTCATTATATTCAATGAAAAACATAAACATGATTTTTAAACCAATTTTTAAATTGTTTTAGGGGATGGGGCCTGACTCACAATTTTGGAATAGTGGGGATTACTATCCCAGCTGCCACTAGTTAACATCATTGTTGGTAGTAACATTATTAAACACTGGTGTTTTGATCATATGTAGAAACCTTTGTTTTAAATTATTGATACACAATAATTAAAAGGAGACAACAGCTTTTAATTTAGTATGACAGAAATAAACTGCAGTTCCTAAGGAGCATCAGTAGCTTAATTGAGAATGTCATTAGTTAGGATTTTCTAAGTATGAAGTCAATATGAATCTTTATTCCTTTTTCCAGGGTTTCCTTTGTAATCAGGTGAATAGTCTTCTTTTTAGAAGTCTTTAGGAAATGTTTCCTTTCCGATACTAAAGATTCTAGAGACCTTAAGTGGGAGGGCAGAAACACAACTCAGGGTCTACACTGTGCTCTCTGTCCACAACAAGAAGAACAATTTTAAAAACTATGTTCTACCATCTATTTATATTGATTTACCAAGCTTTGAAGTGTACAATAGGTGGGCAGAAGGATTTTAACCATGAGGCTACTGAGAGCCAAAGGAAGTGAACATGATGTGATTTTCCAACATCCCTTCAGTGTCAGGGGGTTGGTTGGTTGATTTTTACCCTTTATCCCAGCTAATTCCTTTCCAACAGTACACTGAACGCCAACATTTATTAAGTGAAATCTTTGGTATATCTTTTAGTTAGTTTGAAATACATTGCTAGAACATTAATATTCATGGACAGGAATTTAATAGCACTTTAGTTGTAAACATTAGTAATTTTATTTATCTGTTGCAAAAACAACAATTACAAAATAAAAACAGCAGAACAATTATGCTGGGACAAGAATATGACGGATGTAACCAGCAGGGATTAAAAACGTGTTGGATTTCCTGGTCATTTGCTCATTGGCAGATTTAGAAATCAAGTTTATTCAAGGGACAAGTAATGCGTTGCTACCGGTCCTTAATCACAAAACCAAACCCAGCATTTTAAACTTGTGCAATATTAAAAGTGGGTAAGTGTGCACCCAATCAACTCTGTCCTTACAAGCAGGTGTTACTTTGGAAATCAGAAGCATGTGGTGAGTAGCAAGAATAATGGGAACAAAATATTCTGACAGGCAAAAAAAAGCAAAACCTAAAAAGAGGTTCCGAACCACAGGTGACTGTTTTTACTGATCTCAAGCAGTTCCCTAAAAGGATAGCTACAATGTAGTTTAGAACACAAAGGGTATGTTTTCTTAACTTATAAATCCCTCTTGAATTTTGACATTTGATTAAACCGTTCCTTACCATACCCAACCACCTTTCACATGCAAAAGGAAGCTCATTTTGACAAGCCAAAGAGAAATATATGAGACTACCATATCCCTAGTACAGAAATTTCAGAGAAGAACAATTTTTCTTTACACATCTACATCAGGAATTTTATTCACGCAGTTTCCACTTGAAGGGAACCTGACAAAATGAAGCACCCTTTTCTGAACAATATAGTAATTTCCATAAAATGCATAGTCAAGCTGGTAAAAGCAAACTCTTCCAAATTCTCCAATTTTTAGTTCAATTTGAAATAACATGATGTGAAATACAGTTATTGTGTGTTTCTGCTTTTAAAAAACAAAAAAAAGAAAGAAACATTTTATAGAAGCCAAGACCAATAAGTCATGTATATGAATCATTTTTCTGGCAATTTTGAAATGCTTGTCTTTCATAGGATTTCTTATAGCTATTTACATTTTCACTCAGTGAAAATCAATTACCTTCCTGCAATAAGCCTCATTTGCTACCTTTGAGTATAATAGAAACACCATTAGGATGATGACATTACCCAAAAGAAGGGCACCACGCAGTTGGTAGACATAAATTAAGGACCCTTTCACATATGCATTAGAAACACTGCTGTGACTGAAATATGCATAAAATCTGTATCTATTAGAGCTATTAGTGTGTGGTGGTGATGATTTTGAAGGAGGAGGGGGAGATTGTGATCTACTACTTTGACAAAATTATGTATTTCCTTTTTTTCTCAGTATGTGCCACTGATGCAATAAGCACAGGCCCCCAGCTGAGCTGCATTTGGAAATGCCACTGAGCATGGTATACGCGCTTCACTTCCCGTTGCCGAAGCAAGACACTGTCAGGAATAGAGTGCATGTGTGCCGCCAAGCCTGCTCCTCCTACATCACCCTGACCTCCACTGTTCTGCGGATGTATGCCTGAGTGAAGATACCACTCATGTGGAAAACAGCTCCTGCAGATCAATTCATAGGATTTAGGGACATTTAACTTCCATCAAGACCACATCATCTTATTGATATTTGAAGACTAACTTATTACTGAACATTAATGGGACTAACGCAAAGGGTTGGATATTTACCAGTGGGGGAAAAAAAAAAATCTAATCTAGAAATTCCCCCCCTCTGAGACTGATAAACAGAGGAAACTGCTCTTAAATGCAGTTATTTTTACCTGGGTTTTTATGAGCTTAAGCAAAACAAAATTATAACTCTGTGAGAAAGAAGGTTCTGCTTATAAACCTTATGGATTAATAGTGTGAAATGTGATTCTCCTCCCTCTCCCCACAAATACATTTGATATCCCAACAAACCCATTACGAATAAAGAAAATATTAGGACACTGTCTCTATCGTAAAAGGATAACTTGTCATAAACCTCCTGTAGGAGTTAAGCAACATTTTACAGAGCTAATAAACAGGTTGCCAGAAAATAAGCAGCTCAGAAATAATTTTAAAACAGAGAACCCAGTAGATTATCACATTTAAGAAAAGTCAAAGTAATGTGGTATGAAAGCTTATGGACCCGACCCTGCAAAGCCTTGTAAAATCTATCCTTAGAAACATGTACAGTCTCACATGTGTAAGCTATGTAACGGTTTGCAGGATCAGGCTCCAGTAAACTAAGGCCGTTGCATAGAGCCTACAGTGATCTCCTAACTCTTTTTAGCCTTTAGGTAAGATATAATTATTTCTTAGCAAAAGCAGAGGTCAGTGGGAAAACATGACAGTGGGAAAACAAAAACAAAAAATTGTTACTCCTAACAAATCGCAGAAAATACAATTCTATCCACAATGAGGATTGATTGATTCAACATAATTTCTGCAAAACTCTCTTGTATTTCTTTTGCTCAACTGCAAATGTCCATCATTGTGAAGTCAAATTAGTTTCAGATATTTTAACAGATTCTACAATGGTCTCTTATTAAAACTGTTCAAATGTAACAGCAAAATAAATGTAATCAAATTATAAATAGCTTCAAATTAGTTCTCCAAAATTAATCCTATTTATATTGGACACTTAAAGTTACGTGTTAACTAGGAACTAAAAGAGAGTTAAAACTTCAACACTTCAAGATGCCAAACTTTATTTAAAAGAACATTGTAAAAGAATTATTTATTTTTTATTAGTGCAATTTTCAACTCCTGAAGTGGAAGGCAACATTAATATGATGGCATTGTTTGTAGTCTGCGGCTTGGGGGCCTGATTCTCTTCTTAGTAACCTTGTGCACATTAGGAGTAATTCTACTAAAGCCAATAGAGTCATACAGGTGTGAGAGCAGAATCAGAAGCAAACACTTCTTTTTCAGCAAGATAGATGGTATCTAGATTTACTTTGGTCTCCCTGTATATTGTACATATTCCCAGGGATAGCACAATTCTACAGTATTCCTACATAACAACTTGATTGGACAAAAATGCTGAACACTCTGACCTGATTCAGAAAAGTACTTAAGTACATGCTTAATTTTGTGTGTAAGAGGCCCCATGAAATCATAGCATCATATACTTAAAATTAAGATAGGATTAAGTGATTTACTGCATAGGAAAAGAATGTTCAGCACCTGGCAGGATTTAGTCCTCAGTTAGAAAACTGTAGCAGTACTTACCAAAGCATAATTGACATTTAGTGTTTCAAAATCAAGAGAAATCTGTCTGCCGTAAAAGCACATCTGCTATAGTAAAGCATATTTGCAATACAAATAATGTTTATTAAACGGCTATGAAACCCTGAGTTATCACTGCAGTACACTCAAAAAGTGTTCATTGCAACTGTGTGAAAATAGGATGGACACAATTTTATCTAAATTGTCTATTTTTGGTATTCTCAAATTCTAAACAACTGATTACAGTATATGGCAATTATTCTGTGAATGTACTTTTGATATGATAGAGTATATGATCAATATTACATCAAAAATGCATTGCACATGCATTGCATACACATACAGAATTAATTTATTTTAAACTAGGTTTTGAATACAATGAAACACAAATGAAAGAGTTCAAAGCTTTTCAGGACGAGGCCATAAGGAATGGACAGGTGTGTGTGTGTGTGTGCGCGCGCACACACGCACACACATTTGTGGGGGGGTTAGGTTTTTTTTTCCTACAGTCTGTCTTTGTCAAGAAGCAGGTATCACATTTTTCACACATATTGTTCACAAAAAAAATCTTACAATGCGTTCTACAGATTTTATGAAGAAACCTAGATAGGCACAGGAAAGTTCATGCGGCTCAATGTCTAGGCATTTATACTAGCATCATGTACAATAAGAAAACATGCAGAACAAATGTGGCTTCAGATTAATCATTTAGACACTATACATTTCATAAGGATAAAGGTCATAACAGTTGAGCAAACAATTTCCATCAACAATTTAAATAAGATTATATGATATGCAGTATTTTCATTTGAATTAACACCACAGAAACTATAGTATTGCCCTTCTCAATTAGGTTATCTGGCTAAACAAATATAGTACTAAAATACAAAATATTGCCCTAACTTTAGCATTCAATCCAAAAATTAAAATTCTAAGGATGAAATCCCAGCCCCATTTAATTTATCAGTCAGGTTTCAAATTTATAGCTTTAGATTACTTTTTTAAAAAATTAACATCTTACACACAGGAGAAAACTAATTTACTTTAGTTGTAAAAAAAAATAATTTTTAAATGCTTACCAAAAAATATTTGAACTTGCTATTAAACCATCTTTCCAAAGTTCTCTACCACAAATATTACATGGCATATCATTGTTCAAATATAGGCCCTTTTTAAACAGGCAGTGGTGGGTGGGGGGGATGGGTGTGCGGCCGTAGTGGGTGGATGTGCACCCGCTCCTACAGGCGCACACCCACCTCCACCCATGGACCATCGGGCATTGGAGCCTATTGCTCCACACATGGGTGATGAGTGTAGATGGGTGGAAGTGGGTGTAGTGCGGGAGCGCGCGCGCACCCCGCCCATCCCCCGTAGCATTCAGGTGCCTCCACCCATCTCCATGCAAAGAACTGTGTGGAGATGGGTGGGGGCATCTCGTGTGAAAAAGGCCATAGATTGTAAAAATCTGATTTCATTAATATTAAATTATAATCTGGAATCTAGTCAACCCAAAAAATTAAGATTAGTTTGTTTACATGATTTCACTTTGTAATTGAATTTAAATGCCCCAAACAAATTTTTGAAAATTTTATTTTCCAAAAGGAGCATACTTATCTATACATGAAAATGATTCAGGAAGGTTTGTATTGTGCCACCACAACTACATAAAAAGTTGGGTTGTACCACCAGGGCTAAGTAAAATGTGAATGAAAAGTCCTTTCTAGTAAACATTTTTGAACAATATTTGTGTAGGTACCAAAATATAGATTGAAATATCTGAATTACAAAAGACCTTTTATAAAGGACTCTTGTACCCAATAACAAAAAACCCAACAAAATATTACAGCATACTTCTCCCATAAGAGTCTTCCTCCTGTTTAACTCTTCAGCTACTTTGTGCAGACCCCTGCAGTTAATCTTGACATAGCTTAAGTATTTCTGAGTGGGTAGCAGAAGAATTGCTATCTGTTATTCTGTTCTTTGACCACAAGAAACACAGCTGCATGATAACAAGATGGAATTATTTTTACATTCTTAATATAATTATACTTATGGGCTGCGATCCACAAATCATTTACTCAAGAGAAGTCCCACTGAAGCCCATAAGATCTACTCTGGAGTAAGCGATTTGTCAATCATGGCCATGAAGTCTTAATAACAAGATTGGAATCATCTTAGTAACTTTATTCTAGGTTCAAAAAACCTCCTGTTTAAGGGAGGAGTTAAGGCTCTTCAAATTCACTCATGCTCCAAAAAGCATGGAAATTGTAAATTAAGGTTCCTGACTTAACTTGCGCACCATACAAGCTGTAAAGACATGTGTACAGTCTCGCATATTGTGCTAGCTTACAACTTAGGCTCCATGCACCCACACTTTGCCTTGCTCTTTCAGTCACAATCCTCTTCCTCTGCAGTTTGGGGGCAACACTGAAACTGGGAATAGCAAGCTCCTCCCCACCCCAATATTATGGACTTGATTCCTGTTCTTCACTGTAGTCACAATTTTCCCCTTCATTTATAGCTCCCTTCTCAGGCAGCAGCTCAAGTGCATCTGCTTACTACATAGGTGATTAAGGGAAGGCAAATATTTGTCCTAGTATATCTGGCACTAGTGTACTAGACTGTATTAGAATTGGATTTGGCTGTCTGTGGACTGTGGCTCTTGATTGAGGATTGGCTGCGATCTACTTTCCCCTCAGGTACAGCCCTCAGTAAGGAGATCAAGCTACCCATCAAACTTGTTCCCTTACCTGCCAGGCAGGAAAGCCACTGGGGGGTGGGGTGGGCCGCTGGGGAGCCTGCAGCCATTTGGGTTGTGTTGGGCCGGGGAATTATGGTCCTTCTGGGAGGCTGATTACATCTGTTAGACGGGACAGGTATCTTATGCTTGTCCCTCTCATTGGCCCCCGAGCAGGAGGTGAGGTATTTAATGACCAGAGGGGCCCCTGGCCTGGATTTGATGCTGTTTAACACAAGGTCAATTGTGAACAAATCAACAATGGTCCGGAAATTAATCCTGGACCAGGCAGCCGACCTCGTGTGTATTACGGAGACCTGACTGGACAATGAGTCTGAGCCTATTTTGGCTGGCCTTGTCCTGGATGGGTACTCCGCACATTACCAGAGGGACAAAGTATGTGTGCAGTGTAGACATTATTTTTAAGGATACATGGACTGTGAGGTGAAACCCTGTGCAATCTATTTTGGGCATTGAGAGACTCCAACTTGTGATTGATTTGGCCAGAAATAGACTGGGACTGCTGCTCATATGCCATGCAACCACCTGTATGGCAGCATCCCTGCACAGTCTAGCGGAGCTGGTGTCAGAGGTGGTTTTGTGGTCCCCAAAGACACTGGTCCTGGGGAACTTCAATATTCATGCCAAAGCCAGCCTTGGGGGAGGGGGCAGAGTGTGAGTTCATGGCTGCCATGTCAACCATGGAACTGTCTTATGTGGTTGTTGGCCCAACTCATGATGGAGGACATACCCTAGACCTGATAATTTGCACAGGCCTTGAGGCGGGGGATCTGTTAGCAGTGCCCTTGTCATGGACGGATCATTATCTCCTCCAGGCCAGCCTCCTGGCGCGTGTCTGCCTCCGGAAAGATGCGGAACCAGTGTGGTTGGTTCACCCCTGGAGACTTATGGAACCTTAAAGGTTCCAGAATGCTCTTGGGGAGTTACCCTCCAATCTTGATGACCGTCCGCTTGATGACCTTGTAGCTCTTTGGAATACTCTGCTAACTGAGGCCATCGACCGAACGACTCCTAGGCATCCACTCCCAGAATTCTGACAATGCAGGTCCCACTGGTTTACGAAGGACCTGCAGCACATGAAGCAGGAAGGACGGTTGTTGGAGGATGGGGGTGTCATTCTCGTACTGAAGCCAACTGATTGCGACATAGGTTCGTAAACTTACTCTATATTATTGTTGTGCAGGCAGCAAAGAAGAGGTTCATAGCATCCACAAAGTAGAGTCCGGCTGAGCTTTTCTGGATGGTGAGGGGCTGGTCAGTCCAGCTTCCCTCTGCCTGGAACTGGAATCTTCCAGTGCTCGCTGTAACATATTTGTCAATTTTTTTGTGGATAAAATTGCTGGGATTTGATGCTGTGCTTGTGACAGTAGGAGAACCACTAGAGGTAATGGAAGCCCCACCTTGTCCTGTTTTGTTGGATCAGTTTCAGTGGGTGTCGTTCACTGATGCAGAGGATGTCCTTGGGCAGTTAGAGCCACCTGTTATGAACTAGGCCCATGCCCATCCTGGCTGGTCAAGGCCAGCTGGGAGATGTTGGGGCCATTGCTGGCTGTGGGGGGTCAATGCCTCCTTTAGGGACTGCAGAGTGACGGACTGCCTCAAGGAGGCGGTGGTGCGGCCTCTGCTTAGAAACCATCATTGGACATTGACTCCCTGCCCAGCTAATGAACAGTTTCTAACCTTCTCTTTTTAGGGAAGGTTACTGAACAGATGGTGACACGGCAGCTTCAGGGGCAACAGAAGCAGATCAGTTTTCTTGATCCCTCACAGTCCGGCTTTCATCCAGGTTTTGGCACTGAGACTGCACTTGTGGTCTTGGTTGACAACCTCCGCCATGAGTTGAACTAGGGTCATTCGACCCTGTTGATCCTGTGAAATCTCTGTTGCATTTGATACCGTTGACCATGAGTTGCTGGTGACTTGCTTGCCGGACCAAACTGGGGTGGGCAAAACTCTTGTGGAATGGTTCTGTTCCTTGCCCGCCCTATCTGGTGAAAGCCAGCTGGGAGACATTGGGGCCATTGCTAGGGTTGTCAACACTTCCCTTTGGGAGGGTAGGCTGTTGGACGCTTTTAAAACTGCAATTGTCTGGCCCTTACTTAAGAAACCATCTTTGGACGCTGACTCCCCAGCCAACTACTGGCCTGTCTCTAACCTTCTATTTTTAGGGAAAGTTATTGGACGGAGGTTGCGGACAGCTCCAGTCTCATCTTGATGCCATCCAATTCCTGAACCCATTTCAGTCAGGCTTTTGTCCTGGGTATGGCATGGACATTGTGCTTGTGGCCACGGTTAATGATCTGCGCCTGGAGATTGACGAGGGGAATTCTACCCTGTTGATCTTGTTAGATCTTTCAGCGACCTTTGACACAGTTGACCATGAGATGTTACTGACATGACTGCCAGACCTCGCAAGGGTGCACAGGACCACTCTTGACTGATTCCTCTCCTTTCTGTAGGGGAGGTCCCAGAGAGTGATGATGGGTGACTGTTCATCGTCCTCTCGGGACCTCCCTCTATGGAGTTTCACAGGGTTCTATTCTGTCTCCCCTCTTGTTCAACGTATATATGGGGCCGCTGGGCGAGGTCATTCAGAAGTTTGCAGTGAAGTGACATTAATAAGCTGATGGACAACCAGTTCTACCTCTCTTTTTCATCTGACCCAAGTTCTGAAGTCTTGATGCTTACCCAGTGCCTGGCTGCAGTTGGTAATTGGATGAGAGTGAGCTGGTTGAAGCTGAATCCAGACAAGACTGAGGTGATGATGGTTGGCCAGCATTGTGACCTGGAGGGGATTGGGACTCCAGTTACTGATGGAGTCCAGCCCCCTCTAGTCAATCAGGTTGGCAGCCTTGGAGTGCTTCTGGACCCCTGCTGCACTTGAATTGTCAGGTTACAGTGGTGAGAGGAGTGCTTTTCACCAGTTCCATTGGATCTGGCCAAAGTCATCTGTGTTTTCATCACCTTGAGGTTGGTTTACTGCAATGCGCTCTACATGGAGCTGCCCTCTATGATGGTTTGGAAGCTGAAGATTGTTCAGAATGCAGGATTTAGTGCGAGGGGTAATGGTGCTGGAGCCGCTGGGCAATAGTGATCATAATATAATCAAATATGACATACTCACAGGAGGGAAAATGCCAAATAAAACCACTGCGGTAACATATAACTTTAGAAAGGGGAACTATGTAAAAATGAGGAAACTAGTTAGAAGGGAACTTAAAGGAACAGTCACAAAAATTAAATGTCTACAGGCAGCGTGGAGACTATTTAAAAACACCATCTTGAAAGCTCAGGTTAAATGTATTCTACAAATTTAAAAAGGTAGGAAGAGGACCAAACATCTGCTTGTGTGGCTAAATGGTGAGGTGAAGGAGGCTACTGGACTCAAAAAGGCATCCTTTAAAAAATGGAAAGAGAGTCCCAATGAGGTAAATATGGAAGAGCATAAGTGTTGCCAGAATAGATGTAAAAAGTTAATAAGGCAGTCCAATTTGAGGAGCAACTTGCTAAAGGTGCTAAAACTAATAATAAAAACTTTTTCAAGTACATCAGAAGCAGGAAGCCTGCTGGAGAGTCGGTTGGGCTGTTAGTTGACCAGGGGATGAAAGGGGTGCTTAGGGAGGAAAAGGACATTGCAGAGAAGCTGAATTAGTTCTTTGCTTTGGTCTTCACTGCAGAGGATGTTGGGGAGATATCCACACCTGAACTTTACTTTGTAAGTGATGAATTGGAAGAGTTGTCACAAATCAACGTGACTCTGGAGGATGTCCTAGAGCAAACTGACAAACTAAATACTAACAAATCACCACGGCTAGATGGTATTCACCCCAGAGTTCTGAAGAAACTGAAATATGAAATTGCAGACCTACTGTTAGTAATTTGTAACCTATCGCTAAAATCTGCCACTGTACCCGAGGACTGGAGGGTGGCAAATGTAACCCCGATATTTAAAAAGGGATCCAGAGGTGATCCTGGAAACTAGGGGCGGGAAACCGGTAAAATCCGGTATCCGATAATGCCGGTACCGGGTGTACCGGCATTATTGGATTCGACCCGGTAATCCGGACCGGGTATCGGATTCCGGGGTACCGGATTTTTTTTGCATTGCAGCCATTTAAAAATGGCTGCAATGTAAAAAAACTTAAAGCCCCAGCAAAAAAGTTTTTTTAAAAAAAACCCTCCCCGAGTCCAGGCTGCGCGGGTGGAAGGGGGGACACCCCCCACCCACCCTGCCCAGCCTGGATTTTTGTTTTAAAAAAGACCCAGAGGCGAGCCCACCCCCCAGCACCAGCGGCCGCGGCGTCCCCGCAGCCGCCGGTAAGTATGACCCCCCCCCCCCCCGGGGCTTTCCCCCCCCAAAAATCCAGGCCGGGCACCGTGGG
>QEPC01008061.1:2242916-2309831 GCA_003113815.1 Sphenodon punctatus | reverse complement strand
GCCGCTGGTGCTGGGGGGTGGGCTCGCCTCTGGGTCTTTTTTAAAACAAAAATTCAGGCTGGGCAGGGTGGGTGGGGGGTGTCCCCCCTTCCACCCGCGCAGCCGGGGAGGGAATTAATTTATTTCATTGGTTTCAATGGGGACACAGCGCCCCATTGAAACCAATGAAATAAATCCGGTACCGATATACCGGATTTAATCCGGGAATCCAGTTTTCACAGAACCGGTAACCGGTAAATCCGGTAGCCGGTAATGGGCCCGGGGTCCCACCACTACTGGAAACTACAAACTAGTATGCTGACGTCTGTGCAGGGAAAAATGGTGGAAACTATTATTAAGAACAGAATTGATGGGCATGTTGATAAACATGGCTTAAGGGGAAAGAGTCAACATGGATTTAGCAAAGATAACTCATGCCTCACTAATCTGTTGGTATTCTTTGAGCGTGTAAATAAGCATGTGGACAAGGGAGACCCAGTAGATATAGTGTACCTGGATTGTCAGAAAACATTTGATGATAAGGTCCCACATAAAAACTCTTGAGAAAATTAAGAAGTCATGGGATAGGAGGTAGTATCTTACTATGGTTTTGTAACTGGTTAAAGAACAGGAAGCAAAGAGTAGGACTAAATGGTCAGTTTTCACAAGGGAGAGATGTCAAAAGTGGTGCGCCTCAGGGATCTGTATTGGGACCGGTGCTATTTAATGTATTCATTAATGATCTGGAAAAGGGAATTGAGAGTGAGGTTATCAAATTTGCAGATGACACCAAGTTATTCGAGGAAGTTAAAACATGAGCAGACTGTGAAGAACTGGAAAAGGATCTTATGAGACTGGATGCCTGGGCATCTAAATGGCAGATGAGATTTAATGTGGACACGTGCAAAGTGATGCACATAGGGGAAAATAATCCAAACTATGAGTACACAATGCTGGGTACTAAGCTAGGAGTTATCACTCGGGAAAAGGATCTGGGAGTGATTGTGGACAATACACTGAAATCCTCAGCCCAATGTGCAGCAGCAGTCAAAAAAGCAAACAGAATGTTAGGAGTTATTCGCAGAGGGACAGAGAATAATACTGAGGATGTCATAATGCCTCTATACAAATCGATGGTGCGACTGCACCTCGAATACTGTGTGCAGTTCTGGTCACCCCATCTCAAAAAAGACATAGCTGAACTAGAATAGGTACAGAGGGCAACGAGAATGATAAAGGGTATGGAACGGCTTCCGTACAAAGAGAGGCTTGACAAACTGGGTTTCTTCAGCTTAGAGAAGAGAAGACTGAAAGGGGACATGATAGAGGTTTAAAAATCCTGAGTGGTATGAAACAAGTAGCTAGGGAACAGTTATTAATATTTACCCTCTCAAATAGTACTAGAACTAGGGGACAATCCATGAAACTAGCTGCCAGCAGATTTAAAACAAATAAAAGGAAGTACTTTTTCACTCAGTGCATAATTAACTTATGGAATTTGTTGCCAGAGGACGTTGTCAAGGCCAATAGTTTAGCTGGGTTTTAAAAAGGACTGGATGAGTTCTTAGCGAATAGGTCCATTAATGACTATTAACCAAGTAGCTTACGGGATGAACTTCTTACTTTCGGGAGCTGGGAGTGAACAACAGAGAATGGATTGCCCATTGTGACTGTTGGTTCTTCTCCCATGCGATTGAGATTGGCCAGTGGCCACTGTTCAAGGACTGGATTCTGGGCTTGATGGACCATTGGTCTGACTCAGTATGGCACTTCTTATGTTCTTACAGCAGCAAGAAAGATTTCTTCCTGACCTCATAAATAAATGACAACTATCTAAGTCCACAGTATCAGTCTGAGAGGGTGTGGGTGGGCATCTTTCCCCACCTGGGTCTCTACACAGGCAGCCCTCACATTATGAATTTCCCGCTTACACCAAAAGTCTCAGCTGGTCCAACGGCCCAATTTCAAATTCTTTCCCCATGGCCCATTCCTCATCTCATTTTCCTCTCCCATTGCCCAACAAGGGGGTGGGAGAGGGACATTTTCATGGAAAGAAACTTTCATACCTATACTACTATTTCTGCATTAACAGGACAACAGCCATGTATTTTCAGAAAGTGGCAAACTGAGAAACTGCAAAGATACCCATTAGGACTGGTTTTTAAAAATCTGAACAATAATTCAATAGATTATTACATAAAATGGCTTGTTATATTAACATAATGTGCACACGCACATATGTACTCATACACAAAACACAATTAAGCACAATATTATTTTTACTCTGCTGGATAATTTTTTCTGTATTGATTCTGGTTTAATTATGTTTGCACCACAAGATTCATTGCTAAGTATTTTAAATGGTTTGGAATAATTACCATTGTTTTTATTTTATTTTTAAATCCCTCCCAAAACAAACAAAAAATTACAGACTGATTCCTAGAAATGTGTATATGTACTATACTTTAAAAGGCTGTGGGGGATGGGTAGGATTACCTTACACTGAGAGTATTAAGGGGATGAAAGTATTAGTTCCTGGGTCAGTGGGTAAATTTTAAAAAATTACCAGGGGTTAGATTTTGAGTTTCAAGACAGAATTTAAAAGGAGGAATGGGCTTGTTCACAAGAAAATGATCAAAAATTGTTAGTTTTCACTTTTTCAAACACTTCTTAATCTTTGCACGTTCACTGCTTTGTGTATCAGTGTGGCTTCATTAGTAACAGTCTTGCCCCAGGGCAGGAGGTCATGGGCTTAGAGCCCACGCTAGAATTTAGGCTCAGGCTCATTGCTGACAATGCAGTACAGTGCTAATGGGAGGAGGAGAGACATTCTGTCATCAGTGCCTTCTCTGGATGAGGCATTAAACAGGTCCCTTCTGGCAAAGTCAAATGAAAAAGGACTAGTTTCAATAGGAAAAACGCATGTATTTTAAAAAAAAATAACTTTGACAGAATTCAAAAGAGAAAGCAACACATCTTTCATAGATTTTCTACTTCTCTACAACGTCTGATTGCACATCTTATCATATATTGCTGGCAATCTTTCTTGTAATACAATTTCAACAGAACCAACACTGTAAGCCATTATTAATTTTTTATAGTGTAAACTCTAGACTTTTTTTTTTTAATTGTTTTTGCTTTTGAAAATCTAGACTTTACTTTAAAAAGCAAACAAGAACCAACAAAACAAAAACAACAACAATAATGTTATTTTTATAGCACCCCACCCCCACCCCTCTGCCTCCATGGCACTCAGAGCACTTCATACATAGCCTTAAGTAAAAACAATGGAAAAAACTTAAAACTATTTAAAAGAAAGTAATTTAAAATAATATTTTTAAAAAATTAAAATAGTGGATGGAAAAAGGGAGGACAGAGTACATTACACCAGCAGTGGATCCTAAAAGCACCTAGGAAATAAATATGTTTTCAGGTGCTTTTTAAAGGTAAGGAGGGAGGAAATCGATGGATATCCGGGGGGAGCCAGTTCCACACCGAGGGGCCTGGCACAGCAAAAGCTCGATCAGCAAAAGCAACTTCAGACGTGATGGCGGAACCCCCAAACAGTGGATGGTTCCTGAGTGAAGATACCCATCAGTATGAGGCTCCAGAAGAAGGTCTCGAATAAAACCAGGGTCTAAACCGCTCAGGGCCCTGAAAACCAGCAGCGCAATCTTAAAAACTTAGTCCATCACTCTACAAGCAGCCAATGCAGAGAACACAGGGTGGGTGTAATATGATAACAGCTGTCCACACTGCCGTATTCTGAACATACTGCTAAGCGATGGATAAGCACTGCCAATAGCCCATAGAAGAGGGAATTACAAATATCAAGCCTCGTAGTCACCAGGGCATGGGTCACTGTGGCAAGGTCAGCCTGGGATAAATAGGGGCTTAACTTACCGACTCGTCATCTGCTGGAGCTTGCTGCCTCACCGCCACTGCCGGGTTCAGTTGCCGCCACCATCACCACTGTCGATCCCCCGCCGCTTCCACCTGCGGGGAGAAAAAGGAAGAGCACGACAAGGTGACTCCGGGGGTGGGGGTGGGTGAATGGGAGCCAGCACACCTGGAGGATGGGTCAGTGTCCAGGGTCCGCCTGTGGGGGGCTGATGCTGTTGAACGCAAGGTCTGTAGTGAACAAGGCCCCAGTTATCCAGGGTCTTATCCTGAACGAGGCGGCAGACCTTGCGTGCATCATGGAGACCTGGCTGGACAAGGGAGTTGGACCAATTCTGGCGGACCTCGTGCCGACCGGGTATGCTGCGCAGCACCAGCCTCGTATAGGGAGGGGGGGGGGGGGGCGGGAGGGCGGAGGTGTAGCTATTATTTTTAGGGAGGACTGGCCAGTTAGGTGATATCCAGTCCGGGAGATTTCAGTTGTGGAGGCCCTCCATGTGGTGTTTGATTTGGCTGGGGGAAAGCTTGGGGTGTTGCTGGTATACCGGGCCCCGTCCTGTCCGGCAGCATCCCTTGCTGCTCTAGCAGAGCTGGCCTCAGAGCTAGTGTTGAACTCCCCCAGGACCGTGGTCCTGGGGGACTTCAACACTCATATCGATGCCGGCCTTGTAGGAGCGGAGCGGGAGTTCATGGCCACCCTGGCAACCATGGACTTGTCCCAAGTGGTCAACTGCCTGACTCATGTCGGAGAACATATCCTTGACCTAGTCTTCTGTTCTGGTCTTGAGGCGGGTGATCCGTTAGGGGGGATGTGAGATCTACGCCCTTGTCATGGACGGACCATTATCTCCTGCAGGCCAGCGTCTCAGCATGCCCCCTCCAGAAGGGGAATGGACCAGTTAGGTTGGTCCACCTTTGGAGGCTGATGAAACTGCAGCGGTTCCAGAAAGCTCTGATGGAGTTAACCCTGGACCCTGATGGTCACTCTGTCGATGTGCTGGTACAGCATTGGAACACCTTGCTGGGGGAGGCCATCAACAGGGTGGCTCCGAGACGTCCCCTGCCTCTGTCTCATCAGCGCAGGGCTCCCTGGTTTACCGAGGGGCTGCGGTGTATGAAGCGAGTAGGCAGGAGACTAGAGTGACGCTGGCGTCGGACTCGCTCTGAATCTGACCTATCTCTCCATAGGACCCATTTGCGGTCATATGTTGAGGCTGTGAGGACAGCAAAGAAGGAATTCTTTGCTGCCCTCATAATGTCTTCAAAGTCGCGTCTGTTCCGGGTGGCGCGGGGGCTGGTCAGTCCGGCTTCCCTCTGCCTGGATGGGGACTTGTCCCAGGCCTGCTGTGAGGAGTTTGCCATCTACTTTGCAGAGAAGATCACTCAGATCTGGAGTAATTTCGACACCGGGTTGTATGCAGTGGGTGAGGAGCGTCAGGTTATGGAGGCACCGTCTGGTCGATCTTTCTGGGAGGAGTTTCAGGAAGTGACACCGGCTGACGTCTTGGGGTCTGTTCGAGCCACAAGTTGTGAATTAGATCTGTGCCTGTCCTGGTTGGTGAAAGCCTCCAGGGAGACATTGGGGTCAGTTCTGGTGAGGGTGGTTAATGTGTCCCTTAGGCAGGGGAGGTTGTCGCCCAGTCTCAAGGAGGCTGTGGTGCGCCCCCTGCTGAAGAAGCCTTCACTGGATGTGGACGCACTCACCAGTTACCGTCCTGTCTCTAATCGTCCCTTTTTAGGGAAGGTTATTGAATGGGCAGTGGCTCTGCATCCAGGAGCATTTGGACCGCATCGGTTTCCTTGACCCTCTTCAGTCTGGGTTCCACCCCTTCTATGGTACTGAGATGGCAATGGTGGCTTTGGTGGACGATCTCCACCAGGAGATGGATGCAGGAAGTTCTACATTCTTGATCCTGTTAGACCTCTCGGACGCTTTTGATACCGTGGACCATGGGCTGCTGCGCAGACGGCTGAAAGACCTGGCTGTCCTTGGGTGGTTCCACTCATTCCTCTCGGGGAGAAGCTAGCGGGTGGTGCTGGGAGCTGAAACATCGAGCTCCTGGGCTTTGACCTGCAGTGTTCCACAGGGTTCGATCTTGTCTCCACTTTTGTTTAATGTGTCTATGCAGCCCCTGGGGGAGATCGTGAAAAGGTTCGGGGTACGATGTCACCAATATGCTGATGATACGCCACTGTACCTCTCATTTTCGACTGACTCAGGCCTTGCTGTCTCATTGCTTTCCCAATGTTTGGAGGCCGTGGTGGATTGGATGCAGCAGAGCAGACTGAAGCTCAATACTGATAAGACGGAAGTGATGGTGGTGAGTAGGGCGAGGGAGGTGGCGGCTCCTCTGGTGGGGAGGGGGCCTGCCCTCCCGTAGCCCAGCAGGTTCGGTGTCTGGGAGTGGTTTTGGATCCAGGCCTCCGTCTGGATCGGCAGATGGAGGCGGTGGCTAAAGCCGCCTTCCGCCAGCTGTATTTAGTACGGAGGCTGCACCCATACATCTCCGGGGCCGACCTGGCCACTCTTATTCATGCCTTCATCACCTCGAGGCTTGATCACGACATCCCTAAAGGTCTTCATGTATACATTAAACAACATGGGTGAAAGTATAGAACCTTGAGGGACACCACAATTCAAGCTCCTTGTGGATTATGCATATCCATCCATCATCACCGATTGGCTCCTCCCTTCCGGTATGACCGAAACTACAGACCGGCAGCTCCTGTCACACCAGTAACGTCCCTCTGCTGCCGAAGCAGCAACCCATGGTCAATAATATCGAACGCTGCTGTAAGGTCCAGCATGACCAAAATGGTGAACTGTCTTCGATCTAAAATTATCAGCAGATCGTTCAACACCGTGACAAGTGCAGCCTCTACCCTGTGGGAAGGCCTGAACCCAGACTGGACTTTCCCCCAAATATTTTTGGAGTCCAGGTGTCCCTGTAGCCACACAGCCACAGCCTTCTCAATCAATTTCCCTAAAAAAGGCAGACTGGAGAGCAGGCAAAAATTGGCAAGCACTCCAACATCAAGACACAGTTCCTTGAGGAGGCAGCAGACCTCCACACATTTGAGGGTGGTCAGCACCCTCCCCCTCCCTAAAGGAGGCATTAACAATGCCTGTCAATAAAGATACCAGTGCCTCAGTGGTCACCTGCAACAACCAGGATGGGCACGGGTCTGAGGAACACATAGTGGGTCTCAGTGATTCCAGCAGCGCACGGACTTCCTCATCATCAATCACATTGAGGTCAACTAGGGGAATACAGTCCCTCAAGACTCCACAGCTCTCCACCTCGAAAGCCCCGACGAGTCCTGCCCGAGTCCATCTATCTTTGCAAAGAACGTAGAAAATTTCTCACAGTGCTCAACTGAAAAGAATGTAAATGAATTGAAACAGTCTGGATTCACCAGGCCACACACAACCCAAAACAGTTGTCCCACGATCTGTTCCTGACCGTCGAGACAAGTAGGGTTCCTTGGTGTGAGCGTAGTACATAGAGGGCTCGAGTGGGGCGCAGAGGGAACTAGGGTGGATGGATGGATTCCATGTAGGCTGGGATGAACAGCTAATGGGGGTTAGGAAATGGTGCCTGCCCCTGAGCAATGATGCTTGTGGTCAACATTCTTTAGCAGGGAGCTGAATGGACTGGGACAGGCTGTTCTGCATCTGTGCCCACATCTCACTCATTTCCTTGCTTGCCTTCTCAGTCATGCTGTCCAACCACTCAAACTGTTGCCAGAAGCCAGACCAGTCCTCCCATCAGTGGTCCAGGTGGGCCTTGGCAGCAAAGGTCTTCTGCAGCATTCTGCCACACCAACTGCTTATGCTCGCTTGCCATGCTGTTAATGGCATTGTGGATCTCATCTGCCTGTCACGTGGTCTCCCCAAGCAGCTCCCTTGCCAAATTCCCCCTGTGGCGCCGGCTGTGGACCTGCAAGTCCTGGTTCCACTAGGCACATGTGGCTAGGGTTTCCATCTGCACCCACTGCACTGGTAGACCTGTAGCAAGGCAACAAGGAAATCCATTAGTTCAGAGCTCCCCCCATCAACCTTCCCACCCTGGTGTTTCAGGTCCCAGCCCACCTAATGTTTAGCCCTCCACCCACCCAAAGGGAAGTGGGAATGAGTACCTGGCCTATGCAACATCTGGAGAAGTTGCTGTGGGGGGATTCCTGTGCTACGTAGTTCTCATGTGATCACTGTAGAGGCGTGAAGAACATACAGAAATCAACCGCTGCCAATTGTGGCATCTCACCCCCGCTCACAGCTGCCATTTTGGCTTCCAGCCCCTACCCCCACCACCTCTCCATCCCACCATGGTGCCTTCCCCTTCCCCCGCCAGCCCCCCATCTCATCATAGTGCCTTCTTCCCCATCAATCAGCGGGCCTGCAATGATGCCTTGCCACCTTCTTCCCATGCCTACCTTTCCCACCATTCCCATCTGGTGGAGCTGTTTTCCAGTAATTTTCCTGCTGCTCTACAGCATTCTCTTGGCTGCCCGTCAACACAGTAAACAATAACAAACATAACTAGATAACAATAAACAGAAGTCTTTATCATGCAACTGTGTAAACAAAAACACAGCTTCCCTCCACCCTGCAAGGTGATTTAACTTACCGTTCTCCTCCGCCACCACTGCCTCCTTTACAAAGGTGGTGGCTCTGAGGTTGGGGGGGATACACTGTGAGAGTCATAGTGTCCGTGTCTGCATTGATCTGTGTTGGCTCTGGGGCAGAGATGGATGTGGAAGGATCTCCACCAGTGACCATGGCTTTCATGGTGGGACCGGGAGTGGTTGCAGCAGTAGCGGGCAGTGAGGGGAGCCAGATCCACCTGGTTCTGGGCTCTGGTGAAGGTGCAGGATGCAACATTGTCTCCATTCACACAGAGGAACCAGTCAAGGAGCTCATAATAGTGGGATGTTTGCCTCCCGCAGCTGAAGACAAAATTGTTGTCCTGGATCCCTTTGTAACTGCACCTCAAGTCTTTGACCCACTGCCAGCCCTGCTTCACCATTTGGACCAAGATCTCTTGAACACTGTCTCATTCCTGTAGCACTTCACCAGGACATATTCGGCCTTCTGTACCCTCCATAGAGCAATTAAGGCCTTGGTCTATTCCTCGGTTCAGGGAATGCAACATTAGCAGGCAGATCCATAGGCAGAGAGTTACTGCAATTGCGTGATGGTGGTAGCAGTGCTGGTTGTTGCCTGGCTGTCAGTTTGAGCCATAGCTTGGCAATGGCAATCCTCCACAAGTGATTAAGGAGAAGGCAACAGCTGGGAAAAAGCTAGCACTGGGCATGTACTGCCAACCAGGAAGAGCCAGGAGAATGCATGTTTGAAAATGGCACAGGGGGCTTTTAAGGCAGACATTACATGCATGCCAGTGAGAGCAAGAGTGGAGATGGGGGCGAAAGTGGTTGCTCCTCAGAATGCTCTAGACTTTTCACCTGCAACTCTATGGTGCTAGCAGATCTATATGTGCATTGATGGGATGTGGATATGTGAGCACACATTAGCCTGCAATCACCCAGACAGCGGGCTCCACATGCTCTGGGACCACGCCATGAGTAGGGGCTGAGTGTCCTGGAAGATGGGGGTGGTCACGTGGTGGGTGGGGATGAACACCTAATAAATAAACAGGTGGATACTCACTTGGTGTGGACTACTTTCTCATTTGTTAACAACTATACCTAAATGTCATTGTAGACTCAAGGGGGATAAATATTTGTCTATTATTAGAAGGAAATGTATCAAAGGGTACATGCTTTATCAATCAAGCATTAAGGGTGCTGCAAAAGGAGACAGTGTAAGGAAATTGAGCAAAGGAAATTTCTGGCTCAGCGTCAGGAAAAAAGAATTCATAACTGTGAGGACTTTTGTAGTGTGGAAAAATCTCCCCAAGAGGAATGGTTGAAATCAAATCGGTTGAGTCCTTTAAAACCTTTAAAAGCAATGCATGAGAAAATATACAGCTAGCAACAAGGTAATCTAACGGGTGTTTCCTATTTCTAATTTCAATGATTCTATGAATGTGAATGGAATAAAGCAGACCATGCATAGCAGGGAAGAAAATCTCAATCTGTTATTGATTTCCCTGCCTGCTAGCATCCTTGTTTCTCGCCATTCACAAGAATGGCAATTCACCATTTCCATCATCTGCAGATGGCTAAAGGAGCAGGGGGCAACACACAATTACAAATTAACTGCTATTATTGTTGCTGGAGCCTGGAGTTGCACTCAAACAGCATACAAAGCTAATTTTCTGGTCTCTGAATGACATCTTGTTTTGTTTTGTGTGTTGGTTTTTTGCTTGTTTGTTACTTGGTCTTAGTCCTCAGGTTTGCATTCACAATGTAGAGAGAGGGAGGAAACATCAATGGTTATCCGCTGGGGGCACAAAGCCCTTGGACCACCCAACGTCAGGACTATTGGCACGACTGTTCCTTTTCAAGGAATTTCCCTTAACGGCCAACATTATGAAACCAATCTGCTCCTCTCCATTTCACATTAAGGATGATTATTTGTTGTTGATTATGAGAAAGGTGTGCAAGGTACAGTTGAAAGTTAAGGTTTCCCCATATATTGTAGGCAGCCTAGAGAGGGGGATCCACCTGACCCCATTTCAAATTCATTCTCAATAATGTTAGCAAGGCTTCTTACATAAAATTATTCTGTTATGCATTCCAGATTTATATAAGCAGCTAACACATCAATTTGATTATGGAGAGCAATCACCTGACCAATAAAATACTGACTGATAGAGTCAATAGTCATTTACAACATGAAGAAACAATTCTTTTGAGAAGATGACAAATGACACATTTAGAAAGAAGCTAAAAATATATTAGACTGTGGAGTAGTCACATATCTCTCTGTCAGGAAGATTTTTCCTGTTAACCAAGTTACATTTTTCTTTCTTAATTTCATTTAATTACTCCTAGTGATACTCCTTTGTACCACACTAAACACCTCCTACGCCTTAGATTTCACACCCACTAAGTGTCTGTAGACTGTTATCATGCTTCTTTGAGTCATTCTTTTGTTATGCTACTCTATAATGTACAAATTTAATGCTTGTAATCTTTCCACAGAATTCACTCTTTCCAGCCCAGTACTCCTGGAGTCCTGGTATGTTCTTCTCTGAATCGCCTCCAGTTTATCTGTCTATACTTGTATAGAGATGCTGCACTCACTGTCTCCTCACAAGTCAATTCACTCCCATTTACAATGGAAGCCACTTAAATTGAACTTGAATTCTGAATTTCTGAATATTATAAGTTAATTAATTATGATTTCCCCAGCCCCAGGTCTAGCAAATATATTGCTTCTTGAGTTGGATAAATTGAATTCTGTACCCTGATAATTCAAAGGTTTAAGGTGTAGAAAGTATACTCACCTAGCTACAAAGATCAGGACTTTTGAGTGTATTAATGATTTCATGGCAACATGTGGTTAAATTACTGTAGAAGTCCTGCAAGTTTGCAGTGCAGTGCAGCAATGCCCATTTATGACCTAGTAGATGACCTACATATGACCTAGTAAGTGGATCTGCAGCACTAAAAAGGGAGAAAAATATAAAAAAGGAAAAAGCTTCTTGCTGGTATAAGTATGACTTTAATTATCACTTAATTAAGCATGATGGTATATAGTAATTGTGACTACAACATAACCTTCTTTCATTCTCTACAGTCTTTCTATATTTTGAGTGTGCATGAATATGTCCCACTGAGGAAGGGGTGTGGACCCCGAAACGCGTTTGGGATTTTTATACTATTTTGGGATTTTTTGACTACTTATGACATGATTGTATTATCATTGGGATTTTTTATTGTGATATGGTTGTATTATCATTATTTTATTGGTCATGTTTAATCTGATTTCTATCATTGTGGGGACTGATTGTTTATAGTGTGTTATTGATTTTTTGTCTCTTCTCCTTGTGGATTTGGGAGGTTTTGGCCATTGTACATACAGACTGGGATTTCTTATATTGAATTAAATACTGTACCTCTGTTTCCTTTGTTTGTGCTTGCAGTGCAGGCACTTCGGCTTCTTGCTGTTCAGGTGGGAGCAGGAACAGGGGGTGAAAACAGACATGACAGTAGCCTGCAGTAGCCTGCGCTAGCCTGTTTAGCCCAGGACTCACCTGCACATTTGTTCTGTACCCACCATATGTTCACCTGCATCCACCCAAGGGTGGTGGCTTGCTGCTATGGGATGCTGGAGGAGCGTGCTCACCAGGCCCATCAAACAGCTGATGCGGGGGTCTGGAGAAGCGCACTCACCCCACCCACAAAAAAAGATGAGGGGGGTCTGGAGGAGTGCCCCCCATCAGCCATTTGGTGAGCTGGGTGCACGTGCCAAGCAGCTGATGAGGGGGCCACAGTAGCCCCCCATCAGCTGTTTGGTGGGCCTGGTTCTGCATGCCAAACAGCTGATGGGGGGGCCCAAGGAGTGCCCCTCCATCAGCTGTTTGATGGCAGCTCTTCCCAGGGGCCCGATCCTGCTGATCAGCATTGGCCCGGGAGTTGAAGGTTCTGAGTGAAAGAACTGATTCAGAAGAGTAATAGGACACCATGGGTAGCAATTCTATTATTTCACCCAGTTCCCATAGCTACCTCCCTGTCATTCCACTCCCTATAGCCTCCCTCCCTGTTATATGTATTTATTTTGATTGATTGATTGATTGATTGATTGATTGATTGATCCCAATCATTCATTCATTCATTCAAATTTAAACCCACCCTTCCCCAAATGGCTCAGGGCAGCTGAGGTTATTCCACCTCCTCTTCCATTTCTTTTTTTCATTACACACACACACACTTACTTTCTTATCAGAGATACAGCTCATTGTATTTTCCAGGAATCTTGCGTTCACTGTGAGGGAATGGGAACTAGTGGGTTAGAGGGGTGGGGGGCTGGAGTTCTCCCTGAATAAACACCCCTGCCAACACCTCTCTGCCCATTCCCAATACATACACTTCTTCCCTACTGTTGCCTGCTCCCCAGCCTCATCTATGTATAGACATCACCCATTTCTCTGCATTGTTCTTCATAAACACTCCCCCAACACCTGGCTTCCGCCTCCTGATGAAAACACTTCTCCAAATGCCCAACTTCCCCCCTTGTCTGCACGTACACCCACTCTTGTCTGCATATACACATCTCACATCCATCAACCTTCTTTCCCTCATCTTCTTGCAAACTCAGACACCTTTTCATTGATATAACGCTCAGTGAGGCACAAACACAGCTGGGTCCTACAAATATAATAAGACCCAAGCATGGATATGCAACAATATACACCCTTCCAGTACTCAGCTGCTCCATTCCCCCCAACCCAAATGAAAGGATATAAGGAAAGAAAGGGATATTTATTTATTTATTTATTTATATTTGTTAGTCGCCCCCTCCTGCTTACGGCATCTCGGGACGGCTTACAGCATAAAACACACAATAAAATTCATTAAAACAATGTTTTAAAAATACAATCCCCCACCCCCACCCCACCCTCCCCTCCAAAGGCCTGGGCGAACAGCCAGGTCTTGCAGGCTCACCAAAACGCCAACAGACCTGGGCCAGACGGGCTTCCTCCGGGAGGGAATTCCAGAGTCTCGGCCCAGTCACCGAGAACGCCCTCTCCATTGTGCCCCCCCCCCCCCGCTTTACACGAGGGATCTCCAAAAAGGCACCCCCAGTGGACCGCAGGGATCGCTCTGAGGCGCGGAGGCCGAGGCGGTCCCCAAGGTCTGAGGGGACCAGACCGTGTAGGGCTTTATAGATCAACACTAGTACCTTGAATCGGGGTCGGTACGCTATAGGCAGCCAGTGCAGAGTACGGAGCACAGGTGTTATGTGCTCCCACCTTCCCGTTTCCATAAGGAGATGGGCCACCGCATTCTGCACCAGCTGCAGCCTCCGAACCTGAAACAAGGGAAGCCCCATGTACAGCGCATTGCAGTAGTCTAGCCTTGAGGTGATGAAGGCATGAATGAGGGTGGCCAGGTCGGGCCTGGAAATGTATGGACACAGTCTCCGTACCAGATACAGCTGGCAGAATGCAACCTTAGCCACCATCTCTACCTGCCGATCCAGCCGGAGTCCTGAGTCCAACACCACCCACAGACTCCGAACCTGCTGGGCTACAGGAGGGTGGACCCCCCACTACCAGGGGAGTCAGTACCTCCCTCGCCCTCCCCACCACCATCACCTCCGTCTTATCAGAATTGAACTTCAGTCTGTTCTGCCGCATCCAATCCGCCACAGCCTCCAAACATTGGGAAAGTAATGAGACAGCAGGACCTGGGTCAGTTAAAAACGAGAGGTACAGCTGAGAGGTATAGGGAAAGAAGCTGCCACTCACCCCCTTCTGTCCCCAACTTCAGTGTTGCCCCCAACCTGCAGAGGAAGAGGACTGGGGCTGAAAGACCAAGGCTAATACAAGTGCATGGAGTTTAAGACTGCTTGCCCACGTTACACAATCTAATGTTATTTACTATCTAATGTTAGATTGTGTAACGTGGGCAAGCAGGCATCCTCATTTAGCAGGGAAATCACAATAGTTTCATCACGGATGACAGGAATGGGAAATCTAGCCCTTTCACTCACGTGAGTTGAAATTAATGTTAAAATTGAATGTGTGCTGTGCTTTCAAATTTAACATTAATTAAACACACCATGAAATTCACCAAAGGGAGCAGCCTGGCAGAAGAGCCACAGTACCCCCTGACACTGTCTCCAGGCAACAGTGTCACTTCCTCCTCTCAAAGGCCTCCCCCAGGCAGCATGGCTTCAATCAGGACCCAAATTGTTGTTGCCAGGACTGCCTGGGACACATGGTGCCACTGCTGCTGGGGAAACCCTACTGACTGGCTGGCTGCAGAGCATGCAGGTATGGGGCAGTATGGCTGTGCTGGCCAGCAGCAACAGTGGGGGGATACAGCAATGCTAGCGGATGGAGGGGGTGGCAGCAGTGGCTGGCACAAGAAGGTGGCATGCTCTACTTGAAAGCAGTGTGTGCAGGTACGCTGAGAGGCTACTGGGGGTCTGAGAGTCACAGGGACATAACGTGAGCAAGGGTATGTTGTTTCTCACAACAGAACCATCTATTGGAAAAACACTGTGAGAAATTAACGTGGGTATGTGGCCCATATGGAGCTCACATAATTGCTATTTTCTCGTGCGATTGAATATCACGAGAAAAAGTAGAACATGGGTAAGCAGCCTAAGTTGTCAGTTACTACATTGCACAATATGTGAGACTGTTCAACATCTTTACTTGTTACATGGCACGGAGGTTAAGGCGGGAGCCTTAACTTACAATTTCCATGCTTTCAGGAGCATGAGTGAATTTGTAAGGGCCTTAATCAAAGGGGTTTTTTAGGATAGAATTTCCTCTATTTTTTGTTTTGTTTTTTGAAAATTCAGTTTACTAAATTCCCCCTGCTGCCGCACCACCATGATTAGGACTTAACAGTGAAATTTCAGAATTTCAGAGCCTCACCATGTACTGAAATGGGGCTGCCTCTGGGGTGGGAACAGTCATATATACTGAAATCCCTCACCATGTACTGAAATGCATCTGCTTCTGGGGTGGGGATGACCATATATACTAGAATCCCTCATCGTGTACTGAAATGTGGCAATACTGACCTGCATCTCCTGCTGTCCCAGCTGTGGGGACCCACCCCACACTCTTCTGCCAGTGCCCTGCAATTTTGACTTAATGTTCCGGAATGGAACATTAGGCACTTGGTCTCACCTTCCCGACCCTCCCCTGAACAGCAGCCCCTCACTCTGCTCTGTGACCCATACATACAACAGCCCCTCATTCTCTCACCCCCACACATGCAGCAGCTCTTCTGTCTCACTCCCACCCCCCACACATACAGCAGTCACACTCTCTCACCCCTAATCCCCCACACATAGCCCCTCTCTGATATTCCATATCCCCTCCCTTGAGGTACCCACCATTGTACAAAACACCATACAGTGAAGTATTTTATTCACAAAAAAGGATTTAAGGATTTCATTTACACTACAGTAAAGTATTTATAATAAAAGAGATTTATTTACAATAAAGGAGCAATTAAACAATTTAATTTCCTGTAAAATATTTACAATTAACTTTACATTTAATTTACAGAATTAAACAATTGTACTTGCAAACAAGGAGGATGTAAATCCATCTTCCATACTAATTCATTGTGGAGGACAAATTGTGGCTACAGGAAAACTTTTGCCACCCACTAACCATTCTGTCCGGAAACCTTCTTACCTTTTTCCTAACACCTATTTTCCCTGTTCCCTCACACTCCACCAAGTCTCTTACCCAGGTTACCCTGTACCACATCATGCTTCCCCAGTACCCTCCTTATTACCACTTCACACTCCCCTGACACATTCCTCACCCTATCACACTGGCCCAGTCCCTCCATACCTCTGCCCCACTATACCCCGTCACTCTCCCCCAGCACCCCTCACACAGCCCCAATCTCCCAATACCTGTTCACACTGCACTAACAATTCACTCTTCACACTCTCCCCAGATCTACTCTACCCTCTTGCTGACGGCCCTCAGTAGTTTCTGGACCCTCTCCAGGATACCCAGCACACACTCCTTCAACACCCCTCCATGTTGAGGGAGTGACATCATCAACATTAAGCACTAATAACTTCTTTCCTGGGGGGGCTTGACATTCCCCGATTGTTGGTGCCATGTCTGGGGGATTCCCCTTTACCTATACCAACCATCAGCTTGTCTGTGAGTGGTTGTTTTCTGGGTGCTGCAAATTTTTTGTTTTTTATTTTATTTTATAAAAGATTTGTATCCCGCCCCTCCAGCCCACAGGGCAGCTTGGGGGCAGCGAACAACAATTCAAACAATAAAATAATTTAACTTAAAAAATCCCATCTACATAAAAAAAGGCACAACCACCACCCCCATCACCAAAAGCCTGGCGGAACAGCCAGGTCTTACACAAACATCAAAATGACAGGAGGGTGGGGGCAAACCGAGCCTCCTCCAGGAGCGAGTTCCACAGCAAAGAGGCAGCCACCGAAAAGGATCTAACATCAGTGGCCACCCATCTTGCCCGGGAAACCTCCAAAAAGGCTCCCACGGATGACCTCAGGGGTCGCACGGGCACATGGGGAGTGAGGCGGTCCCGCAGATAAGCAGGGCCCAGGCCCTGAAGGGCTTTAAAGGTCAAAACCAGCACCTTGAACATAGCCCGGTGCTTTATAGGCAGCCAGTGCAGAGCCCGGAGCACAGGTGTCATGTGCTCCCTGTGGTCCGCCCCGTAAGGAGATGGGCTGCGGCATTCTGCACCAGCTGCAGTCTCAGGACCAGCTTCTTGGGCAGCCCCGAGCCTGTTGCAGTAATCCAGCCTCGAGATGATGAAGGCATGGATGACTGTGGCGAGGTCAGAGTCTGAGAGATATGACCGAAGCCGCCGGACAAGATGTAACTGCCGAAACGCACTCCCCGCCATTGCCACAAGCTGAGATTCCAGGCTGAGCCGTGAATCGAGGAGCACACCCAGACTCCGTACCTGAGACCCCATGGGAGGGTGAACCCCCCCTACAAGAGGAGATTCAACCACTCCCAGCCCCCCACCTCAGGACTCACCCACCAACATCACCTCCATCTTGTCAGGATTCAGCTGCAGATGGCTCATCTTCATCTAAGCCCCCACAGCCAACAGCCACTGGGAAAATAAAGAGACTGCATGGCCTGGGTCAATGGAAAAAAAGAGGTAGAGCTGAGTGTCATCAGCATACTGATGACACTGCATGCCCTGAAACCCTCTCATGATCTTCCCCAATGGCTGCATATAAATGTTAAACAAGAGGGGGGACAGAATGGCACCCTATGGGACTCCACACATGAGGTCCCGGGGGGAAGACGTACACTCCCCCAAGACCACCTGGTGAGTTCTCCCAGCCAGGAACGAATGAAACCAGTCCAAGACCGTCCCGTCAATCCCAGCACGGTCCCGTAGGCTAGTCACCAACACCTCGTGATCGACTGTGTCGAATGCAGTCCAAGTCTGATGACCCTGGTCCAAAGTCAGACGGAGATCGTCAACCAAGGCCACCAATGCAGTCTCCATACCATACCCAGGCCGAAACCCAGACTGAGAGGGATCAAGGAAACCGGTGCGGTCCAGATGTTCCTGGAGCTGCCATGCCACAGTCCGTTCAATAACCTTCCCTAAAAAGGGAAGATTAGAGACTGGCTGATAACTGGCAGGAGCATCAGCGTCAAGAGATGGTTTCTTGAGCAGGGGCCTAACCACAGCCTCCTTCAGGCATTCAGGCACCCTGCCCTCCTGAAGGGAGGCACTAACCACCCCAGTCAGCAACGGCCATAACGTCTCCTGGCTGGCTTTCACCAGTCAGGACGGGCAACGGTCTTGTTCGCAGGTAGTGGCACGAACAGATCCCAACAAGGACTCCACATTGGCAGGCGACACCATCTGAAACCGATCCCACAAAACAGGACAAGACAGGGCATCCATAGCCCCAAGATGATCCTCTGCAATAACTGTGGTACCGAAATCGTGGCGGATGCGAGCAATCTTATCTACAAAGTACTCGATAAACCGGTCACAGCAGTCACTGAATTGCTCCAGGTCCAGGCGGAAGAAGGCAGGACTGACCAAGCCTTTCACCACCTGGAAAACTCCACTGGGCGTGACTTTGCAGATGCAATAAGGGCAGCAAAGAACTGCTTCTTTGCTGCCTGCACCACCACAACATAGGCCTTTAAACTGCTCTTATGCTGCGATTGATCATACTTGTCACGAGTCCGGTGCCACCGTGGCTCCAACTGCCTGCTCTCCCGCTTCAAACACCACAGGCCCTCAGTAAACCAAGGAGACCTGCGGGAGATTCGGGAGGGCAGCAGACACCTGGGAGCCACTCTGTCAATGGTCTTGGCCAACAAGTTGTTCCAGAAGGCTACAAGATCATCGACCAAGCGGGTGTCAAGGTCCAGGGGAAACTCCCCCAGAGCATTCCGGAACTGATCCGGTTCCATAACTCTCCAGGGGCGGACCGATCTAATAAGTCCTGCACCCCACTGGGGGCTGACAGGTGCCAGGATGCACACCTTAAGGAGGTAATGGTCAGACCATGACAAAAGCTCCACCCCCCTAACTTCTACTAACTGATCCCCCGCCTCAAGGCCAGTGCAGAAAACCAAATCCAGTGTATGTCTCTCCTCATGTGTGGGGCCACAGACGATTTGGGACAGGCCCATGGTTGTCATGGAGGCCATGAACTCATGCCTCGCTCCTCCAAGATCGGTGTCAGTGGGGATGTTAAAATCCCCCAAGACCTCTAATCTAGAAGTCATGGGGATCACATCTGACACCAGATCAGCAAGAGCATGTAGGGATGCCGCCGGTCAATTGGGTGCATGGTACACTGGCAGCACCTTTAATCTGCCCCCAGCCAAATCCTTGGGGCCAAAATTGGGGCTTCTACCCCCTAACTGGCCTTGGGGAGGTCAAAGCAAAGCTTAAAAAGTATACTCAGGGTCAACCAGTCCTTGCATTCACTCTTAATTACCTGGCTGCTAAATATTCTGGTGGAAGGAAATGACTTTATGTTGCTTTTATGGATTTGAAAGGGGTGTTTGACTCGGTTGAAAGTTCTTCTCTGGATCAAATTGAAGGAATTAGGAATTAACAATGCTTTACTACAATTAATCATTAAATTATTATTCTAACCTTACAGCGTAAGTTAGATTTGGAATTAAGGGGGAAGTTTCGGACCCCCTGAAGCTTGGAAGGGGGGTGCGGCAAGGTCGCCCTATGGCACCTGCATTGTTCTCCCTATTCCTGTATGATCTTAAAGCCTCCTTAACAGACCCTACGTTCCATGCTCCTAAATTGTTAGGGCAGGATATACCATGTCTCTTGTATGTGGATGATACCACTCTATTGGCCATCACTAAGGTGGGCTTACAAAGGATGCCTGATAGATTCCACCAGTATTGTTCTATAAATAAGCTAGAAATAAATAGTGGAAAATCCAAGGTGTTGGTTTTTGGGACATGGAAACAACGTAAATGGTTTGTAAATGGAAAACTAATAGCGCAGGTAAATAGCTTTACCTATTTTGGCATTTCGTTTGCTAGTTCCTTGAAGTGGCCCAGTCATATTAGTAATCTTGAGAGGAAGTTCCATCAGTTCCTGGTAGGAATTTTTTAAAATTTTTATGGTAGATTTGGGGGGAAACCCTGGAAAGAGACCCTGAAGGTCGGTAATATCAGGATCTTCTCTTCAGTGTTGTACTGAGCTGAAATCTTTGGGTTGAACAGAAAATTTGGAGACCTTGTGGAGACGACTCAAAAAAAAATTCTGAGGAGTCTACTAAAAGTCCAAAAAGGAACCTTTGGAGCTTTGCTCTGTCTGGAGACTGGCTCACAGAAGATGAAAATTCATGCATTTTTCAGGCAAATAAAATACTGGCTGAAAATTAGGCAATATTCACCTGATAGGTATCCCAAGCTATGTCTCCTGGATTACTGAAATTATTCTAACCCGAAGTTTAGTTAGTTGGAGGAAATTAGACTAATGCTATGTTCCAATGTGTTGTGTAATCATTTGGATGGTGACAGAATACCGCTGTCTGGAGAAGAATCTCATATTGCAACTTGTTTGCTGGATATTGAAAGTCAAAATGATTTGTCTATTGCTTGCTTGGCTAAAAGTGTTCCCCTTTATGGGCTTTTTAAAACTGAGACTGGACTGGCCCCTCATTTGGTTAAAATCAAAAATTCCAGATTTAGAAGACTAATAACCAAATTTTGGCTTAATCAATCTAAAATTGCCGTGGTTACAGGGAGATGGGATAATATTCCTTATGATCAACGAGTATGCTCTTGCTCAAATTCTTGTATCGAGGATATTGACCATCTTCTCTGGGTATGCCCCCTCTATGAGATAGAGAGAGAGAGTTTTCTTACCCCTGGGACTGCACACCTGATTGGCTGGCCCAATCGGTATAAAACATTATGGCTGCTTCAAAGTGACTCAAGGGATATTCTATATGACCTAGGGAAATTTCTGACTCAAGTTGGAAGGACTAGAAAAACCTTTGGTCTGGACTTTTAAGTTAAGGATGTTAATTTATTGGTTACATCTAATGGCTGCTTCAATGGGCATTTACTTGACATGTACCCTGCTGTGACTAAGAGCTGCTATTACAACAGCTTCATTTGCTCTGCTGAGAATGTGACCTCTCTGATGGTTGGATAATTCTCTTATGATTTATTTTGTTATATTCAAATCAAGATGCTTCTTGACTTTTGCAAGTTCGTTTTGTTTTAAATATTGATAAATGATGTCTGATGTACCTTTAATGTACCATAAATATCTGATGTACCTTTTATGTACCATAAATGATGTCCTATGTATCTTTCTATTTGTATGTAGGTAACCTGATATTTTGGAATGGTTGATACAAAAATTCAAAATAAGGGAAAGAAAATTGTAATGGCTGAAATGAGTTGTATTAGGCCAATTATGTTTATTGACAGTGATATTGTTTTTGGTGTTTTTATTTGGTGTAATCCCTAAATAAAGTATGTATGTATGTACTCAGGGTCAGGGGAGTCTCTTCTATCAAATGGTGATCTTGTTTTACCACAGGGGTGAAGGCCCCACTTTTCAAAATGGCTGCTGCTTAATTTCCTGATTCTTTTTTAGTCTTTTCTAGGGGTCAGAAGAAATTCAAATAATAGATTTTTGGGAAGTCCCAAGGGTGCTAGTCTAAACAGTATTTCCAGATCTTCATGATCTGCTGCTCTTTGTCACAATGGGTATTTTCAGATGTTACGGGCCTCCCTCTTACCACAGTCAATCCCCCTGTGGTGGAGGAAAGGCCCATAACGTCTAAAGGATTCCTGCCAGAAGTTCACCCCAGTGAACCTCCGGCAGGAATTGTGGTTAGCGCAACCACGATCCGGGATCGGCGGAAAGTAACGTCTGTTACCTTCCGCCGATCCCGGATCGTGGTCCCGGCCACAATCCAGGATTGGGCACAGCAGCCGTATTGGCCACTGCACCTGCCCATCTCCTGGAGGGCGGCTGGCCGGGGGAGCGTGGGGGGCGGGGCTATACAGCTGCACGTCGTGCCGCACAGCCCCTTCCCCTCCCCAATTGGAATCTAAAGGACGGATGGCCTGATTCAGGACCGGGATCCGAGGCGGATCCCAGGCCGTGGTAAAAGGCAGGCCCGTCACATCTAAAAATACCCAATCTGTCTCTGAATCGGAGTCTGTCAGATCTCCACCTCTGTCTGCCTGTACAGAGCAGGTTGCTTCCAAACTGGGCATCTTTATCTCAATTTCTCACTCAAATTAATGTATCAAAAATCAAACCACCACCCCACCCCCACCTGAGTTCAACCCTTCTAGTCCACACACACCTGCACAACCTGACTTTCAAACTCCTGGGACAGGTGTCATCCTCCCTGCTCTCATCTCAGTTCCACTGTCAGCCAGCTGATGGTAATGTGCATGTGTGATGTTATGAAATCTAATATGGGAAATTAACAAAATTTGCAACTTTTAAACTATCAAACGGATTTTGAAAATTAAAAAAAAGGAACACACAAGAATAGACCCCTGAATTCTCTAACAACACTACACATCAGCCAAATGTTTGAAAAGTAACTTTGAAGTGAACCCAATAAAAAAAGCAACTGAAACCTGGAAGTAAAAGCAAGATTTGCTCAACTTTTCAAACCACTGTAACATTATTTTGCTATGACATTCGGACAGATTGTACCCCTCACCCAAAAAATTATCTCTGCCAAATCCCAGACAAATATGATAAGTAGTTCCTGGTTTTATAAGCAATAGAATGTTCATGTGTTTACACGAAATATGCACACTGGCCTTAACTACAGAAACACTCCCACACCTCTATAATATATAATCCACATAGGGCACATACAAAGGAACTCTGTCATGACATGTATAACTCCTATCCACATCTGCCTGTAAGAATAGCTGTTTGGCAGGGGATATTATGAGGCAGTCTAACCGAGGAGGAGGAAGAAGTCTCAGGAAGGAAGTCTGGAGATTATAAAGACTTTTTCTCTGCTGTCCCTGTGTTTTGAGACTGAGACCAGACTTCAATGAAAAATAATTTGAGGCTCTTCCAAGTAACGAGAGACAGGCAAACCACTTGCTAATGCTGCACTAGCATGGATAGGTATATCATTTATCCAACCCCCAAAACAAACACACACACTCTTAGCTAAACAATGATGACATTTTTAAAAAATACATTTTGGATTTATTTTTACAGTTTTGTTTTTAAGCTTGACTCCACATTCATAAAAATACTTTTTTGAGATGTGCAGAGAAAACTGCGTATATATGACAGGACAATTATCTCAGAGGAGATGCAGGCCCAATACGAACTAGACTGCCCATTGAGTGTGGGTGTTAGCAGACGTAATGCTAGCTACTCATTCCAGCTTCAAGCACAAACACTCATCAATATGTGCAAACCAACTCATGGTTAGTGTAAACATTCATGTTCAATTTGTGCACAAACTTGTGCTTAACATGGTTTGGAATCTGAAAAATCTTGGGTGCAGACAGCAAGTAGCTGCCACTAGCACATAGTGTGGAAACAGATGAGGAATTGCCCACTGGCAGTTTTTTGTCTGTGTTAAAATGTGCGTTATCCAGACCCCACTACAGTAAGAGAGAGTCTTGCCCTGAGAGCTCCTCTGTGTATGGGCAATGGGGTTGCCCATCTATGCCTCTGCACCCAGTCCCTATGCTATGCTATGTATCCTGCACCTTCCTCCTGTTCTTAACCTTTTATTAACCAAACAGAAATGTTCATTTAAATTTGCATAAATGTACATGAATCAATGGATGTAAATTAATGCAAATTAGCACTGCCAGGGTTTCTTCCCTGGGAGAGGGGGCAACTCTACAGATATGGGGACAGAGTTAATGTGGGTCAGCGTCCTCCACAAATTTTAGCCTAAAGTTATTCCCAGGGAATGAAGAGCAAATGAGAGGGGAGAATCTACCCATTCCCCACTGCAGAAGTTCTCTTAGCCTGACTGCAACTTATTTTATATAGATGATAATTCATAGCTGAAACTCTGTCCAATAGAATTACATTCGGATTCATTTAATAGGTCTGTTCAAGTGCCAGACTATTTACATTATTACTAACTGAACTGGGTTAGGCTTCCAAATGAAAATTCATAATTTATTTTTATTTTATTTATTTTCAAACTTTTACTACCCTACCCCTCCTGCCACAGGCAGCTCGGGGCGGCTTACAATTCATAAAAACAACAACAATTAAAACAACTAAAAGGAGGAAAAGGAAATGACCCCAAACCCCCAAAAACCCTCCACCCCCTCGCCCATCATTTGAGAGAACTGGCTTACACTCTTGCAGTGTGGGACTTCAGTTAGTCTAATTAGTAAAGTCATTCCCCAAATTCTAATGATCCCCAAACCTAGACAAAAATGGACCACATCTACAAAAGACTGTTGCCACTGTCAAACTGTGACAAAAAGAATAGGCATCCCCCAAGCCTGGCTGACTAGTCTCTTAACAGACGTAGGCTTGCAAGGGCATTGCTTTTCAACATAGATTCATAGAACTATGGGGTTGATGAAAGAGACCACCTGGGTCATATAGTTCAACTCCTGTCCTGAGGCAAGACACCCTTTATCTAAAAACATACCTGAGAGATGCCTGTCCAGAGAGTTTTCTCGAAGAACTTCAGGGAAGGAGCATAATGAAGAGCTGCAAAACAATCATCAGAAGCCACCAGGTTTTTCAGAGAAAGACAAGTCCTCTCCTCACATTTTTTGGCTATTGCCAGTTTGCCTGAAGGAAATTCCTTCCAAAACTGAGATTGGGGAATGAACATCACGCCAAAGAGTGCTTGGAAGCCTTTTATTACCACTACACACACAACTGGTAACATACGGTGATAAGAATGATTGGAAGTAAGAATATCCATACACCTTAAATCATCTCACAGAATAGGAACAACCCAATCAATTGTCTGACAGGTTTCAAACAAGGGGAGTAATGTGGTCCCAAAACAGTGCAAAAAATTTACCCCAGACCCCAGCTCCTCAATCTGCTCACCCTCCTCCACTCCCCGCCAAGCTGCTCCATATATAAGCCACACTGTGACTTTCTCTATGTTTATTTATCAGCTTATACTCTACTACTTTGCAGAGCAGAGCGGAACATGGTCTTGGTCAAAAAACAAGCAGGATAAGGTACATGGCAATAGGTACCACAGTCACAGGAAATTATTAAAACTCCTCATCATAACCTCTCCTCTCAGCTCATGGAACATTCCTTGAGCTAAGGAATGTCTTGAGTCAATGCCTTGATCTTGGCTCAGAATGTGGATCGTTCACCCCACAATTCTTCCCCCTCTGTATGCGCCTCCATATAATGCCCGCAGCTTACATGGGTGATGAGAACACCTTTGTTATATTATCTCACCAAAATGATGTATCCAGTTCAAAGTAATTTTTACATCATCACATTACTAACCCTGATGAAAACATTGATAAAATCCTTGCTGACTAATGACTTTGAATAGCCAATACTAGGTAAGACAAATGAAAAGGCAGGTCAAGTTTTAATATCAACTGAGAGGTGTGAATATTTCAATTCCTGCACACATATAGCATTACTAAAACCTTTCAAAAACTCAACTGCTGCAATGCATTTGACAACTATCCCCTCCAAGGCTACTGAAGAGCATTAAAGGCAGTAATGCAATTTCAACATGAACTATATTTATAATGTTAAAATGGATATATTATGTAGTCAGGAATCATGTGTCAGTGTCATTCATCCACAACAAGTAGTGATTTTAAACTTTTTCAGGACAATTTTCTTTTGCAAATCTATTATTTAAACAAGTAGTAATACAGTTAAAACAAATCATCTACTTGTTAAAAATGTTAATTATGGGTGCTTTCCCACATTACTTACTGCACAAGATTTGGCTCCAGAAAGAATCCAAAAGGCAAAGCATGCATGGGATTTGTAATGCGGGACTGCCCCCCTCCCTCCCTGGTGCATTTTTGCCAACGATCTTGTAGGGGATTGTACAATCGGGAAATCCAGGTCTACAACCCCCCACAGGATCACCAGTAAAAATGCAAGGGGCGGCGTTCTGCGTTACAAACCCTGCGCATGCTTTACCTTCAAGATTCTTTCCCGGAGGCAAATCGTGCGCAGTAAGTAATGTGGGAAAGCACCCAATATTTTGTGTCAAATTATCCAAATCTGCTGTGCTGAAAAAACAACAACAAAAAACCCCTGCATTTATTTTTAGCCAAACTTAAAACAAAAACATCTGTTTCCTATCAAATGAAATTGAATTTTGAAACAAAAACTCTCATTTTTAACTAGTAAAAAAGAATCCAATAGAACTACCAGCACATGAAAAAAGAGATAGAAGATTATGGGTTATCTACAAATATTAATATTGAACACTAACAGGGACTCATACGTGAATTAAAAATGATTAAGTTGGACAGGATGTCAAGAAAGAAGATTGCCAATAAATAATGAGCACCAAAATAGAAGAGTTGATTATGCAGATCAGGAAAAAAAGTTCTAAAGCTGTTATTTGCACTGGGATACGAACAGAAAATGATGCAGGAAATTCACTTACAGTACCTAAAAGTTCTAATATTTTTCATTTGATTCTTGGTTTGTTTTTAATGCAATAAATGCCAAGTAAATCATTAAAAGAAATGTCAACCCCATCAGTGGCAGCTGCTCTCCCTACTAAAAGGGGAGGGGAAGTGTAGGAGGGGGACAGCTAGCAAACCCCACAGCGGTCTGCAAAGTCACTAGTGGGAAAACAACAAAGGCCTTTCCATGCAACTAACACAGATGTGCCCATAGCCAAACTGTCAGAAACAGTTAAGATGACAGCTACTCACAGTTCATTATTTCCTTCTCACAGGTCACTGGGTGACAAGCTGGGTCACCATGCTTTGTCGGCTGCTACAGTCTTCCCCCAACAACCTCTATTCAATTTAAATAAAGGTAAATTGTGCAATTTGATATACTAATGTAAACAAATATGTCCTTAAACTCGCAGAGAACAGGAACATAGCATTAGCATGTATTGTACCTTTTAACAAGATTGGTAACGTTTTAACTCTGTGATGAACAGAAAAAAATGATTTGGATTATTTGGCTGATACAGGGAACAGAATAATTTTGTGAGATTGCAACTAAAGCATGTAATGAAAGCTAATTTGTCATCAATTCAAAGCATTAACCTTTAGAACATTTACATGGCAGATATTTCAGGAAGAAACCTTTATGTTAAGTGAAAAATCTTCATAAGGGGCAGAAACTAGATTTTTCACAAGCAAAATATATGGAGAAGTTAAATTAAATGCATGCATTTTAAAAACACATAAAACCACAGTTTATTGGTTTTGGTTGGTTTGTTTTTTCATGAGGAAATGTACTTTTTTTACACTGCACAAAAATTAATAAATAATCTTTCAATTTCACTTTCCTTAATGCCATTTCATCTGTCATTTTACAGTAATCCTGTTCTAGGAGAGAAAGACAGTTAGTGGGGGTTAACAAATGTGACAGCAGAAGGCCACCGCCACGACCTGACTTATGCTTGGGAACCGCCACCGCCACGATCTGGGCCGGATTGGGCCATGGAACAAACGTTCATGTGGCCAGGGCCTGGGGGAGACACAGGAACATGCAGCCACCCAGCCCTACCCCTGCACTGCCACCCCCACCCCCGTATGATGGGCAGCCATAGCAGACCTGATTCAGGCCAGTGGGAAAAGATGTGTTAATACGCTATTTTTATTTATTTATTTTCTTATATTTTTATGCCACTCCCTCCTGCTCATGCATTTCGGGGCAGCTAACAACATCTCAAAGTAACAATAAAACAATAAAACCAGTAAACATTAAAATAACCTTGACAGAATAAAAAAAATTCCAAGCCCTAACCCAATCCCCACACCCATCACCCGTCTCCCTCACCAAAGACCCAGCGGAACAGCCAGATCTTACACGGTCTACGGAAAGTCTAAGGACAGGCGGATGTCTGGCAGGAAGGAGTCCACAGTCATGGTGCGGCCACCAAGAACGCCCTCTTCATAGGTTGTTTTTACACAGACACACACACACACCACTCGGTGTTAGGGTGGGTGTGCGGGGGGGGGCGGGGGAGCGTCCATATATACGGCCGGTGGTGGGTGGATGGATGGGTGTCTGCTCTGTGTTTGCCCATGTGAATACCGAGCGGGATGGGTGAGGTGCATGCATTCTCCTCCACCCATCGCACACCCATGTCCACCCATGGAGCCGGCCATAGTCAACATACGGGAAACTCGGGGACCTCAAGGAGGATGCTCCCAGCTGACTGCAGGGGCCAATCCAGGACTGAAAGAGTGAGGTGGTCTTGCAGATAAGTGGGGCCAAGGCCATTCAGGCCTTGAAAGGTCAAAAACACCACCACTGGGCCCGGAAGACTATAGGCAGCCAGTGCAGAGAACGGAGCACTGGTGTAATGTGCTTGTGATGACTCATCCCCCTAAGGAGATGAGCTGCTGCATTCTGCACCAGCAGCAGTCCACGTAAAGCGCGTTACAGTAATCCAATCTCGGGGTAATAAAAGAATGGATGATAGTGGCAAAGTCCATGTTTGAGGCATATGGCCAAAGCCGTTGCACCAGATGTAATTGGCGAAATGTGCCCTTCACCACAGCCACAACCTGGACATCCAGGTGGAGCTGTGGGTCTAGGAACACCAAAAACACTCAAAAGGACTATGTACATCCCCCAAATAACCACTATAGCAGACAAAAAAGGAGGGTTTAAAAAAACAAAACAAAACAAAAAAACCTCACTAGGGGATAATAATAAAGTGTGAAACCTGTATAAATACTGCCTTGTGGGGTGGGAAAATGCCTAAAAAGAACACACACCTGTGATCAAACTAGAGTTCCAAACAGAAATTAAAAGAAAATGTCCATATATAGTATATATTGTAACACTATATCATGCAAAGCCATCAAAGTCTAAAAGAATGGAAACCTACTCACATAAATCTATAAATATACAAATAAAGGTTTGGCCATAGCCATGTTTCTGGACCACAAAAGTTGGTCCTCATCAGCAAACCATTTTTAGTGTTAGACTCTATAGTTATAGGCCAATAATTCTAAATGGATAATTCAATAAATGGGAGCTTCTCCATTGGTGAACCTGTAGCCCAACCGGGTCTGCAAAAGAACAAACCCAATATCAGCATGAGATTAGCAAAGGGCTTATATACCCCCAACCAAGTAGTATGCCTACCCACCAAATTACTTATATGGATGTATTTCTTAATCAGTGGTATCTGTTTGTCTACAGAAAAAAAACTATAAATAGTTATAAGCAATTCCAAATTATATGTCTCCCACAAAATATAAGAATTTCAACATTCTAGGGGCAGACTCACCATATGGGTCAAGTTCCCCATGCACATGTACCTCCCAAGGCAGGTTCCAAAAGTAACAAAAGCCAACAACCAGTTGGTCAACTCCTTCCCTTTAAATACTACTCACATGCTCAGATATCTCAGGTGTGACTAATTACTTCATATAGATAAGCTGTGACAAACTAACAAGTTGGTTACAAGGTTTAACAGGCAGGGATCAGTGTGTACATTCCAAATATTTTCTACATAAAGGGCGAAGGAAGCCCAAAATTTCCTAGCAGCAATATCCCAGAGAATGAAGATGCATTCTTTCTTCCTGGATCTTTTAATTTCTATTTGGAACTCTTGTTTGATCACAAGTGTGTGATCTTTTTAGGCATTTTCCCACCCCACATGGGGGTATTTATACAGGTTTCACACTTTATCATCATCCCCTGGTGAGGTTTTTTTTGTTGTTTTTTTTTAAAAACCCTGCTTTTTTGTCTGGTCTAGGAGCACCCACAGACTACGAACCTGTGACACCAGAGGGGGACAGACCCCATCTATGATGTGGGCCATCACTCCCCCGGTTTTTCCCACAACCATAATCGCCATCTTGTTAGGATTCAGTTTCAGGAAGCTCACCCACATCCAGTCCCCCACAGCTGACAAACACTGGGTAAGCACCGAGACTGCCGGGCCTAGATCTGATGAAAAAGAGAGGTACAGTTGGGTGTCATTAGCATATTGATGACACCTTACACTGAACCCTCTGATGACTGCCCCCAAAGGCTGCATACACACATTGAACAAGAGAGGAGATAGGATTAAACCTTGTGGGAATCCACATGTGAGGTCCTGAGTGGAAGATGAACAATCACCCAGCACCACATGTTGAGTTCTCCTGACCAGGAAAGAGCGGCACCATTCAAGAACAGTACCGCCCACTCCAGCTCGGCCCCACAACCAAGTCACCAACAACTCATGATCAACAGTATCAAATGCAGCCAAGAGATCTAATAGGATCAACAGGGTCAAATGACCCTGATCCAACGGACAGGAGAGGTTGTCAACCAAGGCCACAAGTGCAGTCTCAATGCCATAACCCGGCACTGGCAGACAAAAGCCAGACTTCAAGGGATCTAGGAAGCTGATCTGGTCCAGATGCTCCTGAAGCTGATGAGCCACCACCCGCTCAATAACCTTTCATAAAAAGGGAAGGTTAGAGACCAGCCTATAGCTGGCCAGGGGGTCAACCTCAAGTGATGTTTTTTTGAGCAGAGGCTGCACCACCGCCTCCTTGAAGCAGTCCGGCACTCTGCCCTCCTTAAGGGAGGCATTGACTATCCCAGCCAACAACAGCCCCAACATCTCCCGGCTGGCTTTAACCAGCCAGGACAGGCATGGGTCCAGTTCACAATGAGTGGCTCGAACAACCCCACAGCACATCCTCCACATCAGAGGGCAGCACACACTGAAATGGATCCTATAAAACAGGACAAGACGGGACTTGGACTGCCTCTGGTTCACCTGCTGTCAAAAGCACAGCATCTAAACCATGATGGATTTGAGCAATTTTAGCAGCAAAAAAGTCCACAAACAAGTCACAGCAAGCATCAGATGACTCTGGATCCAGGCGGAGGGAGATTGGACTGACCAGCTCCCTCTCCACCCAAAAAAGCTCAGCTGGATGTGACTTAGTGGATGCAATGAGGGCAGCAAAGAAAGCCTTCTTGGCTGCCTGCACAGCCGTGGCATAGGTACGTAAACAGACTCTGTCGCAATCGGTTAACTTCACTAAGAGAACGACGCCACCATCACTCTAACTGCCGCCCTTCCCGCTTCATCTGCCGCAGTTTCTCCATATACCACAGGGACTTGCATTGTCGGCTGTTTGGGAGCGGACGCCTAGAAGCCGTACAGTCGATGGTCTCAGTGCCCCAATCGGATAGACCTTAGCCAGGCTTGTGATCCTGGAGGTCTCCAGAATCACAGCCCAGGCTAGCCACCAACATGGCCTGGGACAATCCCAGGCCAACATCTGGCGGTACCTGCGCACACGTGCAGACCAGGTCCGAACGTAAGAGTGACAGAGTGGCTCAAAGAAGCCCACCATCATGTTTGTTAACACCCAGTGGGTTTTACCTACATTTTCACCACTTAGAACTTACAGTTCTTGAAGAATCAAAGTCAATTATCTGATTAACCATTACAAACAATTCACCAATAATTCACAGTGGTTTTATTGATGGGAAAGAAAGGGGGAGCACATCGCAAAGATTCATCCCTAGAAATTATTCCTAAACAAATAAAGCTATAAGATCTCTGAGGCAGAATACCTGAATCAGAAAAAAAAAAAAAATCAGCACCCTGGTTCCAATACAAAAAAACCACATACGCATATGCTTAACCTTAAACATGTAAATACTCCAACTAAAGTTAAAAGAACTACTTGCATGTTCAATTTGATATGAATGCTTGACTGATTTTCTGGATTGGATTCGGAGCACACAGTGCTTTGCAAGAAAACAGCTTCCCCGTACATTTCTGCAGCTATACATTGTGAAATGGCTCAGTGGGGCAAGTGATGGCATACAGAATGGATTATGGCTAGCCTTACAGGATTTAGTGCAGTTGTGGCTTGTGTTCAGTTTGATGTGGCAATAAGATTTTTTTCCCTGAGTCTGGTTTAATCTGTGAACCCTAATATAAACTAGAAGGAATGAGGATGCCATCTTGGTTTGTCATCTGAATTCGTCTATATACAGATTTGATATTGCCTCATGCTGAATCAAATACCCAAAAAGGAGTGGAATTTGAGCAATTCTAGCAGCAAAATTCCAAGGTACTCCACTCGGAAAACAATCAAAAGTTCCCTGAACACAATTATTGGAAATCCAGTATTATCATTGGGTTGCTGATTTTAAATACAGACTGAAACTGTTCAATTTAAATACTTCCTGCTGTGCTCCCCCCCACCCCCTCTCAGAGAGAGGGGGGGGAGAAAGAGAGCGCAAGCACACAGCAGGAAGTATTTACATCGAACAGTTTCAGTCTGTATAGGATGTGTGTGCGTGTGTGTTCTTTCACATCTAGCTGTGGCATTAAACCTGTGTTTGTGTGAACATTCAAAGTACACGTTTGATTACAAGTCTTGCCACCTCTTGCTGTTTGACCCTGAGACTCCCATAGGCCAAAATGAGAGTCTCAGGGTCAAACTGCAAAATGTGGCAAAACTAGTCCAAATATAGGAAATTGCTTCACAATAATCTGGACTTTCCTGTGTTTATGGCTGCCATGTGGCCAAAGTAGTATGTAAATCATCCCCCCTTCACCCAAGAGATTGCTGCAGGAGAATTAGGAGGGTATTGTTCCCCCATAGTCTAGCTGTTCAGCAACAAAACACTCTTCCTGCCAAACAGTTAATCCCTGGGGACAACAAAACCTTCCTACTCCACTGTCAGCATATTTGAACAGAGAAAGACTGGGGCTGCAGGGGGAGAGAGGTAGAGGATCCCTGGAAGGCAACATCCTCCTCTTGGTTCCTCCAAAGAAACGATGGTATCTCCCCTGTCAGGGACACTCCAGGAAGACTGGCTGCCTTCACTACTCCACCTACATAAGCCTCAGCCAGGAAGAGCATGAGGATCTTGTAGGCAGAGCAGTTGTTGCTGCAACACAATCTGGCATACAATTATGCCATTCAACACCTTTGCTACTGATGTGGAGAACATGTGAAACATCCCTTTTAGCTAGCCCCAATATGTTGGAACATTGGGTAATATTAAAAAAAAGGCAATCTTTGCCTTTCCTTTGTCCAAATTTGTATGAATATTCCAATACCTTACCTTATTAAAGTTTAAATCTATCAAAATACAGTTATTGGCAATAGTACTCTATTTATTTATACAGCACTAGCAATGTGTCTGTTGCTAAACAGTTATAACTTAGAGACAGGTCCCTGCCTCCAGGGGCTTACTATCTAGACTGGAGAAGGGAGTGGAGGGAAGGGGAACATAGAAAGAGACAGGGAAGGGATGAATTCATAAAGTTGAGAAGTTACAGGTGCTTGCGTTTAGCTTAGCTAGGGGCAGAGGGGGATCTTGAAGGGTAATACCGTATAAGGAGAAGCAACAGTGGGCAAACCATGGGGATGAAGAGCTAGGGGAAGTCTGATAGAGGTGGTAGATTTTAACCCTCAATGGATTTGGGGGTTAAACGGGCCCCAAAGGGGTACAAAAAAATTCAGAAAGCTTTTTAGCAAGCCTGTACCATTTCATACTCCGTATTCCTCAACAGTAATGGGGTCATGTCCTGTGTTGGTTCATCCTCTCCCCGGTATTTTTTTTTTAATTTAGACTTTCACTAAAACGGTATTGGGGGTAAATTTGACCCCAATTGCAATGAATGGGAAAATGAAAGCACCACATGCCTACAGTACTGGGGGTCATATTCACCAGAAACATTCAATTCAACCTTCAGTCAATTCAACAACCATTACTGTAATTTTGGGAATGTTGGGGTACTATTAACCCCAAATACCTTTTGTACAATACTGACAAAGTTAGTATTGTTTCTGCACCGCAAGCAAGAACTCTTGATAAAATTTTAAGTTTTTATGTTAAACTGGATTCATTTTCAAATCAATCACATTTATTTTTTTCCAACTGTGACTTAATTGGGGTCTATTTTATCCCAATGCCAGATTAATACAGTGCAGGAGGCATACCCTCTCCCAGCTGATCTTTCTTCTCTGCCGGCCCAGCTCTCTGCAGTGGTGTGGGGGGGGGGGGGACCAGGCCCAGCTCCAGGAGATCATGCAGGATCATAAAGGAGATCATGAGAAAGCTGCCCTACAGATCACCCCTGCCACTGTGGTTACGGTGATTGTGCAGCTTGGTGGGACCGAGAAGGAGCAGGTGCAGAGGCTGCAGGGGACTCTGCTGTGGGAAGTCTTTGGGGGGCAACCTGGGCTGGAGAATACTGTTCAGGCATACAAGGCCTGTCAAACTCTGCAAGCCTCCCTCAAGTTCCAAGCAGGTATGGGATGGGGGCACACAAGGCAATGGGGATGGGCAGCAGGGGGGTAGGTGCCTCTTTGTTCCTCCTGGGATTTCGTATTGACATCTCCTAGGACGGTGCTGGCTAGAAACAATGTCTGGCTTTTTGTGCCATTATAACCCCCCCACACACACACACACACACACTTGTCACAGTTTGCCACTCTACTAAAGACACACCCTCCAAAAGGTATGTCAGACACTTTTCCCAGTAACATAGAAGAACCTCATTGATTCTATGTAAGGAAGATATTTTTAGTTTTCAAACATAGAAATATAATTCAAAATAAGTAAAGAGATGATTAGGACCGATTGATTAGTCACAATTCCGCCCCTTCTTGCACAATATACTTTATGGACAGCCTGGGGTTTATATGTCTGTGACCTCATGCCCAGATACACTGCCTGGTGTTATAGCTGACATCTTCCCCCCTCACCTCCTTTGTAAAGAATACAGGCAGACAACCACCTTTGGTAGGAAGGAGAGCTCTCCAATAACTTGTTCTCATGAAATATTTACCCTGCAATCTACCCTGGCATGTTCAGATGATATATAGACCCCTGGGTGGGTGGGGAAGAGGAGGGGAGAATCTTGCACAGAAGTACCCCACTCTGAATCACTTGGTGCTGGCCTCTTTCAGAGGATCCTGGGCTAGATGGACCATTGATCAGACCTAGGCCGCTTTTAGACAAGCGGGTTGCCGTTGTGCGACCCGCTCGCGCGATGTTTCAAAATCCCACGACGCAGGATTACACGCGACAGCGGGCGGGGATCATGCGCATGGGAGGCGGTAGCGCATGATTTGCCGACCACGAATTAAATACCTTGCAAAACCCACTGGACATTTTGATAAGTCAATGAAAACCCATTTGATCTATCTTATTTTATGGATTGTATTATTATTATTATTATAAGCATTTATATATAGCGCCAGAAATGTACCTGGCACTTTACAGAGAATAAAATAGACATGGTTCCTGCCCAAGAGCTTACAATCTAAAGACAGAGGGAGGGGAGACAGGGAAGGGGGAACAGAGGGAGAGACAAGGGCTGCAACATTCATGAGGATGCGAGAACTCAGCTACACATTCTTGGCTTGGTTACAGTAAATAGGAGTTTGCAGATAACAAGTAGGGGATAATCCTGGGAGGGGGTAAATTAGCAGGAGTTAGGAAAGGCGGAGCAGAAGAGGTGGGTTTTGAGGAGGGACTTGAAGGTGTGGAGGGTGCGGGCAAGGCAGACGAGGGCAGGGAGGGAGTTCCAGGCATGCGGGGCAGCGAGGAAGAAGGGACGAAGGCGGTTGGAGGAGCAGGGGAGGCGTGGGAGGATGAGGGAGGGGATGGGCAAGGAGCAGAGTGCTGAAACAGGGGTTCGGAGGGAGATCAGAGCTAAAGTATAAAACCACAAACACTAACTGCAACAGGGAAGTCGTGGGACAGAAAGCAGGAAACATGGGTAAGCACTCTATGCAGACACTTTGGGTGTCTTTAGACAACGGTGATTGGGTGCTTAAGTTGTTTGCCACGTGGCTGTGTGTTTTGTCTAAGCACCGTCACTATTTCTGGCCACTGGATTGCTCCCTATTAGCCTCCCATTAACTCATCATTGGATGCATGGATATATTGGGGGGAGGCAACTGACTGAGTGCTTCCTCAGTCCCTGTGGCTAACATTGTGTGTCTAAAAAAAATTGGATGGTGTGTTCACAGCCATTTCTGGTCTGTCTGCCCCCATTCTCCACTTTCCACCTCCGCTAAGCAGCTTGTTCCTTGCTGTACACCATCCATGTGCTCTCCCAGAGCACCTGAGGGGGTGGGGTGAGCAGTGAAGAATCAGCTATTTAGCTGCAGCACAGAGCAGAGGATTGAGCAGACTCAACCACTTTCCCTTGTGGACTACAACTCCCATAATTCCATAGGAGTGCTTCTGCCAGGAGAGCTTCCGGCTCAAGCAGCATGCAGGACACGGATTAGCCCCTGGAGGTGGAATACAGTAATGGGGGCAAATGTGGGTCAGTGAATGGTGTCAACACACATTCCACCATCCCTTGCCCCATTGTGTCTAAAGGCGCTTTTTATTACACAGTACAGAATGCAAATTCAGAGTTGTCATTCATCGGAAACTGCTAATTTGCCAATGAAAAACTCTTTATTTAAAAACACTTATTTACAGGTCATATACCATTCGTTATGTACTGTATTTATCATTTAATGTGCAAAGTGCATTCCGTACATTATCTGCAGTAAAATTTCTATGAAAGACAAAAACTGGATACCCAAAAAGACAAAACCTGCCCCCTGTGCACATCCCTAGTTGTAATACTTCATTTTTATACTACACAAAGTCATAAATACTGTATCTAGAGCAGATAAGTCCAAGCACATCTGTATATAGTATCTATTTTTTAATGACATAAAAATACTAGGGCTGTACCAAATAGTACTTCCGAGCACTCGGGTCAAATACCGAAATATAAATCCCACCAGAAGCCAGCAAGCCCAAGCCTCAACAGTCACAAAATTAAGAAACCAGAAATGCACACACACCCCAGGGGCACCCTCTTGGCATTACATTGGTACTGTGGCACTAGTAACTTGAACAGACCAGGCAAAGGGAAGTGGAGCCAGGCTGAGAGATCCCAGTCTGGTCTCATGGTGCCAAACAGGTGGCAGAACAGTAGAAGTTACACTTTACAATTAGGCTCTGTTGCGCCATGCCACAGCCTAGACAACACACACAACCCTGCAAAACACTGTGCAACTGCATGGAAAAATAAAATCCCACCAAAAGGCAGCAAGCCCAGCATTGACACAAAATTAAGAAACCAAACATTCACCTCCTCACTAGTCTTGGCATGGCATTGGAACTGTGGCACTGGTAACCTGAACAGACCAGGCAAGGGGAAGCCAGGCAGAGAGATTCCTGTGGCCTCATGGTGCCATGTGCCAACCAAGCAGCAGGCAGAACTAGAAGCAATGTGGCACCCAATTATTTTTAAAAAAAACAAACTGCATGGCATGGTAAAGGTAAAGGTAACCTTCATCCCCCAGCATTGGTCCTATGGACAGGACAGGCCAAACCATACCATGCCAGGCCAGGCACCCCTCCTTCCCCAGCTGATTACTTACATATCTAGCACTGTAGCACACAGCCAAATTCACTAAAGAGAATGGTCAAAATGACTGCAGTCACTTTTATTTTGCCCTGCCAGCCAATCAAAAGCAATCAAAACTTGCCATCTTACCATCACTAAACTGCCCCCTCCTATTCCCCTCTCCTATCAAATATGGCACTAAGTTGCATTTCCAGAAGAAGCTCAACTGTCCACCAGCCCCCCATGCGTGCAGTGGTATCCAAAGTTTTCAGAACAGCTTTGGTTCTCAGAATGCCTGACTTTGGCCTTTTGGAACCAAATAATACTGTAATCTTCACCAAATTCCAAAGTTTTCCAAAGGCCAAGTTACAGTCCTAAAAATACTGAATATCCTTATATGTAATGCAGGATACCACTGATTTTGACTAAAAGAGAATTTGCATATGAGGAATGCCATGACACTACACTGCATTACAGGCATTAACAAGATACTGTTCACTTTATACTCATCCTGTCATTTGCTGAGACCTTCCAACTCATTCGCCACTGAAGCTGAAGGCATTCAGCATATTGGAAGATTGACTTTCATCATTATGGCCTTTATAAGAACCTAGGCAAAACTAAGTGAGTAGCAGCAATTACAGAATATTCAAATATAAATGTAACACTATCCAAGAGGCCCATACTCTGGTGCAGCTGCATTCCCTGCAGTTAGGAAGAGTACTGGGGGTCCTATCCCATCTGCTACACCCAGGCCCCAACAACCTAGCTATGCCCCTGCATAGGAGAAGAAATAGTAACTATTACTGAATTCTTTATTTTTCAGCATTTGTAAGAATGATCCATTTTAAAACACATTTATCAAAGTGTTTGGAATTGATTTTATGGATCATGTCCTGTCAGGACCAGGTCTGGCATCAAAGTCCCCAGAGCAAAGGGGAAAGTGGGCAAGCAGGAGATAGCGTAGGCAGGAGTACAGGACCTGGAAGAAAGACAAGGCTGATGGTATCGAGGGCTGGAGTGCAGGAACTGGAGAGCGGTGAGGTCAGGAGGTAGCAAGGGCTGGAGTGCAGGAGCGGAAACAAGGACTAGGATGCAGGAACTGGAATGAGCTAAGCAACATGGAGGCCTAGAAGCTGGACTCCGACGTGTTGCACTGGCAAACTTAAGAGGGAACCTGGAAGTTAGACCACTTGCCCACGTTACAGTGGCCAACAATTCTCCCGGTGGGGAATCTCCTGGCTGGGAAACTTACGTCAAGCTCTGCACATGGGCATGGAGCTAAAAGCATGATCAGCCACGTCCAGCGGCTCTTTTTTCCTACCAGTGTCAGGGCTTGAAATCCAGCCCTGACATTCATAAGAAAAAAAGTTAAAAAACAATTTAACTAACAATTTAATTTAATTGTTAGGCAATTTAACTAACATATTGACTATTTCTGAGAAGAAACATGTTTAGAAGTGTATTATTCATGTGAAGCTGTACTTTTAAAGATTTATCCAAGTTCCATGTGCCAGTGTGCATAAACATAGCTGCTGAAGTCCAGCTTTTGTTGAAAAACACTTTTTTCCTGAAGAAAAGGATTATCATTTTTTATGTCTTGTTGTATATCTCCTATAGCAGTAGCCCACAAGGACAAATAGTAAGCTAGGTAGCACAATAATAAAATAGGAATTTTAGTTAATTAGAGGACATCTGAAGTCACTAAGATTTTTTATCCATGTAAAAATCAAAATTAATAAGGAGTTATTTTTTTCTAGATTATGTTTGAAAAAATACTTCCAGTCTGAGAACCTGGGTACCATGTTTTAGCTTCAAGTGTATTTCAAATTTATAAATTAAACACTTACGTAACCTTAACTCTTGCAGCACAAACGGTGTCGCATGATGTCAATAAGCCATGCTACTTACTGTTATAGGAGGTTTATGCATACAAGTTAACAGTAAATACCCCAATTACAATCAAACTTAGTGTACACACATCAATCTTTTTTTTTTAAAAAAATAATCACATAAATGTCACCCCTTTTCATTAATTTTGGTCAAAATCCATGTTTGCTTGCAAGCCAGAGGGCTTCTGAGATATTTCAATAATATCCAGGAAATCAATCTTACATGAAACTGAAGGAAAACATCTAATGTCATTGAACAATAAATATCAGTTCTGTCAGTGGCTTACCTTTGAGCTGAGGCCTTAGGATGTTTCTCTTCCAGTTTCCTCACCAGTGCCACTGTCAGCTGCGTAGTCTCCCCTAGGGGACCTGCAGGCATTAAATGGGCGTCCAAAGGTCCTGAAAGTTGTTTCTGATTGGGGTTGCTGACATTTTTTTCCAGAACCTAAGAGATGAAGTGCAACCATGTAATTTAGATATTGTTAATTAAAATAACGTGTGGCTACTTTTTCACATGAGACTGCTGATCAACAGAAAATGTCAAAAATCTAAACAGGATTTATGAAGAAACATTAATTGTAAGGAATTGATTTTTTATTTTTATTTTTTATTTTACTTCTTTTACAAACTTAGAATTAAACACAAGGTATGCAATTTATGTAAACATGAAGGCACTGAAAATAGTTTGGGACGTTAAATTCCAATTTGCATCTGTCTGCTCATATGAATGGACTTTATCATCAAATTTATTTATTTAAACAAATAAATACAAATGGTTATATTAACTGCAGGTTAACTTCTCTCCTTTCAAAACGTGTTTTTCTAATGGACTGCTTCTGACCTGCCTCTGGCTTGGTACAGTTACCTCTTCTGCTGAGCTGCTGTCTATCTCCTGATGAGCTGTAGACCGGGCCCCATGGTGAATGTGGTGTTCCATCTGGGTCACCTCCTCTCTTACATTTAGCTCCTCTAGGTAGGTCAGGACAAACTCAGGGTAAGCCTGTAGGAAAGACAAAAGCAGAATAGTAACATCAGGCTAGATCAGCAGAATCACAACAATCTAGAAACCAGGAATTATGTGAAGAAAAGTTGTTGATAACGGGCAATGTCATGAAAGTTATTTTGCATGCACGTAACTTCGCATTTTCTAAACTTTTCCTCATTCAGACTGACATAATGACTTTTACAAATGCTATTCAGTAAAACAAAACAACCCCAACCCCCCGCCCCATTAAATATGCAAAGGCTAACTAGTAACTTAAGGATAAAAAATGAAACTGATGGAATTTAGACCAAACACCCTTATAAATGGGTTTTAGTTTTTCATAGCACCCCAATGAAATATTACAGGCAATTTAAGATGGGATTTCTTTTTTTTTCTCTTAATAATCTCTTTGTTATTTTTTTCAATATTAGTCATATTAACTCTTATAACTTAACACAACTGGAACCTAGGGTTACAGCTTTGGTCCCTTAACATTCCTATACTAATACTGTAAGATGAGATTTCTAATTAGTAAGCAATTAAATGTAAAATATTTGCAAAAATACATTCTTCTTCAAAAATTAATATACCCAAATGAAACCAATGTTTGCATCAGATTGTTTTTTAAAAGCCTCTAGTTTCACATATCTGAAAGAACATCTGTCCTTCCATGCCCAGCTACGGCCCCTGTGATCAGCCAGGAGCGCCGCTCGGTGAGGACTGTAGGTTAGTGTTGTTCGCACAACAAGGGCTTGTAAGAAGACATTATTGGTACTGCCTCGAGCTGCAGTATTCCCTTCCCCCGGAGGTCTGTTTGAGCCAAAGCATCTTTCAGCGGCAGTGTAAGACTTTTTTTTTATTTGAAAAGGCATTTGGTGGGTAGAGATAAGTTAGGGATTGGGATGGTTTGGGAATGGGGTAATGGAATTGGGATGGTTTCTGTGGTAGGGATGGGGGAGTTCGAGTTTTTAGCTCCGGATCCCATTGGATTTGACTAAGAATCAACATCAATACTCCAAGCTTCTTGGCAAAAATCCAAGGTGTGAGGTAACTGTCTTGACATTCATCAGATGTTATTCCAGTCCAAGCAGCTGTAAAGGAGCCCATACCTGGAATTATTTCATGCTAATCATGCATGATGTTTTGTGGTGCATTTTTGCATTGGTTGCCTGTAGAGTGGTAGATTGAATTCTAAATTGTGCTGCTGGTCTTTACAGCCCAGAATGGCATAGGTCCTGGCTATATTGGAGAGCTACCCCTGGAACCTCACCCTACTGGTTGTTTGCACTCAGATTCCACCAGCTGTTTGGGGATCCCACCATTGCCCCTTAAGTCAGCGGGCGATCAGGCCTTTGCTGTGGCAGGCCCCTCAATGTTGAATTGCTCCCCCAGATGTTCATCTCAGTTCTTCCCTCCTCACCTTCAAAAAAACACCTGAAAACCTTTCTGGTTTTCAGGTGCTTTTATTTATTTTTATTTGTTTATTTAAATTTCTACCTTGTGCTTCCTCTAAGGCTCAGTGTGGCTTACATCAGTAAAAACCCAAAATACAATAAAAACCCCTTTAAAAAAGCCCACCCTCACCCCTAAAGTCACCCACTCCCACCCCTATTCCGCCTGCCAAAAGCTTTGCCAAAAACAAAATTTTACATTGCCTCCAGAATAGTCTCAGCCGTGGGCTCTGACAGATCTCCAGGGGAAGGGAGTTCCACAATACTGGGGCTACAACTGAAAACACCTCTCTGCAGGCCCTTGTCGCATGAACATAATTGGCAGGTGATACCCACAAGAGAGTGCTCCCGGACAAGAGAGTGCGGACCGCAATGGTCACAGTGTAGCCGGGTGACCAGGTCCAAATTGTAGGTGGTGATGGGGTCCCTATGGGGAATTAGTGGCAACTCCAGTTTACATTTAATTCAGGCTCAGTCCTGTTGTTTAGCATGCAAGGGTCCGATCCTGCTTGCGTTAAGTACTCTTTGTGTATTTGCATGTTAGACAGATATCCCCTGTTGGGTATGGGGTCTGGCCTCCAACCTCCCCTATAAGCCAGCCTTCACCACTAGTAGCATCACCAGTGCCTAGTCGGGTTGCAGTTCCTCCTGCCAGACCTATTACAAAGTCCTCAGGCTTTTCTGGGCCAATAATAATAATAATAATGAGTCAAGCTGGGAATCCCAGGCGAAGTGGTTCCTCTGGGGTGGGGGGTGAGGGGGTGAGGCGTTCTTCAAAAGGCCCCTGTTGTGGAAGAACCTTTTCCAGTATCTGATGCCAAAAGCTCCCTGCCCATGACTGAGAGAAGGCAGGGCAGGAGCCCTCTACAGAGCTCCTTCCTCACTGACCTCCCTGGTTCAACTTATTAACCCCCAGGAGTCTTAGAGGTTTAGCTCACTGACTGGCCAGGGCAACTATCCTCTATTCTGAAGAAGCGCCTGCATGTAGTACCGGCCGTAACATTGTCCAACGTCCAGTAAGTGCACTTACACCCAAGTGTTTGTGCTCATTCTTAAAGGGACAGGGGCTAGCCCAAAGCTCCCTGTTACATATGGTCTTTCAGATATCTAAGCCCAAGGCCACTTAGGGATTTACGGGTCAAAACCAGCACCCTGAATTGTGTCCAGAAAGCTATAGAAAGCTATGTTGCAGACCATAAAGCATAGATGTAATGAGTTTATGGTGACACACCCCTAAAAGGAACTAGGCCATCGAGTTCTGCACCAGCTGCAGCTTCCAAACAGTCATCAAGGGCAGTCTCACATAAAGCACATGCAGTAATCTAGCCCTGAGGTAATGAAGGCATGGATGACAGTGGCCAGATCAGAGTCAGAAAGAAAGGACTGCAACCTCCTCACCAGATGGAGTTGGTGAAAAGCACTCCTGGCCACTGCCACAACCTCATTGGGCACAGCAAAGTTTCCATAAGTGCTCCAAGGCTGAAAACCTGGATAACCAGAGGGGATCGTACACCCTCAGTAACAGGGGTCCCAATCCTCTCCAAGCTACAGGGTTGGCCAAGCATCATAACTTCAGTCTTGTCTGGATTCAGCTTACCCACATCCAGTCCTCAACAGCTGGCAGGCATTGGAAAGTACTGACACTGCAGGACCTCAGTTGGATGAAAAAGAGAAGTAGAGCTGGGTGTAATCAGTATACTGTTGGCACATCACTCCAAACCTCTGAATGACCTCGCCCAGTGGCCTCAGATACACATTGAACAAAAGGAGAGACAAGATGGAACCTTGCAGGACACCTCAGGAGAAGTCCCAATGGAACCACAAGCAATCTCCCTTCACCACCCGACAGGACCTCCATGACAGGAACAAACAGAATCACTCAAGAGCAGTTCTGTGCACCCCTGCCAAGTCTCACAGTCGTATCAACAACACCTCACGATCAACTGTATCAAAGGCCGCTGAAAGGTCTAACGAGGTCAAGAGAGCACAGATCCCTTTGTCAACTTCCAGGTGTAGATCACGGACACTGACCAAGGCCACAAGTGCAGATTCCATGCTATACCCTGGACAAAAACCTGACTGAAATGGGTCCAGAAATCTGTTAGCATCAAAATGAGCCTGAAGCGGCCCTAACAAGGGAAGGTTAGAGACAGGGCAATAGCTTGACAGGGAGTCAGCATCCAAAGATGGGTTTTTTTAGTAGGGTCCTGAGAACAACACTTTTAAGGGAGTCCGACAACTGATCCTTCTAAACAGAGGTGTTGACAACCCCAGACAGCAATGGTCCCAGTGTCTCCCAGCTGGCTTTCACCATCCAAGACGGGAAAGGATCTAATTCGCAAATGGTTGCTTGCATCACTCCAAACACACTCATTGCATCAGTAGGTGACACTAATTGAAAGTAATCCAAACAAGCAGGACAAGGCTGAGTTTCCACAACTGCAAACTTTGACTACACAGTCCAAGTAGCAGCACTCAAGTTCTGGTGCATACAAGTGATTTTATTTGCAAAGTAGTTAATAAAAATGACACAGTGGGCTATAGATGACCAGTTCAAGCTGAGACAGACCAGATTAGCCAGCCCATTCACCACCCGGAACAGCTCAGCAGGATGAAACTTTGAAGATCCTATGATAGCAGAGAAGAAAGCTTTCTTTGCCACCTTCACAACCCCAGCATAGTCCTTCAAAAATGATCTATGCCGTAATCAAAAGCAGTCCTATGCACCCCGCCAAGTCCCACAGTCATGTCATCAACACCTCATGATCAACTGTATCAAAGGCCACTGAAAGGGCTAACAAGGCCTATGTCATAATCTGTTGGCTTCAGCGCGAGTTGAGCGCCACCTGTTCTCTACCCACCCACTTTAACTGCCTCAAATCCTCTGTATTATTTTTATTATTTGTATAGCACAAGCACGCAGTGTACCTGGTGTTGCACAACCAATAGTTATAGACTGGTCCCTAACCCCAGGGACTTACAATCTAAGAGAGAAGGGAGGGAAAAACAAGGGAGAGGTAAACATTGGGAGAGACAAGAGTACATTCATGAGGTTGAGAAGATGCAGGTATATGCGCTTCTCTTAGTTATAGGGAAATAGATTCTGAGTGAGGGGAAGAGGACGCCTTAGTATATGCGGGGCCCAGGGCAGGGAACAAAGGCGGGGTCCTTTTTTTCCTCCGGCAGCAAAGTCGCCAGCAGTCAGAAGGCCTAGGGGCATTCCCCAGCCCAGTTTGGGGGTGGCGTGCTACCCAGGCCTGGGCTCGGGCAGAGGGTCACTTCCCTCGGCGGCTTAGGCTTGGGGATCACTTACCTGATCTGCCGCCACCACCGCTGGCCTGGGCCCCGCGCCAGGCTCGGAACCTCAGGCACCCTGCCGACACACACACACCCCCGCTGCCTGTCACAGTCTCAGGCAGGGGAAACAAGGGAGAGAGAGGCAGGGGCCCCACCATTCCCTCATTTCCCCTGGCCGAGAGACTGACAGGCGGGGGAGGGGGGAACCCATGGAGTGAGGGAGAGGCGGGGTGCCAACAAGAATGAGGGAGAAGCAGAGGCCCCGCCTCTCCCTCACGCCACTGCCCCCCTCTGCTGCCTGGCTGTTTCGGCCAGGGGAAATGGGGGAGAGACGGGGCGTCTGCCTCTCACTCCCTCATTTCTCCTGGCCGAGACTGTGACAGGCAGTGGAGGGGGGGCGCACGGAGTGTGGGAGAGGCGGGGCCTCTACCTCTCCCTCAATCCTGTTGGCCCCCTCCGCTGCCTGTCAGTTAGAGTCGGTTGGAGTCCCCGCGCTCAGGGTCCCCAGCTCCTGGCCACTGTCAGGCCAGGAGCTGGGGACCCTGAGTGCGGGGTCCCCTCAGGAGCGGGGCCTCTGGCAGCCGCCCCATGCTAGGGCCGGCTCTGGAGGATGCAATTTCACTCATGATGAGCTAGGGCAGGCCTGATGGAAGAGGGGGAAACCTATGGAAGCCAATGCTGTTGCAGTGGTGGGAGGGGACGCCTGGGTGCAATTGTGTCAATGGCCATGGTCAAAATGTAATTCCACAGGCAACCAGGTCATCAACAGAGGGTATTTTCAGACATTACGGGCCTCCCTCTAACCACAGTCAATCCCCTGTGGTGGAGGAGAGACCAGTAACATCTAAAGGATTCCTGCCAGATGTTCACCCCAGTGAACCTCCGGCGGGAATCAGATTAACTATGATTCCGGAGGTGAGGCCGGCCTCACCTCCAGAATCGTGGTTAGTGCAACCACAATCCAGGATAGGTGGAAAGTAACATCTGTTACTTTCCGCCAATCCCAGATCGTGGCCCAGACCACAATGCAGGATCAGGCGCAGCCGCCGAATTGGCGGCTGCACCCACCCGTCTCCCAGAAGATGGGCGGCTGGGGGAGCGCAGGGGGGCAGGGCTGTGTGGCCGCACGGCACGCCGCGCGGCCCCACCCCTTCCCCGATCTCCTGTAGGAATCTTCCGGCACGTCTAAAGGACAGCCAGGCAGATTCCTGTCCGGGATCCGAAACAGATTCTGGATCGTGGTTCTGCGTGGCGGGCCTCTGGGCCCACCATGTCTGAAAATACCCAGGGTAACCGATAAGATCAGTGGGTAAATGGCTCAGAGTGTTCTGGAAATAAACTGGATCCATTAGTATCTGGGGACACTGGGCACACACACCTAACTGGTCCACTACCCCAACTGGAGCATAGGAAGGCAAGGACCTGGGACTTCATAAGGTAATGATCCAGCCACAACAATGGTGGACCTACTGCTGGTTCCGCTTTTATGAGTTTCCCCCCCATTTTTTACCTTCCCCTTTTTAAATGGTTTTTAATTGATTTTATATATATAGTGCTTTATTTATTTTAAATGTTGTAAAATGCTCCAAGCAATATCTGGCCAAGGGGCATTGTATAAATAAGATTTATTATTAATTATTATTATTGTATTATTAATACCTATATTTTCAAGAAAAAACAGTCATCAATTAGGTAATGCACGCAAAGTGTGAAAATACAGAATGTCGAGATATTTTTTAAAAGATAAACACTTTCTTATTAACATGAATATTTCTCTACACATCATCTACTAAACATTAGAAGATTATAAATAAATATAATATTTCAAGAATACAAGGGCAAACATTTATTCTAAGATTCCCTTGTTGACTTTTGTCTCCAATATACTTAATCTACCTGCATGCTTTAAAGAACATTTAAATATAATTTTCGGTGACTCTGCAACACATTTTCCACTGCCAATGAATGCAGATCTCCCCGTTGATGTCAATGGGTATTTTCATACTTGTCGGTTCTTAGAGCCGCCACACATTGATCCTGCCTGTGGTGAAAGCCCTCACCAGGGGCAGAATCAGGACCAGCCACCAAACAAACGTCCTGGTGGCTGGGGCTGGGGAAAGGGCGGGCGACATGCGGATGTGTGTCAGCATGACCCCGCCCCCGTGCTGCACAGCGCAGCCCTGCCTCCTCCCTGACAGGCAGGTGCGGTGGCCCATGAGGCCACTGCACCAGCCCGGAACTGCTCCAGCTACTGGCCGGAGTTAGGTAGAGTGGGCCATCAGATGCGATGGCCTGCTCTGCCACAGTCCAGGGTTGCCTTCTCTGCACCGTCGTAGGGCTAGCTCTGGAATGTGTGCTGGAAGGGAGCCCAGCGCACATCTCGGAGTTAGACCTGCCATGATCAACTCTGCTCCCGCCTGCAGCCAACATGTGGCGGGCGGCAGCAGATCTGACACCACCATGGGCGACCATGCCAGCGTAGCGTTATGTTTAAAAATACCCAATGAGACGCCTGTGCCACTTTGGAGAGCAGAAACTCGGGGCTGAGATATGATACAGATCTAAGAGGCAATTTGTTCCATAAATTTTGAGATCACTTGTCACTGTTTATATGATCATATTTTGTGAAATTTAACAGATGTTTCTAATGTTAAAGTTCAGTATTTTACGTTTTAGATACAGTCTGTTTTTTTATTTAGTTTACAATTGGTCTTTTTCCACTGATGGAAAGCTTTTTCTTTTGGGAGGGTGGGGGGTGGAATTTAGTGTATTGTACTTAAAAACCCTTTAATAATTTAAAAGAAAAAAAAGAACCATAGTAGAGGACTTCTAAGTGCTGATCAACCCCCAATTCTTATAGACCAATCAGTTTGCTGAGTCTTCCTGCAAAACTTTATGGGAAACATTTACTATCTCATGTTTTAATATGGATTGAAGAAAATAAAATATTAAGTGAGGATGAGGCAGGATTGAGAGCTGGCTATTCTTGTATAGATCATTGTTTTGTTTTGCAATATTTAATCTTAAAATATTCAAAGCATGGTAGCCACTTGTATGCTGCTTTTATGGATTTAAAAGGTGCCTTTGACATTACTGATAGTAGTAAAATTTGTGGAAAGCTGAGAAGGTATAATATTCGCTACTAAAACGGAACATTCAATATTATTCAGCGGATTATACAAGAATTCGTTATGGCACATAGGGGGTGTTAAACTTGATGGTGGCCTGCTTTGGCCCGCGAACTACCAGCACATTTGTTAGTGCCTCACTAGATGTTCACCTGGGATTGCTCCTGGGCATATTGGTGGCCAGTCTGGGATGTAATCCTGGAAATCTCCGGCATTACAGCCTGGGCTCCCGTTCGCCTGATTGGGCGTAAGCGGGCTCAAGCGGGCTCTCTTTGTTATGGCCCACTGTGACCCTGCCTGAATTTGCCATGGCCAACATGGCTGCCCATCATGGCAGGGCTCTGGGAAGCTCCCTGCCCCAACAACAACATTTGTTGTGCCGGTTGGGACTGTGTTACCAGTGTGTTTCCAAACTGGATCACGTTGTGACAGCGGAATGACTATGGAATTTGGTCCATGTCAAGGATGTCAAATTTTTATTTTATTTATTTATTTAATTATATATATCTCGCCTCTTCTGCTCCTAGCAGTTCAAGGTGGCTAACAATAAAAACACAAAATACAAAAATACACTAGTAAAAATAGATTAAAACACTACATAGTAGATGATAATAAATAAATAAATAAATAAATAAATGCATTAAAATTCAACTAAAACTGGGGGGAATAATCAGCACCCACCACCCTAACCCATCCCAACCACCCATCATCCATCTCCCTCACCAAATGCCTGGCAGAACAGCCAGAACTTGTATCTTCGTCAGAAGGAAGGGAGTTCACAATTACAGTTGTGAAGTTCTAATATACAAAAAGAAAAGAAAAAAAAGCCAAAAAGCAATTTTTATCCTCAATGCACAAGAAAGGTAATAGCAAAAAATTACTTCTACTGTATAGAGACATTGGCCACAAACCCAAGTGGGATATGCATGGGATCCACATGAGATCTACGCAGGTCCCGCACGGGATCCACGTGGCACAATGCAATCCCGATGGAGACGCGTACAGTTTTCAGCATGCGCAGGACATGGGATCACCCCCAATATCAACAAGGAAGACTAGGAAGATGTTTTATCAGCAGGTTAGTTTAGGAGTAAACACTTTATGGCATTTGATCACTTTCTGGTATTGTCTGTAAAAGCTGACATTTTCCTGCATAACACAGAAAATAGTAAGCAACACGATAACAGACATGTAAATTATTGACAAATATAGTTAGTCACTGAATAGCAGGTATTAACTTCTAAGAAAGTGGGTTTTTCTTTCATTTTGAATGTTGTGTCACATACCATTACATTGTATTATGCTGCTTTACTATATGTCAGTTCTTGTTGGCCTACATATGCTGCAACTTAAAGTAACATGACACTATAGATAAAGTGAATGTGATAGAAAATATAGAGAGAAATATAGCATATTTTGATTAAAGCTACTAACCTTTAGCACCCAGTTCACTAAGAGACAAGCACAGATCAGAGCTGAACAGAAATATTCTGGCAACATCAATTAATGTGGGAGAAGTTTTGGAAGACAATATATTTTACAGAGAGGCCAGAACACTCTAGGATTGTAGAAAGCTACAACATCTAAACTACTTGTCATAAAAAATGAATAATTATAATGAAGTAGGATGCCGGCGTGGATCCCAACAATCATCTGCCCATTTCATGTTTGAATTTTGGTGATAACCATGCCGTTTAAACTATGTTTGCCCAAACCTATCCCCAGTAAGGACACTGAATATCTCCCACCATCTCTCTTTTTCAATCCATCTGTAGTATGAAATGACTAGACAAGTTTGGGGAAAGGTTGGTTCATAGGTTTTTAAAGGTTAACAGATTTTTTAACACTGTACATGTTCCTAACATTGCAGTAACTTTTTTAAAAACGTGTAGTGAGCATTCATAAACCAATGCAACTCATTGCCAAGGCACAATTACGAAGAGTCATGACTCACTGGATAACCCCACCTAACTCACTAGTTGAACAGAACTCATTTTTTGTTGGTAGAGAGTAGGGAGAAGGAATCTTTCTGAGTACAATACTAACCGTCTATATAACATGGGTCCCTGATGCCCACACATATGGGGAAAAAATGTCAGAATTTCATTTTTTCCTAGCTAGAGAAGGAGGATCCTGTTCCTGACCTTAATACACATAAATATTTTTAAGGAGCTTCTCCACCAGAAACTCTATGCACTGAAGGCTGCTGCTGTTATGTTGCCCATACTAATGCTGTCATTCAGAGACTCTCTGCGACTGAAATCAGCATAGAGGAACATTTTGGCAGCAGATACTCTCAGAAACATATATTTTAGCCCCACAAGTAATATAGTTATGAAGAGGTATTTTACTTGTTGGGAAACAAGCACTTGTTTTACTTGTGACTTGTTGGGGAACAAGCACAGCAGCCAAGAGTCCATTATCTTTTTAAGGACAGTCAATCAAGAGTGGAAGATGTATTGTATAATTTTGAGATCAACATTCAGTGTAGATAGTTTTGATAGGGTTGTTGTTTTGCTTCTTCGTTAGTTGCATTTGTCAAGTAGCAGCCATTAACTGGATGTTTTAGCAAGACAATTGTTGAAAGAAAAATTACTTACAGAACTATCTTTGAAACATTTTTCAAAATGCATCAGTAACATCAACAGGAGTTTCTTTGCCTTCAAATCAAACTCTGCACAGATCCCTTGCTGTACTTCAAAGAACATTTCATTGCTTTATGTAACTGTCTCTGCATGTTTGTTACATGTCCAAATTTTCCAGATTTAAAGCATTGTGAATGTTTACATTAAAAATCTGTTAGTCAGTGACATTGTGAGGCTTGGGCTTAAGGGGCTGAAGTTCCAGCCCTGTATGTGTTTTAAGCCTCTCTTAACAAATGAATATAAAAGCAATGAAGCATGCACCTCATTTCAGATGACAGTAGCACCTTATATTGCTTTTAGCTTTAACTTCTGTTCCAAATGCTGATTTTTTGGTTTGGTGTATGCTCCTATATCATTTAAAGTATGACAAATGTTATATTTTTGTTGGGATACATGATATCATAAATCAAATTATTATGTATGAAGGAAAGAAGCTAGAAGTAGATGATGTAAAATCAATGAAACTAAAACATTAAATCAAATTTACAAACAGATACCAACAGCAGGAAAATATTTTTATAAAATGTTTTAATATGATTTCAGAGGCAGCTCAGATGGTAACACAATGCAAACCAAAAACGTTTAAATTATTAACGCAGGATGCTTTTCTCCTCAGCATATGGAGAATACCTTAAAGGCTTTCATGTGAGGCTATGTAGAGAGAAATGTATATTAATTTTAGTAACACTATTCTACAAATATACTTACAAACCACACACCTTAGAATAGATAGTGCCGTCATTTCCAAATCCCCAGTATTGACATATGCTGCTTTTGTCTCTGTAATGGACAGACATAATTCAAAACGTTAAACCATTTTAGAACCATTATAGCAAATAGCATTTATAGCAGTTCAAGCTTCCATAGATAAAAATGTGTATGCGCTCAATACAAAGTAAACTGAAAAATGAAAAATAGCTAAAACTTGGATAGTATTAAATAAGTTAAATAATGGGTGAAATCACATGGGAGCACGGCCAGCTGGATCCCCTGCCCAATCCGCAGAGTGGCAACACAGCTATTGGGCCAGCACACAGAGCAGAAAGTATGTGCAGCCTCCCGTCACACTGCTCCCACGTCCTGAGTTGGGCCAAGGAACCAAACTCATGGGCAGGACTTGGGCTCATGAACAGTGGCCGTTGGTCACCAGAAGCAGGATTGGGCCCGTGAAAAAGTGACTGGCGACAGCAGATCGCTCCTAGACTCTGGGCCAGAGTGATCCCATCCGGGGGCTGTACATTATCATCCCTGCCTGGTTCTCCCCGGCCAGTGTCATAGGCACAGGGAAACCAGTGGCTCTGCCCAGGCAGAGCTGCACCTGGAGAGCGTGTCGCGGGCCAGTCCCCCTTGCCTGGGGGTGGGGGGTACCAACCCGGCACATGGATAGAGGTGGTACCTGTGCCACATCTGGTAGTAGCCAGCCATCCGTCCATCCCAAATCTCACCACCGTTACTGCCACAGAAGCAAGTCCTGCTGCTGTGCATGTGGGAAACAAGGAGGGATCGCATGGGACTGGGCTTGGCTCGACTCATCTCTGGGACCTTCCACCCCTAGGCAAGGGTGACCTCCCATGGTCCCTGCCTCCCTGTGGCAGCTTCTCCCGGCTGTCCCATCAGCTGACAAGAGGCCATGTGTGCGTGTGTGTCTGCTCACACACAGCCCATGCCATCAGCTGATAGGCAGCTGGGGTGTGTGTGTGCTTACTCCCAGCCTGCATCATCAGCTAACAGGTGGCCTGTGGCCACTGCTCCTGTGCCCAATCCTTGCCAACACCATGTCCTTGTCCATGGTCATGGCAAACCTTGCCACACACAGGGGCTGTGTGGGACCTAACGGACAGGAGAGTGCACAGTAACCCAGATTAGCCCTGACCTTCTCCAGATGACACTTCCAGTAACAGCCAGCTGCCTGCCTCATGGCGGGCGTTGGAAAACATGACAGGCAGGTGACTTGCAGGCTTCTGTGGGCTACTGTCTCATTTGTTTTCGCCCACTGTGAATGTAAACTCAGGAGGAAAAAAAATCTTCTCATAAATTTTTTAAAAATACAGTGGGATTAAGGACTTGATCCATAGCCCATTTATTTAAATGGGCTCTGGTTCAGGCCTTAACTGATTTTGAAAAAAATCAATGGTTATCCATTTTCCTGGATTTAAAAAAAATTAAATTGTAACATATTGATGTAAACCTGCTCCTCTGATGAGGCGACTGAACATGACGGAGTCAAGAGACAGGGTGAAAATGAATGAGTCAGGGGTAAGATGGATCCCCTGCTGCCATGGGGAGGGCTACTGCAGCTGCCATACTTTCGGCCGGTGAGGAGGGCAGTTCAAATGGGCAGCCCTCCAACCCCCGAGAATCCGGGTTAGGGGGGCTGCCGTCAGAAGTCCCTCCACACCACAGGTCAGCTGAAGAGCTGTTCCCATGGGGCAGGACCCCTGCTGTGCAGCAGGTTCAGGAGGAGTTGCTGCCAAACAGCTGATTGGGGGGGGGGGATGAAGGGTCCAAGGGCGCTCCTCCTAACCCCCCACCCCCTAATCAACTGTTTGGCACGCTCACCTGACCTGGGTGAGCACGTCTCCTGGGCCCCATTGATCAACTGTTTGGTGGCCGGGGTGAGCACACTCCTACAAACCCGATCCTCAAACCTCCTCTCATGGCAGGCCTGGGTAGGACCTAACAGATGGGAGGGCACACGTTATCCCTGATTAGCCCAGCTGGGCAAGCCTTTGCCTGTGCCACTGACCTTCTGGATGTCACGTCTTGTAGCAGCCACTCGCCCACCCCGAGACTGAAGTGGGCAACTATCTGGTGGTCACTGAACTAACAAGCAGGGGATTTGCGGGGCTACCGTCTCATTTGTTTTCACTCATAGTTACACCCAGACTGCTTGTTGGCGCAGCAAAGGACTACACAAAGCTGCTTCCTTGGACCAGGCAAAAGTAATGACTTCTTTTCAGTGTGTAAATTGTCAGTGGAATCTGACCAAAATCATATTTAACTGCAAAATATGTGTATCTAGGGGAATGAAATCTGGATTTAATAATCTGAACCCTAAAAATACTGGAGAAATACTAGTAGGACTCTTCCACTAACTTCAGATTGAAAAGGATCTGGTAGTAGCACATTTTCCTATAATTCGGTTTTTAAAAATAAATAAATAAATAAATAATAGAAGTAGTTCAGTTGGCAATTATGGCCTGTGTTTACTCCCACCCCCCACCCACCGCACCCCAACTATGGACTGGTGTGGTGAACTTCCTCGAGTTCACTTTAGGGCTTCACTATTCTAACTTGCTCATGATCTAACCAATAAATGTTATACATCATGCAACAAGATCATGCATCAGTGCAACCATGAGTGTTCCTGGCTGGGCCAGCCACCCAGGACTCCTGCTACCTGCCAAGCTCAGAGGGGAGCAGGAGTGCACCTCTACACTCCATCCACATTGCAAGTCTCAGCTTGGGGCTTGCAATGCAGGCCATGTTCAGCACTCCTGGTCTTTACTGATCAGCTGAGACTAGGACTCCTCCTACCCCTGCACGGCAAGCCCCAGGCAGTGATTTACAATGGGGGTAGGGGGGAAAGGATCCCTAAGACGTTTTTGCCCAGGGCAGTTGTTTTACAAGCACTTCCATGGTACTGATATGGAACTTTTATTTCTGTCTGTGGATAGTGGTCTACAATCTTCCAGTCAATCAAGCAACTTTCACAAAAAGCATATTCAGTCTGAAACTATCATTTCTGCAGTATTTGCTGTTCACAAAAGCATATTTGCTGTTCACAAAAGCATATTAGGCTGGAATAAAACTGGGCGTTCTGCATTTTATTGTTCAAAACTAGTGAAGGTAACTTTACTGTTGTTCAAAGAGCTGTGATACATTTTTTTCAAACTAGAAAAGCAAATCTGTCAATGAGAAACTAATTATGCAAATCCTATGATAATAGTTCACAGTAAAACCGATTCCTTTCTCATTTTCTCACCGTATGTTAGATTGTCCACAAATATTTCACTTTCTTTAATCATAATCAAAATAGGAATCTCATTAAAAAGGAGGGAATACATAAGTATTAAGGTTGCAGTATTAAATGAAAAATCCTGGGGAATTTGAAGTTCTAACACACTCATTTTAACTCACGTAACTCTATTCATAAGGAAAAAAAGCTCCACAAAAAAGGTTCCGAACAAGAGGATGGGCTTTCAGTTTCTTAGATCTTCTATGTTTCTGAGTCTTACATATATTTAATGATATTTTTTCATAGTTAACAATTGGATGTGTCATTTTCGGCAATACGTTCTATAGAGCAATGCAATTTTACCAGCTCTCTAAAAGAAAGTGGCCCTGCCCTTTTGTTTCAGGCCATACTCAAAATTTTATTTCTGAGTTAATATCCTGCATCAGAAAAATAATAATCCTAGCATGCCAATAAAAGGACTAATGCTAAAGGACATGCCAGCAGGCAAAAGATCATATCATTTACACTTACTTTAAATGTAAATAAATCAAAATGAGGTTCAGTGCACAATCTTATTCATATGGGACATGTCTTGGGAATGACCCAGTGTAGGTAGATGATTTCCCAACCCCAAGTGTCAGCAAGTGACAGATCTCAGTGACATCCTCTACTATTTTTCTGCAGGGAGGGAGCCTACAGTAGAAACATATCCAAAATTACTAGAAATTTTGACATCTATAACACTCCTGGGGTTATCAAATAAGCCCCTTTAGTTATTTCAATTTTATCTACATATCCATGAATATAAAAATCAATGTGTCAAATGGTCTAGTAAAACATTCACGCTATCTTATGCAATTGTTCCTTTGCTTTGAAGCATAGGCAGCAAAGGCACAGTGACCCTAGGAGCTCTGCCATGGGGAACACGCAATCCTGATAAAAGAAATTCCATGCTGGACAATTTAGCAGATAATATACTTGAAGAACGTTTCCTTGATCCTTCTCTCTCAGGTTAGGCCTGCTAGAACAGTGCTCAATTTGTTTACTTACAACATTAAAATGAATGTTGACAGTGGTTCTAACTGAATTTCTATCTTCCAACCCGCTTAGGGTACTTTTGTGTGCAACTCCTGCCTGCAGCAAGGTCTTGGGGCAGCAAACATGTGAAAACCTGTAGCCAGGGTTTCACACAAACTCCAGATTACATGGCAGTATCTCTAGTTTATCAACAGCAGCACCTGTCCCAACTATGTATTTATTTTTTATTTAATACATTTGTTACCCCATCCCTCCTGCCACAGGCAACTCAGGGCAGCTTAAAATCACTAAAAACATCAAGATAAAACATCATAAAAGGAATGGGAAAACACATCCCACCCACCCCCAATACCCAATCCCACCACCACCACTACTCATCTCCCCCGCCAAACACCTGTTGGAACAGCCAGGTCTTACAATTTCTCTGAAAGGAAGGAACATCCGAAGCTAACTGGGCCTCTACCGGAAGGAAGTTCCACAGCTGCAGTGCAGCCACTGAGAATGCCCTCTCCTGCGTGGCCCCCCAAAAAACTCGAGAGACCTCAAGCGGGACACCCCTGGATGACCGCAGGGGCCGATCCAGGACCTGAGGAGTGAGGCGATCTTGTAGATAGGTAGGGTCCAAGCTATTTAGGGCTTTATAGGCCAAAACCTATCGAATTCAGAGCGACTTCGACGCTGGGTTGGGGACAGTAGGTGGAGAGCGCGAGGTGACAGAGGGCCCATCCTGTCCAGCTTTGTGGGGGGAGTTTCAGGAAGTGACACCAGCCGATGCGGTGGATGTCCTGGGGTCTGAGCTACCCACCTGTTGCTAACCTTCCTTTTTTAGGGAAGGTTATTGAGCGGGCGGTGGCGATCCAGCTCCAGGCACATCTAGATACCATCGGTTTCCTAGACCCTTTTCAATCTGGGTTCTGCCCCGGCTATGGCACTGAGACGGCGTTGGTGGCCTTGGTCGACGATCTCCGCCAGGAGATGGACGCAGGATGTTCGACATTTCTTGTTCTGCTAGATCTCTCGACTGCTTTTGACACGTGGACCACAGGCTGCTGCTGAGACAGCTGCGTGATCTGGGGGGTCTGGATGGAACTGCTCTTGAATGGTTCTGTTCATTCCTCTCAGAGAGAAGCCAGCGGGTGGTGTTGGGGGATGAGACATCTTGCCCCCGCGCNGAACTTGATCCTTGCCCGTCCTGGTTGGTGAAAGCCTCCAGGGAGACATTGGGGACGGTGCTGGCGAGGGTGGTTAACACGTCCCTGCAGCAGGGGAGGGTGTCGCCCAGCCTCAAGGAGGCTGTGGTACGCCCCCTGCTGAAGAAAACATCATTGGATGTGGACACACTTGCCAGCTACCAACCTGTCTCTACCCTTCCTTATTTAGGGAAGGTTATTGAGCGGGCGGTGGCGATCCAGCTCCAGGCACATCTAGATACCATCGGTTTCCTAGACCCTTTTCAATCTGGCTTCTGTCCCAGTTATGGCACTGAGACAGCATTGGTGGCCTTGGTTGATGATCTCCACCGGGAGATGGACGCAAGACATTCTATATTCCTTGTCCTGCTAGATCTCTTGGCCGCTTTTGACACCGTGGACCATGGGCTGCTGCTGAGACGGCTTGACCTGGGGGGTCTGGACGGGACTGTTCTTGAATGGTTCCGCTCATTCCTCTCGGGGAGAAGCCAGCGGGTGGTGTTGGGGGCTGGGACATCTTGTCCCGGCGCCTTGTCCTGCGGCATTCCACAGGGTTCTATTCTGTCTCCGCTATTGTATAACGTGTATATGCAGCCCTTGGGGGAGGTCATGAGAGGGTTCGGGGTGCGATGTCACCAATATGCTGATGTTACTCAGCTGTACCTCTCTTTTTCAGCTGACCCAGACCCTACTGTCTCGTTGCTATCCCAGTGTTTGGAGGCCGTGGCGGAGTGGATGTGGCAGTGCAGACTGAGGCTCAACCCCGATAAGACAGAGGTGATGGTGGTGGTGAGGGCGAGGGAGGTGTTGACCCCCCTGATTGGGGGGGGTCGCCCTTCTCTAGCTCAGCAGGTTTGGAGTCTGGGGATGGTGTTGGACTCAAGTCGCCACCTGGATCGACAGGTGGAGGTGGTGGCGAAGGCCGCCTTCAGCCAGTTGTATCTAGTGCAGAGGCTGCGTCCATACATCTCCAGGCCAGACCTGGCCTCCCTCATCCATGACTTTGTCACCTCGAGGCTGGACTACTGCAATGCGCTCTATGTGGGGCTGCCCTTGTTCCTGGTTCAGAGGCTGCAGCTAGTGCAGAATGCAGCGGTCCGTCTCCTGATGGGGACGGGTCGTTGGGAGCATATAACACCTGTGCTCCGAACTCTGCACTGGTGGTTGCCAATAGCGTGCCGAGCCAGGTTCAAGGTTTTGGTGATGATCTATAAGGCTCTTCACGGTCTTGGTCCCTCATACCTCAGGAACCGCCTCGCCCTCCGCACCCCAGAGCGGCTCCTTTGGTCTGCCGGGGGTGCCTTCCTGGAGGTCCCCGGTGTTAAGCGGGGGGCCACAATGGAGAGTGCATTTTCGATGGCCGGGCCGCATCTTTGGAATTCTCTCCCAGAGGAAGCTCGCCTGACCCCAAGCCTCCTAACATTTCGGCAGGCTTGTAAAACCTGGCTGTTTGCCCAGGCCTTTGGGGAGGGTGGGATAGGGTTTTTATTCTCTCCGCCCTTATTTTTATTTATTTTTCTTATCCCTGGATGTTTTAATTGTTGATGTTTTAAAGAAACAATGTTTTTATTAATTTTTAATTATACGTCGCCCCGGGATGCCATAGGGATATGGGGCGACTCGTAAATGTAAGAAAATAAATAAATAATAAATAAATAAATAAATAAAAAACCAACACCTTGAATCAGGCCCAGAAAACCACCGGCAGCCAGTGCAGAGAATGGAGCACTGGTGTAATATGTTCCCGATGGCCCAGTCACACTAAGCGACGGTCCATCGCATTCTGCACCAGCTGCAATTTCCGAGCCGTCGCCATGGGTAGCCCCACGTAGAGCGTGTTATAATAGTCTAATCTAGAGGTGATGAAAGCATGGATGACAGTGGCCAGATCAGAGCTTGAAACAAACGGTCGAAGCTGTCACACCAGATGTAATTGGCAAAAGGCACTCCTCCCCACAGCCTCCACCTGGCGATCCAGGTGGAGCTGCATATCGAGGAGCACCCCCAAACTCCAGTACCTGGGAGGCCAATGGAGGACAGACCCCATCAACAATGGGGGCTGTCAACCCTATCACCTTACCCATTAACATCACCTCCGTCTTGTCAGGATTCAGTCTCAGTCAATTAGCCTTCATCCAATCCCCCACAGCCGCCAAACACCGAGTAAGCACCGAGACTGCCGGGCCTGGGTCTGTTGAAAAGGAGAGGTACACTTGGGTGTCATCAGCATATTGATGACACCACACACTGAACTCCTTGATCACCTCGCCGAGCGGCTGCACATACACAGTGAACAGGAGAGGAGACAAAACAGAACCCTGCAGGACCCCACATGAGGGGTCTTGGTATGATGAAAAATAATCTCTGAGCACCACCCGCTGGGTTCTTCCAGTCAGGAAAGAGCGGAACCATTCAAGAACAGTTCCACCCACCCCTGCACAGTCCCGCAGATGCTGAAACTAGAGCATTTGCTACACAGAGAGAATGCCCGCAATTTTGGGTACCATGTCAGGTACCCAACAGGCTGCCCAAGAACTGACTGCACATCCCGAAATACTAGATATTAACATTATTGGTTTACTGATTGGTACCAGTCGGTAAATCAGTACAAGAATCAGAATAAGGTAAGTCAAAAAATCGGTACTGGAAGTCAGAAAATTGGTACAGGAAGTCAAAAACCCAGGATGAAAAACAGTATTTTGGTAATTGGGGCACCTGTCAGGCACTAATCAAGTACCAATGAGTACTACCCAATGTTACAGGGTTGGATCATGTAACATAATTTCAACAGGTTTATCCATTTCTGCAGGTACTTGTTTCAGCTCTAGTCCCAACCCGGTCCGGGAGAGGCTGAGGTAAGAGCTAGAGCTGAGAGACTGACTGACTTTAGAGCAAGTGGACTGGACTAGGAGGGTGTTGCTGTGCATGAGCTCAGGGGTGAGCCAAATCTGGCCACTGGCTGATTTTTATCTTGCCCCTTTCCAGTTCTTGGATCTGGCACCTAGCTGCAGAGACGTAGCTAGGCTGGAACAGGGCTGGCCTTACCACGGGGTGGCTCGGGGCGGTCACCCCGGGCCCCGCTCCTGGCCCCACTCGGGGGCCCCAGCTCCTGGCCTGATAGTGGCCAGGAGCTGGGGACCCTGAGCACGGGGCCCCCGGACGAGACTGACTGAGAGGCAGCGGAGGGGGCCAGCAGGAGTGAGGGAGAGGCAGAGGTAGCAGCGGTAGCAGTGGGCAGCGCGGCGGCAGATTTAATCTGCTGTCGCAGTGCCCGCCCACTTGAAGCTCCGAGCCTAGTGCGGGGCCCAGGACAGAGGTGGCAATGGCGGCGGCGGCAGCAACAGCTGATCAGGTAAGTGATCTGAATGGCCAATCAGGCTTGGGGATGGGCAGAGGGGATTGCTCCTCCACCCATCCCCAAGCCCAGGTAGCACGCCACCCCTGGGCTGAGGAGCGCCCCCTGAGCTGGGGAGCACCTCTAGGCCTGCTGGCCGCCGAAGATATGGGCCCCGCATTTGTTCCCTGCCCTGGGCCCCACTTAGGCTAAGGCCAGCCCTGGGCTGGAAAGCGCCCTGCTGCAGAAGATGGAATGGAGGCTCCCTGCTCCCAGTCCCAGCAGTAAGGGATGCAGCTGCAGTAGGGAGTGTGGGCTTCCCAGGCTGATCTGTTCAGCTGCACCTCGTATCCCTATTATAGCTACGCCCTTGACCAAACCCCCTCCCCATAAGCCACAAAGGAGCATGCTCAGGGGAAAGGGAGCTGGGATGAGGATATGCAGCACTTGAAGACGGGATGAACCCTCACTCTTCTTCATTAGGTCTAAGCAAATTCTTAAGTGCCAGCACCCACCCCTATTCTTATTTGGCTCTCAAAGCTTGTACTGATTTTTCAAAGTGACCAACGGGAGCGAAAAGGTTCCTCATCCACACATCAGCTGTTCAGTGGATATTTTTCCATTGGACAGCAAATCAGCAGTAGCAGCCCATTCCCATTCTACCTCAGAAACTTCAATCAGTCCCCTGGAGTGTGCAACAGGGAACAGCCTGATGGGGCTACTAATGAGGCTGCTGATCCTTTAAGAGGGCTGCAAATGCCAGCCTGAAGGCTGGGTATGGGTGTGGCTAAGCTGGCCCTATAGAACATGCATAAGCATGAGTACTGGCTACAGGCTTGGCAGAGCTGCCTGAGCTAGAAACTAAGCTAAATTCAGAGTAAAGAGTGGGAAAAGTTTCTAGCCCTTTAAGAATCAGGGACTGGAGGATTAGCCCTGCCCACTCTGGGCATATAAGAGAAGCCCGAGCCAGAGGAGAGAGAGTCTGGGTCTGGCTGTAGACCGGAGAGGAGTTTTGCGGGGAGCTAGACTCAGCAGTAGCATTATCCAGGGTTCTGTACTGACTGTGCCTGGCTGCAGGCCAGAAAGAACTCTGCCTGAGAGCTGGCTCAGCAGGAGCCCAGTCCTGGGTGCTGAACCCAGGCAGAGCAGGTTGGAGAAGTCTGGGACGGCTTGGACTTGGGTTTGAGAAGCACATTAGCACTCTATCCAAGTCAAGGTCCTGCATAAGGTGTGTGGTGAGACCTGAGACCACCAGGAGGACTCACCTGGAGTTTGAGTGTGTGGCAAAGCCCAAGAAGCTACTGGGCTCAAAAAGAACTGTGTTTGGCTCAAGGGCCCTGAACCTGTGAAGAGCAGCTGGAGGACTGTGGCCTAACTGGGTAGTTAGGGACCTGGTTGCTGGAGGGCTTTTTTCCGGCGTTAGTGGCAGGCAATGGAGACCTGGCTGTTATACTTGGGAATTGTGTTGCCCAGGCAGGGTGCAAGGCGGATGAGCCAGTCTGGGGCATAGATATGGTGGAGAATTATATATGTGCCTGTGAATAATTCCCTGAAGAGACTGTGCAGAGATAGAATAAAATAACATTTTTTCGAGTACCTGAAACTACCCCAAAACCTAAAATAATAACCCTCAAATTCCCAAAATCTGGACAAAAATGTTATTTCGGTATACCAGTTGTCTGTATTTTGGGTACCAGATGAAAAATGGGTTGAGGTGCTGGAATGCACTCAAAATATTCGGTTCAACTGAAGTACTGGAAATTCAACAGATATACCTGGTTTTGCCGGTACTTTTTCAGCTCTAATGCAGTCCTCTCCTGATAAACCTTGAGTTGGCCTAGACATTTTAATATAAATGCTCACATGTCCCATAGCTGCCTAAATAAAAATGGGGTGGGGGGAGTAGAGCCTGGGTCCATATTTTTCTGGTAGAGCATTAGTCACTTCTTAGATACATAATGATATTTTCAAAAAGGATTAAAATGAAGTATGTTCTTTAAAATATGGAATTTAGTCCTAAGAAAGCAACAAAGCTTGAGAAAGTAACCACTATGCTGTGGTTATAATTCCATTACCCCTTGTTTATACTTGAAACCCTACTTTCTTAAAGTAATTATTTAAAATTCTGTGGTACAAATGATGAATCTGACTAATGATTAACGGACAGGTTATTTAATAAAAATTAAGACTCCAGCAGGAATTGAAGGGGAATGATTGGTCTTAATAATGAGGACAGCATTAGGCTTAGGATTCATTACTATTGAACAAAATGGCATTTTCTAATAATATTCAGATTGCCTACACATAAAAAAAGCCACCAGACTATATGATCAGTACCTTTTCTGTATAGTTAGCTTATAGCCTTCTAAAGATGTGCCATCTTCCGACTCAAATCTGATTGCAGGACCAATAGCTAAGCAGCTCTGTACCATAGCTCGACTTACAATCATTCCAGACTTCCAATGAATGGGAAAAAAAGGGGTTGAATAAGTTAAAAGAACCAGAAAATTCAACAATGTGTCACAAATAGAGAGGTCATTATGCCTGGATAACCCAGGATATTAACAGTTGCAGAAAGTGAAACACTATCCACAACTTAGCAGTCAATGAGCCCTGCTCAGAACCAGTGATCTTCTGTACAACAAGGGTGGCATTTTACAGTTCAGTGCAAAATAGAACAGACCCTTGATATCTTCATTTGTCCTTTTTCTGTGCATATTTCACAGTGCAACGATTTAGGGTCCATAACGTGTCACTTGCTATCTTTATAACTACAGAGTTTACTTGAAATATGTATGCACAGGAAAAAAGTTCAGTGAACTGCAAAGATTGCAACAAATCTATAGACTTTGAGTCAATTTAAAGTTTTACTCCAAGTCTGAAACTGTGCTAGTTAAACATTCTTAAAGGCTACTTTGAACCGCTTTTGTTTTAAAACAGCTGTGCTTTCTGAAAAAGTAGACTGGTATAAGCTTTATTAAAACTGAAGTATTTAGTGGTATTTAATCACATTGATGTACATTCTATTTAGGAACTAAAACAGATTTTTTTATTTTTAAAAAAGACTCCCCCCCCCCCCCCAACACACATATTGTTAGCAATATTTTAACGTCATCAACTGAGGTATGAGAGAAATACAGGGCAAAGGAATAAGAGAAAATGGGGTTTGAGGGGGGAAATTAGATGAAGCAGCTGAGATAACTGGAAGGGCAGGATTTTAAAGCATGTTTGCTAATACTTTCTCATGTCATTTTAAAAAGACTCAAGCAATTGGGCTTTTGCTACTTCCTTGTACATTTTATTCTACAGTTGTCGACGCACCCCCCAAAGAAGACGAGGACACAATATATGGGTTTGAACGGCCGCACTCTTTATTATTTAGCCAAAAGGGGGAAGAGGTAACCCTCCCACTTCCCCCTTTGAACTGGGGTCCTATCAATCTCTTATCCCTAACTGTTAACCGTCCCAACAGGAGGTTCCCCTATTGTGCCAGGCATTGTCATGTTTGCCTGGTGCCCTCCACTACCATCTTAAGGTTAAGCCCAAGGGAAATCCTCCTGTGCCCTATCTTAACCAACTTTTTCAACTTACACCCTACCCCCTACTACCGGTTTAACCGAGCCAGGGCAGGTTGTTCGCACCTATCCCCTCGCCCACCGAGGCGGGGGTTTAAACAACAAGGATGAGGACACCATAACCTCCTGTTTGGTGCATGGTCCGCCCAGCGGGTTCGGCCGCTCGTCTCTCACCCTTGGGCTGGCCATACAGTGGGCCGCACTGAGCGGCTATGTATGGCCAATACCCATCTCTTAAGGAGATGTTGCTACCCTATGCTATCCTAACCGTTTCAACTTTTAACCGTTGGCCTGAACTCAGCCTACCGCCAAGAGTGCGACATTTCGGCCTAGCACCAGCAAATTTGCCTCCTCATCCTCTATTCCATTAGGGATGTCACTCCAGGAAAGGCGAAAAACCCCTCGCCCTTGTGCCAATTTGGCTCAGGGAAAATTCCTTTCCGGTCCTAATTCGCAACCAGTAGTTACTCAGAGTGTTGCCCCATAAGAGGGATGGGTGGGTGGGTGCACGTCCTTCTCCCCGCTCCTGCCTGGCCGAATGAGGCGGTTGAGCGGGGAGTCTAAGATGGCGCCCGGGACTTCCGACTCTCGCGAGAGTCCCGGGCGCGTTCCTTACTAGGTTGCCGATCAACCAAGGCCTAATTCCCGCCCCACCCTCTAGCGGCCACTCCTTTCTCGTCTCCCTTGGCCAGGAGGGGGAAGGGGCGCCGCCAAACCCCCGCCGCGGCAATCACGGAGGGGACTTCTGTTAGATATCATGGGCAGGAAACCTCTCCTACATCAATTTTAATACTTTAACTTTATTACATTATTTCTAATGCTGTTGTCCTATACAATTCCAAGTAATTCCTCTCAATCACATACAGAGCTCTCTCCTTATGAAAATGAAAGTCCATTAATACATTTTAAAATCTAAACCATCATCTGAAATACTTTACATCAGCTTTAAAAAAACTATCATTAAAATTTAACCACACAGGTGCAAGATTTTCTCCCCTGCATTTTACTGTTAGGATGACTAAAATGATGACAAATAAATGATAATATATTGGCTCATCAAAGATTACTCATCCCAGATGTATACAGGACTGTCACAACCTACTGGATAAGGGTGACAGCCTTCTGGAGATGGCACTGCTACCAAAAAGACATGGAAAGCAGCACTATCATTGTCCAGTTCCTCTAGGACAGCCTTGCTGTCGACTAGCTCCATGAAGCCACTGCACTGACACCCAGAACAAGCTGTTGCTGTGATGGCTCCGTATCCTTCAGTCCCACAGTACTCCATTTCCATCCAATGGAGGGTGCTGTGGATAGTGATGTTCTGTCTCCCTCAGTATTGGATCCAGGGAAGTTAGGACCCCTTGCAAAATGGTGGTGTTGGTGGAGCACAGAGAGGGGCAGTTGATATGTAGCTCCTCTCTGCACTCCAACCACAGCACAGCAGCCTGTGCTGAGGAAGTGGTGGGCAGCTGCAGCATGGAACTTGCTCACAGCTGTGTGTGGCTAGTTGGAATCCAGCCCTTTCAGAGTTCCCAGGCAGAAGCTGTATCATGCCTGCTTCGTGTGTAGAAGCATTGTAGAAGTGGGGAAAGTCTGCCCCAGCAGCTGTAACATAGGAACAGAATTTGGTAATGGGGCTTAGTTAATAAAAAAAAATTCAGACAAAAATCGTTGCATTCTTGATAATGTCACCAATGTGACATTATCATGTACTGTCAATACACTACCTTTGTGATCAGCCACATATTAGTCAGAGACCATAGAGCTGATGGTGCTCTTAGATACGGATGATCTTTTTTTCTAGGAAGTCCTTTCTTCATTTTTTCAATGGTAACAGAGACAAGTAAAACTATCTGGGAATCCACCTAAACCCACAAAAACAAAGAACATTATCTTAACTGGTATTTTAAATTAACATTACTGCAACACACAATACAAAATGGCTGTTCTAACATGTGTAGTATTTTTTACTGTACACATACTGCATAAACTTATTTACTCAAGATATGAAAGTATGCATAAATAGTTTTGATTTGTGCGACACTAGATACTTGCATTTTCAACATATTAAGATTTCACTTTATTAAGGAATGATAATAGCTCTGCCACAAGTTCTAAGTAATGGAGAGCAAACTGCACTGCTTTTGAAGTGGTCCTGACTCTGGATCTCTTTTGTGCTGTGAGTGGGATGTATCCTGCACTGGTCCCAGATGTAGGGTTGAGTAAGGCTGCTTCCCCACATTATGGAAAGTGGGGGAGAACTTACGTGAGGCAAAATCTGAGCAGGGTAACTTACAAGAAGCTCCACTCACGGGCATGGGGGCGGGGAGAAGGTTAAAAACATTAGCGGGCAATTCTCACAGTCCAGGCTCAAAATCCAGCCCTGTCATCTGTGAGTGAAATCACCATAAGAATTGCCCAATTATGTTTTTACCCCCATGCCCACAAGCGCAGCTTCACATAAGTTTCCCTACCGTGATTTTGCCTCACGTAAGTTCCCACCCCCTCCATAACGTGGGCAAGCATTCTAATTCCTCTAACAAGCTGGAATAACACAATACCAACAACACAAGCCAACGGGTAGCGTTGGGGGAGGAAACATCGTGCCCCCGCGCTTTGCCGTGTGGCGTTCCGCAGGGTTCGATCCTGTCTCCATTGTTGTTTAACATCTACATGCAGCCCTTGGGGGAGGTCGTGAGAAGGTTCGGGGTGCGATGTCACCAATATGCTGATGATACTCAGCTGTACCTCTCTTTTTCTACTGACCCAGACCCTGCTATCTCGTTGCTTTCCCAATGTTTGGAGGCCGTGGCGGAGTGGATGCGGCTGAGCAGACTGAAGCTTAACCCCGACAAGACGGAGGTGATGTTGGTGGGGAG
>QEPC01008061.1:2191078-2242569 GCA_003113815.1 Sphenodon punctatus | reverse complement strand
GTTCAAGGTGTTGGTGATGATCTATAAAGCCCTACACGGTCTCGGCCCCTCATACCTTAGGGACCGCCTCACCCTTCGTGCCCCAGAGCGGCTCCTGCGGTCCGCCGGGGGTGCCTTCCTGGAGGTCCCCCGTGTTAAGCGGGGGGCCACGATGGAGAGGGCATTCTCGGTGGTGGGGCCGCGGCTTTGGAACTCCCTTCCAGAGGAGGCTCGCCTGGCGCCTAGCCTATTAACATTCTGGCGTAGTTGTAAGACCTGGCTGTTCGCCCAGGCCTTTGGGAGGGAGGGGTAGGGGAATATTTTAGTTCCCCCACCTATTTTTACATTGATTTTTTGCCCTGTTTAATATTTTAATATGATGTATTTAGAAATTTTTAAAAATTTTATTGTATGTTTTGATATTGTAAGCCGCCCCGAGCTGCATGGCAGGAGGGGCGGGCTAGAAATTTATAAATAAATAAATAAATAAATAACAAATGGTAAATTTAAAACTGATCATCTAGTATTGGCTAAATAAACTGCAAATTAATCCTCAAATTACAATGAGAACCATTATAGTGAAACACGCACATACATATTCAGGCACATTTTCTATCACACTAATGTAGTAAAAAATGAAAGTAAAAGCTAGAAGCTGATTTGAAAGAGTCTTGTAGACAGTAGATTACTCATTATAACTTTACATTTACAAGTCCTTGCGGTACTAGTTGAAACTGCTCCTGTCAACTCAACTAATTATTTGTTGAGTATTTAAATAAAGAGGCATTAACAATTTCCAGGTGTCTTTAAATTTGTTGAGGGAGTATCATGTCCACAATTATTATCATCAGTCATCTGTATAGTCTTTTCAGTGTTCAGAGTGCTCTACAGTCATTATCAAGCTCACCCTCACAACAACCCTGTGATGTAGATCATTATTCCCATTTTGACTTGCCCAAGGCCAACCAGTGAGTTCATGGCTAAAACAGAATCTGAATCCTGGTCTCCCAAGACCAAATCCAACACCTTATCCACTAGGGTTCATTAATTCTTCAATGAGGCTCACCAACAGGAATCAACACTACAATAAAATATGAACAATCTAGGACTTTCTTTCAATAGGCTTGAAATATGTGGTAGGGCAGAAATTAGTAGAACAGTAATTATTCACAAATATTTCTGAGTAGTCAAGGATTGGGCCCAAGTGTCCAGCAGCTACTCAGTAATGTGACGAGTACTCAATACTCGGTTGTTAGTATGTAAACATGTGCCCTTGTCATCCCATCAAGTGACCCCTTGGTCCCCTTTGTGTCCTCCTGCTGACAGAACAAGGAAGCAACAGCAGCAGAGCAATGAATTTCTTAGGGGGGAGACAGGGGGAAGGAAGGGGGAAGGAAAATTTCTAGGTGGGGTACATCAGGCAGGAAGGGGCGGCAGGAGACAGGAAACTCACTGTGAGGAGGGATGTAGCCCGTGGAGTTTTAGCAGAGGGTCGCCATAAGTAGTGCCGGTGCACTTCCCGCTGGTGGCTCTCTGGGAGCATGCTGGACTACATTTCCCAGCATGCTCCCAGAGAGCAAAGATGGTGACCTGATCTCTCAGCATTAAAACAGTGGCCGCAGCTGCTTGCAAGTCATGAGCCACCACTCACTTGGGGGACCTTCAGAATAGTGAGATGGGTCCCTGATTTTATGTATTTATTTTTAAAAAGTATACACCCCCCACCCTCCTGCCAGGCAGCCCGGGGCGGCTAACAAATCAATCAATAAACTACAATAAAAATACAATAATATATATAAAACATTATTATATATACACCCACCCACCCCCAACGCATATTCTGGCTGTGGGAGGGAATGCGCAGCCAGGATATGTGAATGGTGCCACCGGTATGAAAGCCCCCCTACACAGTTTTGCCAGCAAACACCCGCAGCGATAGAGCAATCCTGCTCTGTATTGCTGTGGGTGTTTGCTGGCAAAGCCACATGGGGGGTGGCTTTCAGACCGGCAGCACCCCGCATATATTCTGGCTGCACATTCCTTACCGCAGCTAGAATGTGTTGGGGGGGAGGGGGAGGTCTGAAAATGGCCCTAGTCTACGGGTTTAACAGCCTGAGCCTTTGTGTATTAGCATGAGACTGCCTCATCCCAAGTGGGAAGAGAAACATGCTCCAGAATCCTTGATGCCAGGGTTGTATGTCCACAAAGCCACTCATTCCTAGAGAAGTGCTGAAACTAGGCTACTTCTGTTTTGCCACCAATTTGTGTCCACATGCATCAGTTCCCATAAATGTGAATTATCCAAATGAACAGAAAAACCAAGGGTGCTTTCCAATGTGCATAAACATTAAACGTGCCTGATTTGCCTCCACAAGAAAGAAACTGCAAGAGGCAAATCAGGTGCAGCTTTTGTCACGTGGAAAAACAAAGCCACAGGGCTTTGGCAGCCATCATGTGGGGGATGCAAAGCTGGATTTTCAGGCTTTGTATCCCCCACATGATCGCCACTAAAGTCGCGTGGCTTTGTTTTCCCACGTGACAAAAGCTGCAGCTAATTTCCCTCACCAAGTTTCTCATGGAGGCAAATCAGGCACATTTATGCACATTGGAAAGTGCCCTAAGTAAAAAAATTGTTCAGGGACCAAATTACACATCCAGATTTAAAAAAAAAATCCTAAAATGAGACAAGTGATAAGAACTGAGATGTGAAAGAACTGCCATTGACAATCTCTTTAATTCATCCCACTCTGAAAGCAAATCGAGTGTGGCACAAAGGTTAGTAAAACTAGCAAAGAAGGTGAGCAAAGAAGCAGAAGTGGAACACAAACATATTTGGTACAGAGATGCTTGATTTTGTATTACCTGTTAGCCAGCAGCAGACAAATCTTAGAAGGGAATCCCTGCAGTTTTTGAACAATGGGATCTAATATTCTACTAATCCTCCTCCAAAGGCTCAGGGCTTAAAGCGACACCCCTTACTCAACCTCAGCATTCTAAGTTGCTATCAGATATCAGAGCCTTCTCAACTGGGTAGAAAATTGTTATGGTTGGAATTAGAAGTATCATTATTGCTGTGTGCTCCATTGTGTAACACCTGCTGCAAGTCTCTATGTTCTGTTATCACTCCCACAGGTTTTAATCTTTTCACATTTGGTTTAGTGGTGCAGGAGGAAGGAAGCATTGGCCTTTTGTATTTACCACAGGTTGGCACCCAGCACTAACACCATACTGTTCTTCAAGAGATACATTGCTGGACATTACCTAAGTGACATTAGATAAAGACGCAACAACAAATCCCTCTAACCCAGCATCAGATAATGTTAAAGAACCCACAGTGCTTGGGGCAATGGGTCTCCATAGAAGCTAGAATGGCTATTAGCTTTTTCTTTTGTGTTACTACTTTCTTCATTATATTTAATAATTCACTCAAGACTAGCAGCCTGCAGCAGTGAACTGAAGAAATCAGACTTCAAGTCAGCTGGAGTATCACAATATGTTACAAATTTTACTGAAGAATTAAACTGATAGCTTTCAGACACTAAAATGTATTATCCCAACCAATACAGCCACCTTACTTCTATTAACATTCTCCACTTTTGAAAAGAGAATTTAAGCTTCTACGTTAAATAGGTCCTTTTGGAAACGTTACCTCAGTACAATCATGTACAAAAATGTCGGGAAACATACAAGCAAAGGGAAGATATCACAGAAGTTGTCAACTGGAAAAAAAATATTCACTAACACTGACTTGAATGTTGGTCAACAGTAAGATAATTATTACTCTTCTGTTGTAGACAAGATAGTTCAGATGTTATCTTTTACTGGGCCAACCTTTATATATGAGAATATGCAATTTTGGGGCCACACAAGTCTCTTCCTCAAGAAATCAGAACTAGAGAATGAGAAATTCAGGCTAGATATAGGTATGATAAGAGCTTAAGTGGGAGGGCACTGTTATGGAAAAAGTTTTTTTTAGGAAGAAAGCAAGAAGGGGAAACAGCAAGGATAGGTGTAAACAGCAGGCTGTCTCCTACTTGCATGTTTCTATAGTGGACACAAAGCCCAAAGCTTAATTTAGTCCATTGTTCTGGTATTCAAATAGAGTTACAAATTCTAGTTCCTAAATCTGTCCTTTCAAGGTGTACAGTTTCTTTTTCAGGACAAGGACTGAGAGATCAGAAATGGAGTGACTGCTCTAGGAGACATGAACGCCCACTGTTGAATGTCCTTGTCCATAATCCCTTCTTCTGTGCGAGTTCTTTTGTTTATGTAAAGATGGTTTGCTTTTACTAACATAGCTTCTGTTGGAGCATTTAGTGCAGTGAATGAAATACACCACAAGTTGTGATTGGCATGTGTAGGTCCATTGTGTTTTAAATGGTTTGCTCATGGGATGGGGGGAGCAATGTTGATAATAGCTGTAATAAAGACATGTTTGCGGGTTTTACACCTGCTGTTTTGGTAGGGTCTTGTTTCTCTTTGGGAACCCTGGGATGTGGAAAATTTTCTTCTGATAATCAGTTCTGAGGGATTGGAAGGCGCTGTTCGAAGGCCAGAAGAGGGGGTTTAGAAAAGATTTCTCTGGAAGCCTGGTCCCTATAGAGTCTGGACTGTAGTTCTTTGATGATGAATTTGTCTGCTGAGCTACAGGGGTGATAGGTGAAAACCAGAGTATGTAGGTGGGATGCATTTTCATCTTAAGAATGAATTTGCCAAATACTGGCTTTTAAAAGTAAAGAAACAGCACTGAAGCTTGAGTCAGATGTACTGATTCAAGCTTGCATTTCCCCCCTGCACTACAGTGGAGGCTATAAAGTAATGGGCAAGTTATCTCTGGAGGTGTAAACAAGCATGACACTACTCACTCACAAGTGGGTAGGTAGGTACAGTCACATTTATGAGGCGGCAGAATTCTAAAGGTGAGTAGTGGCTAGATAGCTCATCATTTCCCACTCATGGTGTAAACTCAGAAAATAGGCAGCCCACCATGAGTGCAGGACACTTACATGGAGCAGTGGTGAGATTTGTTAGGGGACCTCACTGCAAGTATATGCAAGCAGGGGAAAAGCAGAGGTAAGAAGCTGCAGAGGGGAGAGGGCTAGGTTCTCTCCCCCACCATAGCTTCTGTTGCTGTTGCCAAGGTTGCAGCAATGGGGAACAGACCCAGGGACTTCTCCAGAGCTGGGTCACTGGGACTGTGTTGACTAGGGACAAGTCTCTAGGTCTGTTCTGTTCCACTTATTGCCACTGGGGTTGCAGCACTGCTTAACAGATCAGAAGTCTCCAAGTCTGTTCCATGATGCCACTTGCTGCGGCTGCCACCAGGTAGCATCAGTGAGGAACGGACTTGGAGATTTCTAGGGAGCCAGCTCAGGAGAAGTCTCTGGGTTCTTTTTCCAGTGTTACAACCACAGTGGTAACAGCAATGAGTAGCGCAGAATGGCTCCCCAGCTCAGGATAAATTTCTGGGTCCATTCTTCAGCACCACAGCCGGGGGTGGGTGGGTGGGGGGGTGGGGGACAGTGCTTAATTTATTAAAAATGAATTGCCAGGGCCCAAACCTGCCTCACAAGCTACGTTCCCTGTCCCAGAACTTGACAGAACAGGGAAATGAACCCTAGTCTCCAGCTAGTAATCTAATTGCCAGACTAACCGGACTACAGCTGAGCATAAAACACGAGTTCTTGTGATTGAATCTATATTATGGCCAGCACAGGTGATGGGGCACAAAAGTCATTACGGAAAGACAAATAAACCATGCAGGGTTCTTCTGGCTTCCACTTCTAACCATGAAATGGGGAATATCAGCCTTTTCCTGGCCATTCACATTTCTGGGTGCACACTCCTAATAGGAATATTTCCCAGGGCTCAACCCCCCTTGTATTTAATTGCCAGGGCTGAGCCCTGGCAAGCCCTCCTCCCCCCTACACAAATTAAGTCGGGGGGGGGGGGAGGGAGAGATAGGGGAGGAGCAACAGCAGAAGCTACGGTGGGGAGAGGGCCAGGCCAGGTCTGCTCCTTACCACAGCTTCCAACCAACCCAGTCCTACCCACCCCACCAGCACACATGCAAAAAACATTTGAGGGGCTAATGTCAGAGTAAGGAGAGATGGTCTGGAGGAGGAATAGGGGCAGCAGATGATTGGTGAACTCACACAGCTCTAAGCAATCAACACCACGTCTTCCTTCCTATATGTTCAGGACATGTGCAGTTAAAGTTGTCTTTCCCATTCCAATTTGGTCCCTATAGACCCAGCCAGTGGGATCAGCAGGGCTCCTCCTCCTGGCTCAAGAGCCCCAAATTCCCTTAACTAAAATTGTGGGACCAGTCTAGGCATTACCTATAACATGAAAGTTTGGGAGACCTGTCATTCCCATCCCTCTTATTTTTACACCCATTTTTTATTTTCCTCTCATTTACATCAGTGAAAATCAAGTATAATTCAACATAAGTCAATGACTAGTTTGCTATAGGCCAGGGATACTAGCACTTTTAGTGAATATTACAAGGGGAAATGGTAGGAGAATTTCTCCCCCTGTTTTGCCTCTCTCTCCATATTTATTTATCTCTTACATCAACTCCAGTTGTGATTGACCATAAAGATATGATCAGCATCAAATTTCTTTCAAATATTATCTAAAAGAACCCTTGAAAAAGCAGGTTATTTACCAGTAACTGAGTTCTTCAAAAGAGCTCACCTAACCGCCTTCGACCCTTCTCCCTCGCTGCGCTCCATGCCTGGAACTCCCTCCCTGCCCGCATCCGCCTTGCCTCCTCCCTCCACTCCTTCAAATCCCTCATCAAGACCCACCTTTTCCTTGCTGCCTTTCCCAATGCCTGCTAGTCTTTCCCCGTACACTTACTGTCGGCCCTCCTCTGCTGACTGCTGCTACCAACCTCTTTGTAACCAAGCCAAGTATACGCACCTGAGACTTAGCATCCGCTTGAATGTTTGTTTGTCTTCTCCCCTGTCTCTCCCACTGTCCCCCCCCTCCCCTTTGTCTTTTAGATTGTAAGCCACCGGCAGGGACCGCGTCTAATTCTATGTTCTGTACAGCATCAGGTCACACGACTGGTGCTATACAAATGTTTATAATAAAATAATAATAATAATAATAATAATAATAATATTCTCACTGATGGGACATCTTCCTGCTCCACAGGCAAACCAGAAACTCCATTTCATCAACAGTATCGAGACAGACTGCGCGGAACAATCTAGAAGGGAGCGGAGGCTCTGTCTTAGCACTCCTCCTCTCCCCTCCCTCCCTCGTTCTCCTCTGCATGGGCTTTTGATCTCACAAGAGAAGAAAAGATAAAAGGAGAGGGCAGAGCCTCCCCACCTCAGTTCCTTCCAACCGCAAAAGCAAGAGCACAATAAGTTATGTACTCAGAGTCAGAGGGAAGGATGGGCGGGTAGTGAGAATACACAGAGCTCTCTCGAAGAACTCAGTTACTGGTAAGTAACCTATATTTCTTCATTGAAGAGTCCATGATTCTCACTGATGGGAGAGCAATATGTAGTTATGCACTTATCAGAGGGGGGTTGGGAAGAATGGTCTTACGGAGAGAGAACACAGCTGTCAGGGTTCTCAAGGGGGAAGGTGGTAGCACAACCTAGTGGGAAAAAGAGCTAGGACTCAGAGTTACCCACTAACAAAATCCCAAGTTCCTTCAGCTGTACTATAGTAACTAAGGGAGGAGCCATGAGGTCACAGTTCCCTCAGGATATCAAGGTGGTTAAACCTCTCATCCTCTGGCTCATGAAATGGTCTCATCAGATCGAGACTTATTGAGTAGGCAGAAGCTACACAAATAAGAAGGAATTGATGATACTAGGGAGGACTGGTGTTCACATTGCATGTTCAACTGGTGGTCAAATTGGTGTTGGGATTGTTATGGTGTTTACACACAATGGCCAAACACGTGATTAGGAGTTTTCACACCCAATCTTTGTTATGTCTAAAGATGCTCTTGAACTCCTAGATGTTGGCCCCCATACAAGATGAAGAGAGCATCAGGAGCTCTGACAAGTTTCGTATGGTGGACATAGAAAGACAATGCCCTTTTCAAGTTGAGCGTATGAAGTGCCGCTTCTCCTGGCAAAGAATGTGATTTAGGAAAAAATAGGTGAGATTTAGGTGAGATAACATCATTAACATGAAATGGAGACACCACTTTAGGGATAGTCTGTAAATCTACTTTGTCTCTATGAGATACCAGAGAGGGAGGAGATGCTTTTAGAGATGCCAATTCACTAACACAATTAGGTTAATGCCACTACAAAAACCATCTTCAAAGTGAGATGTTCAAGGGAGCAGGTAGCCATGGGCTCAAATGGTGGTGACATGAGTTTGGTGAGGACTAAGTTGACATCCCACTGGGGGACTGGGCACATCACCAGTGGGAACGTATTTAGAAGACCTTTCCAGAAGGCTTGAACCAAGAGAGAAGATCTGTTTTTCCCCCACAGGCTGCAAACATGCTGAGAGGGGGTAGGAATGTTGCTGGTGGAACAAGTAGGTGAGGACGCTAGGCATTATTGTGAAAGGAATAGAAAATAAATGGGAAAATATCATAATGCCACTGTATAAATCTTTTGTACAGTCCCACCTTGAATATTGTTTGCAGTTCTGGTCGCCCCCTCTAATGAAAGATAATATAAAAGGATTGGCAGAAGTTCAGAGAAAGGAAACAAGGATGACAGAAGGGATGGAGCGACTTCCATATAAAGAGAGGCTCAACAGTCTAGGTCTGTTTAACTTGGAGAAGAGGAGATATGATAGTTTATAAAATCAGGAGTGGTGTGGAAAAAGCAAATAGGGAATTCTTGTTTGCCATTTCTCACAGTGAGAGAGTGAGGGGACACTCTCTGAAGTTAAATGGCAGCAGATTCAAAACAAAGGAAGTACTGTCACAGGGCATCTTCCCTGGTCCCAGAGTCAAGCCCGTGGTCCCGTTTAAACAACCCTCTTTGGGTCCCAAAGATCTTCCCAGGTGAGTTCTCTAGATTCCAGCCTGGCTGTAGTCACTCTTTAGCAGGCCTTCTCCATTGTTCTCCATCCTGCTCAGCTGCTACTCCCACTGTCAGTGCTGCAGCTCACTCTCCAAATATCCCATGCTGCAGGGGTCCAGCCAGGGCTCTGCCACTGGCCACGCTTGAGCCCTGGTCCTCGCGTGAGCCTCCCAGAGCCACCTCTAGCTTTCCCCATCGCCTAGCCACTTCTTTCAGCTGACTTGTCAATTTCATACCATTTTCAAGCAGCTGCACTGCTCCCAGCTGCCGCTCGACTTGCGGCCTCTCCTCTGGCTGCCTGTAGTGCCTCCAGCCCTCTGGTTAGGCAAGAGCCCACCTACCACCCCTTCTAGTGACCCAAACATCTGGTCTTTCTCTGGCCACCTCACTCACTCGCAGTTACTCTAACACCAGGTGACCTCTCTTCTCACCTTCTCTCTTTTCTTTAAAGGGTCCCCTCACTGCATAGTCCACTGGTTCTTAAAGGGTCCATTCTCAAAACCCTCAAAATCCTCAAAACACCTGCGACCCTGCCACAAGTACTTTTTCACTCAGTGGAAATACAGTTGTGGAACTTGTGCCAGAGCATGCAGCGGAAGCCAGCACTGTAACTAGCTTCAAATGGAAACTAGATAAATTCTTAGAGGATAGAGCCATAAATGCTTACTAGTTAGGGCTTAAACCCCTGGCTACCGGTAGTAGTTGGGAGCGGTTAGCAGGAAATGGGCCACACCTCCATGACCTGTACTTGTACTTTTCTCAAGCTACTGTGGCTGGCCACTGTTGGAGACAGGGATGCTGGGCTCAATAGACAATGGCTCTAACTCATTATGGCACTTCTTATGTTCTTATGAATAGTGGAGGAAAGTGATGTCCCCTTTTCCTTATTTTAAATCGCTTTCATTTTGCTGTACATAAAGCCCTACTAGAGGGCCTATGTGCATTTTGGATGATGGCTGTGACTTGTTGATGAGACAGAAGATCTCAGTGAAGGGGTAATGGGAAGAAGTGAACTGCCAGGTCTGTTAAGAATGGAAATCAGGATTGTCGGGGGGCGGTGGGGGAGGCAATCAAGATGAGCCAGACCCTCTCCCTCCTCACCTTGTATATTACTTTCTGAAGGAGCAGGAATGGCAGAAAAGTATACATGAAGGTGGTGTTCCAGGGAATCATGAACTTATCTGAGAGGACTTCAGGTCACATCCTGCTCTGCTGCAGAAAGACTGGGAGTTTCACATTTTTTACTTTTCCAGAGGCTGACTGCTGTCTGACCCCCACCATGCAAAGAGATTGTTCAGCACCAATGTATGGAGGTTCCATTCGTGTTGATCCTAATCCAACCTGCTCAGCTTCTTGACAATTGTGTTTGAGTGACCTGCCAGATGAATTTCCTGAGCCGTGACCCCATGGCGGACACACCAATGCCATAACTCCTCTGCATCTACTGAAAGAGCCAATGACCTGGCATCCCCCTGCCAGCTGAGGTACCACATGTTCGACAAAGTTTCTGCGACCCACTTGTACCACACAGTGTTCTACATGGGAGGCAAAGGCCTTGAGACCCAACTGATAGCTTGAAGCTCTAGGACGTTGATCTGGAGTTCCAATTCATCTGGAGTGCATAGGCCCTGTGCACCAAGTGTACCCATATCCTGTCAGGGATACATCTGTCATCAGAGTGAGAGAGTGGTTTGGCAAGTCCAATAGCATGCCCCTCGGTAGGTGCTGAGGTTTTACACACCACTGTAACTCCTTGACATGATCCAGAATGGTGATCCTTTTGCTCAATGAGTGTATAATGGGAATGTAGACTGTCCAGAGCCAATGTTGTAGAGGGAGCATGTGAAGACGTGCTAGCAGTATTACCACTGTTGTTGATGTAAACAAGTCCCGCAGTTTCAGGAAGTAGCGGACAGGGTGAGTTGGGCTGGAGTGGATGCTCTGGATGAGCTGAACAATGATATGGAATCTATGCTCTGGAAGAAAGGCCCTCCCTCAGGTGGTGTCTGTGGCAGTTGCATAAACACGTCTCCTACAGGATTTCCACTGTAAAGTGGTTTGGAGAACTAACTCTCGTGCAGCTGCCACACATAGTCCAATAATAGCCCAGTACTAGGCAAACAGTATGAGCTCAGTGTACAAGTGCCTACGTTCTGGCACACATATCCTTCAGCAAACACACTGGATATTTGATATTCTGGCCTCCACTTTCCCTACAGCCAGCCCTTGCCACCAACAGTTAGCATATTCTATCAGCGTATAGAAAGAACGCTCTCACTTGGATGTCTTCTTTGGTTTGTAGTCCTCTTTGGCCAAGTCTCCAACTCACTCCAGCTTGTGGTTGTGAATTGAGGCTCAGGTTTTCTTCACCTGCCTCCTGGTGCTTTTCCATGGGAGCCTGTCTGAACAGGTTCTTTCTCCTGGGCAGTCTCCCAGTTATGCTCCTGGTCTTGAAGGTAGCCCTGCAGACAGCTCCTGACTCTCCAACTAACTCCCAAAACTGAGGGTTTCCTCTGTTAAATGCTGAGTCAGCCAGGCTTTCACAGCTGAATCCACTTAGGTACTGTCCTTTATTTATTTATTTGTTTGTTTGTTCATTAAAACTTAGCACCTGTAGCTTATTTGGCGTCTGCTTGAAGTGTAATCTTCTGTCCAACTATAACCTATGCCTTTCATGCTGGTGCTAACACTTAAAGGACCAGGTCTCTTTTCAGTCCTGTGACTGTCCCTGTAACAGTGTCTATGACAGAACCTATGAAAGGAAGTATTCTTGTGGGAGACATTTTTCATCTCCACACTCTCGTGTGGAGTCCCACAGGGTTCCATCTTGTCCCTTTCTTGTTCATCGTGTATATGCAGCCACTGGGAGAGGTCTTGCAGAGCTCTGGAGTTCAGTGTCATCAATATGCAGATGACACCCAACTCAGTATCTTTCCTTTTCATCAGACCCAGACCCCGCAGTCTCGGTGCTTACAAGATGTCTGGAGGATGTGGGAGACTGGATGAGGGTGAGTACAATTAGACTTAGGCTGCCCAGGAACACCTGCCCAGGAGAGAAGTTGTGGTGGCAATGTCATGGAGAAGGCAATGCTCAGTCTGCCATGAGGAGACAGTTGTTCAAGCAGGGGAAAACTCATATGCCTTGTCTTCTGAGCTCTGCAGCCATAACAGCAATGTGCTTAGTGAAAACTCTCTGAGCAGTGGTGAGGCAAAAGGGCAGGTCTGTACTAGAAGAGGAGACCATCTGAAATGTACAATTTTTTGGTGAGACTAGAGATATGAAAATAGGTGTCCTTGAGGTCGAGAGAGGCATCTGATGGTGCTCTCTCTTGTCCTCAAAATTGCTAAACTTGAGACTAGGATTGCTGGCCTGTAGATGAGTCCACTGGGATCTGTTCCTTATCCAGGCGTGGTGCACCCCCTAGAACGTCAGGGGTGATGCCCCTCCTGGCCCCAGGACTCCCCCGACGATGAGTGCTGCATCCTGTGGGGTTTTTTTTAAAAAAGAAAGAAGTCACTGCCTGCCGAAACCAAGAAGGTTGCTGCCTTGTAAACACAGTTCTTCGGGATGGCTCCGAACATTCGCAGAAGTTGTGCGTGCACGGTGCAAACGTTGTGAGAATGTTTGGAGTAAATCAGGGATCCATAACTTTGGTTCAGGCTTTTCAGGCCTGTATAGGCCAGAGAGAGAAAAGAGCTGATTTCTAGAAATAGAAACTTACGGAAAACAAGTTGTTTTTAACCTTATCTTTCCTTGAGAAAAGCCTGATAAACAGTTCTTCTCCAGTCTCCTGAAGCCTAAATGCCTAAAGTCCCTAAAGATATTAGTCTTGGGGGACTTCAACATCCACGCCAATACCACTCTTGGAGGGGCGGAGCATGAGTTCATGGCCACCATGGCAACCATGGACCTGTCTCAAGTGGCCATCGGCCTGACACATGATGGAGGACATACCCTCAACCTGATTTTCTGTACTGGCCTTGAGGCGGGGGATCTGTTGGTGGGGTAGGTGTCAACAGTGCCCTTGTCATGGATGGAGCATTACCTCCTACAGACCTGTCTCCCAGTGCACGTCTGCCCCCTGAGGCAGTTCAGTTGGTTCACCCTCAGAAACTGATGGAACTGAAGAGGTTCCAGGAGGCTGTGGGGGATTTATCCTCTGATCTTGATGACCAGACGCTCGATGGCCTCGTTGACCTTTGGAACACCTTGTTAACCGAGGCCATCGACCGGACAGCTCTTAAGCGTCTGCTTCCTTGGCTTCAGCACTGCAGGGCTCCTTGGTCTACTAAGGTGCTGCAGGTGCTAAAGCAGGAAAGTTGGCAGTTGGAGTGACAGTGGTACCATTCTTGTGCTGAACCTGATAGATTGCGACATAGAACTAGTTCACAAGCCTATGCCGTGGCTGTGCGGGCAGCAAAGGAGGATTTTTTTACTGCCCTCATAGCATCAGCGAAGTCTCATCTGGAGGAGCTTTTCTGTGTGGTGAAGGGGCTGGTTGGTCCACCCTCCCTCTGCTGGAACTGGAATCGTCCAGTACCTGCTGTGAGTGACATGCTTGTAGATTACTTTGCTGATAAAATTTCCCGGATTCACTATTATTTCGATGCCGTGCTTATTACAATGGGAGAACCAGAGGCTGTGGAAGCCCTGCCTTGTCCAATTTTATGGGATCAGTTTCAGTGGATCTCACCCACTGATGCGAAGGATGTTCTTGGGGCTGTTAGAGCCACCTCTTGCAAACTGCACCCATACCCATCCTGGCTGGTCAAGGCCAGCCGGGAGATGCTGGGGCCATTGCTGCTGGGGGTGGTCAATGCCTCCCTTCAGGAGGGCAGGGTGCCGAGCTGCCTCAAGGAGGCAGTGGTCCAGCCCCTGCTCAAAAAACCATCTTTGGACATTGACTCCCTCACCAGTTATCGACCTGTCTTTCTAACCTTCCCTTTTTAGGGAAGGTTATTGAACTGGTAGTGGCTTGGCAGCTACAGGAGCATCTGGACCAACTCAGTTTTCTAGATCTCTTACAGTCCAGCTTTCATCCGGGCTATGGCACTGAGACTGTGCTTGTGTCCTTGGTCAACGACCTCCGCCATGAATTAGACCAAGATCATTTGACCCTGTTGATTTTGTTAGATCTATCGGCTGTCTTTGATACCGTTGAGCATGAGTTGCTGGTGACTCGTCTGTGGGACCGAGCCCGGGTGGGCAGAGCTGTTCTTGAATGGTTCCGCTTATTCCTGGTCGGAGGAACTCAATGAGTGGTGCTCGGAGAACATTTTTCATCTCCACACTCTCGTGTGGAGTCCCACAGGGTTCCATCTTGTCCCTTTCTTGTTCATCGTGTTTATGCAGCCGCTGGGAGAGGTCTTGCAGAGCTCTGGAGTTCAGTGTCATCAATATGCAGATGACACCCAACTCAGTATCTTTCCTTTTCATCAGACCCAGACCCCGCAGTCTCGGTGCTTACAAGATGTCTGGAGGATGTGGGAGACTGGATGAGGGTGAGTAGACTGAAGCTGAATCCTGACAAGACAGAGATGATACTAGTGGGAAAGGCTGTGGGTGTGGTGGTCCCCATCATCGATGGGGTTCGTCCCCCACTGGTTCCACAGGTTCAGAGCCTGGGAGTGCTCCTTGAGTTGCAGCTCTGCCTAGATGTCCAGGTTGGGGCTGGAGCGAGGAGTGCTTTCCGCCAATTACTTCTGATTCATCGGCTTCGGAGATATGTCTCAGTCTCTGACCTGGCCACTATCATCCATGCTTTCATTACCTCGAGACTGGGCTATTGTAATGTACTCTACGTGGAACTGCCCATGGTGACGATCCAGGGACTGCAGCTGGTGCAGAATGCGGCAGCCTGCCTCCTTATTGGGATGGGTCACCGGGAGCACATTACACCAATGCTCCATTCTCTGCACTGGCTGCCTATAATCTTCCAGGCCCGATTCAAGGTACTGGTTCTTACCTATAAAGCCCCATATGACTTGGCCCCATCTATCTGTGGGATCACCTCACTCCCCGTGCCCTTGCTCAGCCCCCGTGGTCAACCAGGAGCACCCTTCTCTAGGTACCCTGGGTATTCCAGAGGGCTACTATGGAGAGGAAGTTCTCAGTGGCCACCCTGAGACTGTGGAACTCCCTCCCAGCTGTCACCTGGGGGGGTCGTCAACGGGGTCCTCGCTCGTTCACACCTCACTCGTTCGTTGCCCACGGTCACCCCACACAGGGTTAGGAACACTCGTGGACTAATGCCCGTCAGGATAGAAGTGTGGCCATTACCTCCGATGAAGGAGAACAGGCCTCTATCATCATAGGGCGCCACTGAGTGGGGTTCCAAGGCCAGCCCCCTACACGCACGGTCACGCTTACGTAGGGCAGGAGGTAGGAAGGATGGAAGGGAAGGTACACTCGTGGGGGGTAGGTGCGGGGCCCCCACAGGAGGAGGGACACGGGGCTTGCAGGCAAGAGGAAGGGTCCACAGGGTTGAAATCACGGCGGGGGAAGGGCACAGGCAGGACTCTCTCACACACACAACAGTTCACCTTTCACACACACCACACTTACCAGGAGGAACAAGGGAAGGTTCACTCAGGCTCTCGGGGCTCACACTCTGTCCACAATTCACTCTCAGTCTCATACGCTCGTTTACTCTCCACAAGGTTTATCGGCCGGTTTCCCAATCACCAGCGCCGACTGTCTGGCGGCGCTGGCTTAAGACCCTAAGGCCCCGCCCCCGTGCGTGCGCGCAATCGCTCAGAGCGGCGCACCAGGGGCGGGGGCAGCCCTACGCTCGGCACCTGGCAAGGGGGCGTGGTTTCTCACCCTGGGACGCACGCTGAACGTGCGTGCGTCCCCAGGGGCGGGGCCTGGTTTGCCGGGGAAAGCGGGGCCTGTCCTGAAGGGCCCGTCAGCTGGCCCTGTCTAACGGGCACTCCCTTAGGGTGCGGCTGCGGCGTCCTCCTCCCACGTGTACCACCCGCCTGTCCCCAAGCCCTAACACCAGCAGAAGTGCAGATGGCCCCTGGACCTACCTTCCTTCCTTCAGACATCAATGCAAGACCTGGCTGCTCTGCCAGGCTTTTGGCAAGGGAGACTGGGTGTGTGTGTTATTTTTGTTGGGGAGCTGGGGGGGGGGGCGTTAAAATGTGTTTTGATGGGTTTTGACATCCCTCTCCCCACTGTGGGGAAGCTGTGTTTTCCCTCTTTTGTATTGCCCCCTTATGTTGTTATTTTATGATGTATTTTATTTATATATTTTATATTGTAAGTCACCCTGGGATCCATTTGGTAGGAGGGGTGGGGTAATAATTTTTTTTTTTTTAAAAATAAATAAATTGATGTAATGTTAGGAATCATGGACCCATCAGAAATGGTTCTGAGGATGGGTGGAAATGTCATAAATAGCGTAGGAGATATATGATTGTCCCCAGCTCGTTGGTTGGTTTTGAGGTCTTTGTTTAAGACCCTATAAAAAGTGACACTCCAGGTCCCTCAGGGCTCAGACCTCACCTGGGATTACATGGTATTTTTGGATTTCTTGGCTGTGTGTAACTTCTGGTACCTGTGATCAAGCCCTCTGGTCTCCCAGATGTTGGACTCTGGTAAATAAACTCTTTAACTTTCTACTCTAATCTGGCTCTTGTGTTTATTCATCCCAGTGAAGTTAATGGGTTTCATCTCTCATGGTCTATGAACTTGTGTCACCTCTCTGGGTCAGGTTTCCCCTTATAGCCCAGTAGCCATAAATTACAACATCCTTATTATTAATTATTATTATTATTAGCTTTTATATAGCGCAAGCAATGTACCTGGCGCTTTACAGAGAATAAAATAGACACGGTCCCTGCCCGAGAGCTTACAACCTAAAGACAGAGGGTGGGGAGACAGAGACCCTTATAAGGCTTTTTTAATGAGAGTGTTGTGGAGTCGCAACATGCAGTCCTTTCTCACCCTAGAGGAAAGGGCAGCACACAAGTGTTGCAGAACTTGGTGTCGCGGGACTCTCCCAGACATGCTACACACCTGTTGTACTGATCGGAAATTAACAGCATGTCAGAACAAGGAAGGCATCTCTTAAAGCCTGATTTCTATGAAATCAGGTATAACAAAGGATGCAGTCTGAGGACTGTCAGAAGGTGGGGCTCCGTAGGGCTGGCATGGGGGCGGGTTGCAATTCTACTTTGATTCAGTGGTTTAAAGTACATACTAATTTTAAAAAATCAATGTTACTTGTTTTACGTATTTTGTATAAATCTTAACACACATTTCAAAAAACATTTCTTCATGGAAATGGGGTTTCATAAAAATCTATTTCTTTTTCACAGAAACAGAGGCATTTCCCCTGTGAAATTCAGATTGAATTTCAGTTCAGATCGATGTGAAAATATATTTTTTTTAATGTTTTTTTTTTAAATAAAATAAAATGAAAACATTTTGATTGAGGTACTCTGTTCAAATATTTTTATTTGGCTTAATTCTTTTTTATAATGGACCTACTCAAAATGGTTATCCAGGTTCCAGGAAATTTAAATGCTAGCAGTGTAGGAGCTGTATCCTCCTTAATTTTGGCTCCTGACTCTGCCACTAAGATTGTGGAGGGACTTAAATTTTAAAAGGGACTATCCCTTGCTCCAAAAACTCAATGGGTACTTGTCCCTTTTACTTTTCATTTCTATGTGACCGTGTTGTTAATACAGGGTAGCATTTCTCTAATTTGCCAAATGAAGCAATGGATGCAAGCAATGCAGATATGTTTTTCTTATTAATAATTGGTCATGACATGTTTATAGAGGTTCAGTTTGAAGATATGATTATAGGAGGATATTGTAAGATTTAAGTGAGACTGAAGCTGTTGTTTGGATAGAATTCACCACTGTTCAAAGACCCAGAATAAGGCCAATGTGCACTGACTGAATGTATTTATTTGTTCAAATCTATACGCCGTCCTTCTCACAAAGGCTCAGAGCAGCTTACAATCCATAGTAACAGCAACAATAATAAAATTAATGCAGTAAAAACTCCCACCTTCCTCCACAACCCTAGCCAAAACCCCAACCAACCCCTATCCCTGCCAAGTGCCTTTTCAAAGAAAAATGTTTTACACTGCCTCCAGAAGATGCTTAGATCTGGGCTCAAGCAAACCTCCTGGGGAAGGGAGTTCCACAAAACTGGGGCAGCAACCGAAAACATCCTCTTGTGCACTCCTGTCCTATAGACAAGGGTAAAAGATGGAACCTGCAGAAGGGCACTTCCAGCAGGCCGTAGGGGCTGCAATAGAATACGGAAGGACAGGTGGTCTTTCAGATATATGGGACCCAGACCGTTTAGGGCTTTAAAGGTCAAAACCAGCACCCCAATAGGATACAGAAATCATATTAACATTAGTGGGAACTGAAAACTTAAAATTACCATGCACCACACATTGACATCTAAAAATTTACAATTGTGGCTTTACTATGACTGAAAACAAAAACAAGCAAACAAAACCCAGGAATTTGTGCTCTGAAGTTTACATTACAGCTTCAGTTCAGCATACAGAAAAGTATAAAAAGTATTCTGTAAAGCCTACAAAAAAGTATATATGATTCAATATAATTCCTCCAAAACATTCCTTATCAAAGCAGAAAGTGATGAATTTTCTTAAAGCTAACATGTATGTACGAATAACATGAGCTGATAAGATGCCACCAGATGACATCTGCTGATGGCTTCCTATCCCGTGTTGCTGATTTGTGACCAATCTTCCTCAGCAGTGATAAAAGAGCAACAGGTTGTAATTGTCAGGGTTATCTGAATCCCCAGATTTACTAATGTGGATTAGATGCCATAAGTTGTACCCTGTTGGAAAGGTTTTACTTGTCAATAAAGGATTAAAAACAACAGCCAGGGGTTGAGCAATAATATCTATACCTGAAGACAATTTAAAGCGTAGGCATCCAGAATACCCAAGACTTTTGCCATTTTAGTGTGTAATCCTCTTAGTGTCTTCTCTACCTCAATATGCTTTAATGTTCTGAAATAAAAAAATACTGTAGGTATCCAGAACCTCTGCCCTGAATTTAGCTTGAAAGGAGTTGCTCTTGAGGATATGAAATTACTATTCACAGTACAGTGCTCACCTCAAGATGCATAACCCTTTCACCATGTTTCCCGACATAAAAGCCAGAATATATTACGCCAAATCAAAAGTGTAACTTCAACGTTTTTATTAATTAGCTTCTTTTTTTTTATCCCGCACGTTTTCTTTTATTATGAACAGGCATCAGTAAGACTTGGATACTTTGTCTTTTGCCCCCACTATAAATCAGATATGCGTCTGTGTATATCAAGATTAGGACTAAACTGAGGAGTAAAAAAAATTATCCGTGAGCATTTCCAAGTCTCCAAGGATCGGGCCTGGGTTTTTGGCCACTCCTCAGAAACTTGGTGAATACTCAGTACTCAGAAGGGGAGGTACAACGGGGAGGGGGGGAGAGGGCAGAGAGCATGCTCCAAGAGCTGAAACAAGACTCACAAAATAATTTTTTTAAATTTACAAGAATGGCTAGTGCTTGTCTTTCAAAGGCTGGCTTCCCCCCCTCCCCAGCCAATCAGCTGATAGGCAAAAACACCTGGGCTCCCGGCCCTCCTCAGCCAATAGGCAGGGAGAGGGAAGCCTCAGAGGTTTTTGCCCCCCACGCAGGATCATCATCAGCGCTTCCAGAGCCTGAAAGGCAAGGGGCTCTGGAAAGACTGGGGAACCAAACATGCATTTGGAGAAAGTGCAATGGTTAGCTCAGCCAAAGTGTAATGACTGAGCCTTACCTTCCCCAAAGAAATAAGTGTCCAAAAGGATAAGAAGCTATACTGGTAGGCTCAGTAGGCTATGGTCACCACTCCCAATAGTTTTTCAGGATATGGTGCATGACTCAAATCCAAAAACCCAGCCCCAGTGCCTTGTTGTCAGGGACCCTTATTGCCCCAGGGAAACTAATGCCCTTATTGTCCATGGGGGCTGAAAATTGCCTCTGTTCCTCCCCAGTTACCTCCCAGCATGCATGCATCTGAACCATTAATTTGCATGCATGGTTCAGATTCATGAGTGCATACAAATTAATGCAGATGGGTTTTGGTTACTTTTGTTTGAATCCTCCTTGTGTTGGGATCAGAGGCCTTAGAGTCTCTTCTATTTGTATTCTATGGCCATCAGCTAATATGCAGGGAGAAGGAAGCCTCAGGGGTTTTTGCCCCGCACCATGCTTGTTTTTTAAGGAAGTGTTGAAGTTGACAAGTTTTTAAGATTATTCAATTCTGTTGTACCCCCAAAGAAGGGTGTTGTACACCCAAAACGTGCTGGGTTTTACAATTCATTTGGATCATATAATTTGCATTATGATTTTTGATATTTATATATTTTTCTTTTTCTATAGAATGTATAACTAATAAAGATTTATTCTTGAATATATAGTTTGGGTTTAGTTTATATTTTTCTGCTTTTTTTATAGTAGCTACTGGATTGTATTATTTGGTTGTTGGTGTGTTACTATATTTGTTTTCTCTCTTTTGGGGGTGGGGGGTATATCATCCTCTGGAGTACAAGTACACCAATTCTGGTCTCTTTGGAGCCTTAGGTTGGGGTAAAGGATTTGCCCAATTATCATTACTTATTTCATCATTTATTTTATCATTCCTTGTACACTTAACATTACACAAAGACAGTCTCTTTCCTGCACAACTGACAGCTTATCTAAACAGAGAAGTCAGGAAAAACCTGACAGACGAAACTCAGAGAAATTACATAAGTTTCAAGATCACACAGAAAGTCAGTGGCCAAGAGTGGACTAAAAGGTGTCCTGAGTCTTATCCACTGGAATAAGGCCGTTTTTGCAAGGATGCCCCCCACCGCTGGGTGTGCGGACAGGTGTGCGGTGGTGGAGTCCGTGTAAATGCCGCAGCGGTGGGTGGTGGGATGGGTGTGCATCCATGCAAACAGCACGGGAGGTAGGTGTGTGTGTGTGTGCACCTCATGCACAACACCCACCTCCACCCATCACCCACCCATGGAGCCATCCGGCAGACCGGAGGAGGCTCCATGGGTAGAGATGGGTGGAGGTGGGTGTCTGCCCATGGAAAAGGCCACACACCCACCTCTACCTGCTGCCAGCACACACCTATTCCCCCACCCACTGCTTCCGTGAAAAAATGGCCTAAGTTGCCTCACATAAGATGATGTAGAAGTAGTTTATATTTCATACCCTGCTCACTTTTCTTAAGAAAAACATATCATAGCAATTTTAATAGGTAGTCTGAACAAGTTGCGAGCACAGTAAGCAACAGCATAGCACAAGCACTGTATACGTGGTAGTCCTTGGATATTACTCGTATAAATATAAGAACTCATGGGATTCAAACAATGTGCACAATCCAGAGTTCATAACTCAGGCTGCTTTTACACGTGCGTGTGGCACTGCACTGTAAAATCATGCGCCACCGCAAAAATCCAACGGGTGGGGTTTAGACATGACGTCATGTGCATGATTAGCCGCTTGCGCATGCTTTAATGCCATGGACTAAATACCTCAATACCGAGTGTCACTCCTGCCGACCGCAGACACTGTCGGGGGGGGGGCCTCTGAACCCCTGGAGCCTGCCAGAGAGCCGCCCCCCCATTCCCCCGCACTCCAGAGCAAGCCACAACAATGCCAGCAACAGAAGCGGCCTCAGCGGCACCTGAGGAATCCCTGCAGCAGCGGGTTGTTAGGGCAACCCGCCCCCACGCCAGGCCAACGGAGCCCCAGCCATCGACCTCACGTAATGTGGGGTTGGTGCCTGAGCCAGTGCGGTGCTCCGCACGGCTGCAGGCATGCAAGGGGGCGGACCCCGGAGCATAAAACTCTGGCACTGTGAGGCACACAGCGCCGGGAATCAGAGCCTGAGAAACTGGCCCCTACGTAAAGCTAAGTGTGATTTCCCTTTGTCTCTCGGTGTTTATACATTACGTTGTTGTGGTGTAGCAGATTTTATTCCTGTGTTATTTTCCTGTGGTTGAGCATGTGCACATGAGGTAAGCCATTTCCCTTTCTTGAGGGTCCTTCCCTATTCCCTGGAGAGCGAGAGCCCTATTCCCCCACCTCTTGACCTGGTACCCCGTACCAATACCCCCCACGTGTCTACCATCCGTCTCTCCTGTCCCCTTCCCACCGTGTGTGTGGCATGAGGCCATACTCTCACGTAACCGCTCTGCGCCCTATGATGATAGGGGCCTGGTCTCGTTGAGACCTGAGTGCCACAACACTATCCTGACAGGCATTATTTCCCAGGTGTCCTCCAGCACAGCATGGGTCTGGTTCCTTTGTGCATAGCATGTGTGGGGTCAACCTTGGGTGATCTCCCCCTCCCCCCTCATGACATCGAGGTATTTAATCTGTGGCATTAAAGCATGCACAAGTGGCTAATCATGTGCGTGACATCACGTCTAAACCCCGCCTGTGGGATTTTTGACATGGCGCATGATTTTACAGTGCAGCGCCACGCACACGTGTAAAAGCAGTCTTAGACAAGTCAGGAGTTTTACATGAAAATACAAGGTTACACAGAAGACTTTTTTACACACTGGTTTGGTTATCAGAAGAACTTGATTTCACAAGCAATGTACTTTCCCTCCTCCACACCCACACACAAAAAATGAATTAATACAGAACTGTTTTTACTAGAATTAAACAAAAACGTAAATGTAAGGTAATAATGGCTGCAATAATGCGTTTGATTTCTCTTTCATTTCATAATCTGTTGTAAAAAGCAATACTGTAAACTGGTTTAAAGCTTGAAACATTGTGTATTTACAATACATTTGTTAAATCATTGGAAATGTAGGAGTAAGATGCTGATCCACAAGGCTACATTATAGCACACAGATTAAATTAATGTGCATAAACATAACATCAGGGCCGATGCATTGTTCCAATTTTCAAGTTGGAGAGAATAGTCACTGACGCATTCTCCCACACAATTTTTTAAGGATGAATGGGACAAAAAATCAACCATTCTTCAGATGATCATTTACTGCTTCACTTTGCTCCATGGCTCTGGTGTGTGTGCATCTTTTAAGAGTGCTGAATGAGTCATGTGAGTCTGAAGAGCATGAGGTTTGTGCTGGGAGTGGCCATGCATAAAAGGACAGTGATTATATCTAGCGTTGCTGAGACAGGCTGTGTCAAGTGTTGCCAGGCAAGTTGTGATGGTGGCTAGTTATGCCTAAAGCAGGTTGACATGGTTGTCATTAAAGTCACCACACTGTTATTATTTTGTATCAACAATAAAGAACCTACTGACCTTATATTGTATAAAATGGTTATCGGCATCCACTTTTTCCAAATTAGTAAGAGTCAAATGGCTTGTGCACTGAAAGTCCTCTGGAAATCCTGTACAAGCTTCCCAACTGAGAATAAACAAAGTTTTCAAATTATCCTTATTCAAGATTGTTTTTTAAAAAACAAGAACATCCTCCTGCCTATTTTAATCACATATTTTAAAACATGAAGTATATTAAATTTAGGCCCCTTTTGAATGGGCTGCGCTGGGGGTGGTCAGTGTGCGTGCCGGTGTGGGGGTGGGGACAGGTGTATATGGGCACATGCCAGCGCACACCCATCCTCCACCCACTCCCAAGCATGGAGCAACCTGCCTTCTCTCCGATTGCTCCGTGCGTGAGTGATGGGTGGAGGTGGGCGGTCATGCATGTTTTGTGGGAACGCGCACACACGCCTGCCCACCTACTGCCACCACTGCTGCCGCCGCTGTACACACGAGACTCACCCACACATGCACACACAGATCCCTGCGTGTGCATGCGTGGGTGCCACCCGTGTAAAAAAGGAAATAGTTTATTTTTACAGCTATTAAAACCTATTGAATAGATTATTAAGTACTGATGTCTTATATTGTGAACTGAAGCGATATTATAAATCACTATATTAAAAGCAATGGCTGCAGACTAGCTTTTCAAAGTTTTAATCTTCCTTTCTTTCTCTCCCACCCCCACCCCCACCCTCAACCTCAACCTCCTTTAATCTTAAATTTAATGTTTCGCAGAACTTTGATAAAGCAGGAGTTAATGTACTTGTCACATCCAGGCAGTAGATCAACATTAAGATCCAGAAGAGATTTATAAATAACTGTGATACCATCCTTTTCTGCAGCAGTCACTCTGTCGAAGGTCAAACTCAGAACAGGGTTTAAGGGAGACCTGGAAAATGGAAATAACATCAAAGATGACCTTTCAGAATCAAAATCAAATAGCTGCAAAACCATTAAGAATTGTATACACATAAACAGTGAACATAAAAGCTGAAATTGTGAGGAAGGAACTAGGAAACAAAACCTTAAAACCTGTGCTGCATTTTGTTGGCTGGAAAGAAAATTAGTAATCTAGCCGCTACTCTCTGGCTTCAGTTCAGGTGCTTCCACCTCAGATACTAATTCTTTCCCCAGCCAGCTTCTTATCTTTATTAACCTATAGGTTATGGACAGAGACCAAATTGAATTATTCTTGGAATATTAGCTTGTCCCCTGACAGAAATAGCAACTATTTGGAGAGAAAGAAATCAGCACTATGGCCAGCACCCAGGTTATCATCCGAAGAAGATGGAATCAAATTGTAGGTTAATGTTCATAAAGAATAACAGAGTTTGATCAAAACAGTGAAAAATGATTATGTACTATTTTATCAAAATACTAAGATAGTGGAGGAGGATTTATTTAATTAGCTCAGTATTAATGATGAGAGATCAAATGATGACTGTGATCAGCAGATTACCCTTTATATAATTTTACAGATATGTATGTTTTACAGATCTGTGACCACCTGTAACTTTCTTGACATACCAGGAAAGATAACTTGCTGGTCTAGAAATGTGTCACTGCTGACTCAATACAGTCAGTAAGGCTGGCATAGGTGAAGAGACAAATTGGGTAATTTGCTTGAACTGTAGGAATGCCAGATCAAAAATTCAAAAGTAAGGGATACTATGGAGCTCAGATTTTCTGAAATAAGGGACATCCATTATATCTTATGCTGTCGGGAGGTCTATCGCCTGTTATTTCAGAGCTAGAGGGAGGTATCTGGTAACCCCCACGATTCGAGTATACAGAATGAAAAGTTTGTCCCAACTATTTTTTGGAGCCTAGTTCTGGGCAATTGGGAAAATTAAAAATCTGGAGCCTCTGCTGACCAAATTTTTAAGATATATTTTGGCGATACCCAATAGTGCTCCGAGTTGTGTTGTGAGACTAGAATGTGGGATGCTAACTCTTGAGGTTCAGGTTTGGATCTTGACTTTTGGATATTGGCTAAGACTTCATTTTGGACTGGCTGCTCCCCTTTCTATATTGGTACTGACGGATTGTTTTAGTAACCCATGGGCTGGACTGGTGGTCAGGAAATTACACATGATAGGTCTTTCCCCTGTCATGCTGTCCACTTTAGCATATGATGGAGCCAGAAGACTGGTTAAACAGCGGATTGTAGATATAACTTACCAGGAGGACATTGCTGTAGCAAGAGGGAAAAAGACACTTGACTGTTTTCTAGGGTTACTTAACAGCTCTTTAGGCACTATGCCTTACTTAGAATATGACCTGGGACTACTGGCCAGAAGGTGTTTAACCATGGCAAGGATGGATATCTTCCCTTCGGGGCATTTACATGGTATCCCTCTTGCCCATCGACTCTGCACTTGCCCACTAGCCAGTGTGGACACTATAGAACACATTTTGTTAAGATGTGAGTCCTATTCTGAAGCCCGGGAGAAATTCTTAGCTCCATTATTAGAAGACCGTCCGGGCAGGTCTAGCACTAGCTTGGTGACGCTTCTCCTATCTGGTAATGATGAAGGGAACACTAAACAGGTGACAAAATTCCTGCTTAGTGTTACAAACGTCAAACGTCATAGGAACTAGACAGTTTTTTTTTATCATCGCGCATGAGGGCCTGTCACAGTGGGGTTCCCCAATGTATTCATCCCTCACTCTGTGGTAATTGGCGATTTATTTGGACCTATATGATCAATGATAAGGATTTATATTGTGTACAAATTTATTACTATAATATACTATAATTTACTGTTAGTCACAGGGGTCAAGTCCTGTCACTACAAGCCCCGGGAAGGGCTAGGTAAATTTTAAGTGTCCTTTGTAATGATTTCTGTTGTGTAACAAACTTATTATTCTCTGCTATCTACAGGGGCCAAGTTCTGCCACCACAAGCCTCGGGAAGGGCTAAGCAAATTCTAAGTGTTTAATTGGAATTTACAACTGGTGTTAATTCTGTTTATAGTAGTATTTTAAGTGTTTATATGTTGTTATGTGGTATGTTGCTAATTTGTACTGATTTTGTACTTAATTTGTTACAGCCAATGGCCAAACAATAAACCCTTTTATTATTATTATTATTATTATTATTATTATTATTATTTTATTATAATATCCTATGGAGATATGGGGTTCTGATATAAAGGATGTTCCCTTAAATAAGGAACATCCCATCAAATAAGTGACATCTGTCAACCCCTGTGCAAATGGAGGCACTGACTAAAGGTGCTAGATAAACCCAAAGGGAAGGAAGAAAGAAGCCAGGATGAGCCAGGCCTCTGGACACAAGAAACATAAACTCCCACTTAACTTCTAATATCAAGAGGGGCCCTAAGACATCCTCCTGGATTTGCACCAACCCATCCTCCCACCTGGTCCCCCTCAAAATTATTCTTTAAAACGATCCATCACACAGTCTGGTCTCTAGAGACAGGGACAAAGACATTCCCCAAGCAGCAAACAACAGACAGCTGAAGTAAGTAAGTCTCTAGCATCTCAATCATATAAAGCTTGCTCCTCATGAGGCATAACCACAATCTTCTTAGGCCTGCTTGCCACGAAACTTGCCCCTGGTGAAAATCGACCTCGGGTTATTGACAGGACTTGACCCCAACAGGATCCCAGCCACGTTCTTCCCGTATTCAACTGCAGATGGTATATAGTTCCAAAGCAGTCTATCACCATTTCAAGCCATTTTGAGCCAGCTAGCAACAAAGCTTAACTCCAAGGTGCTCTATCTATCTTTTTCTTCGCAGGGATGACAATTGACGAATCTTAAACTCTACAGTCTCACTCATGTCAAAACAAGCTGTCAATGGGTCAAAAATCCCAGTCCATACACAAATTTTAACCTTATTCCTCCAAGATATTACCATAACTTCGGATCCCTGCACAAATATCAAATAACCCTGGTTAATATATAGGTTATATAGGGTGGATTGTAACATACATAATAGGCCCGGGTCATGGCAGGTTAAATCCCCGACAATGAAGGAAATTATCTCTCACAGCGAAAGCCTGCCTTAACCATGCTCCTTTCCTGATGTAGCCACACCTCCAAGGAGTATTATGATGCCAAGCACTCTGTGTGGGTGGAGCCTCTCACCCTTGGGGAATCCAGCCTAAGTCCAAGAAAGTTGAGCCAGGAGGGCTTCTGAACCAAACCAAGCCCGAAGCAACCATCTGCGTTCTGCCTGTCTCAGGTTGGTATGCAAGGCTCTAGAAACTGTTAGAAAAGACCTCAACGGTCATCTAGTCTAACTCCCTAGTCTGATGCAGGAAATCTTCAAATACCACATCCCCAACTGATGGCTGTTCAGCTTCTTCCTGAAAACCTCCAGTGACAGGCAGCCTACAACCTCCCTAGGCAACTTGTTCCATTGAAGAACAGCTCTTAAGGTTAAGAAGTTTCTCCTGATATTTAACTGAAATCTACTGTAATTTAAGCCCATTATTTCTAGTCCTGCTCTTTGTGGCAATGGAGAATGGTTCCTTGCCATCTTCTTTGTGTTAGCCCTTTAGACGTCTGAAGACTGCTATCTTGTCTCCCCTTAACGTTCGCTTCTCTAGGCTAAACATACCCATTTCTTTCAATCTTTCCTAACAGGACTTGCATTCCAGACCCTTTTATCATCCTTGTTGCCTTCCTCTGACCCCACTCCAGTTTGTCGATGTCCTTCTAAAAATGAGACGCCCAAGACTGAGCTCCAGGTGAGATCTCACCAAAGTAAAGAGGAATTATTACTTCTCTTGATTTGACAATAATATTTCTGCTGATGCAGCCTAAAATTGCATCTGCCTTTTTTGCAGCCACACCACATTGCTGAATCATGTTAATTTTGTGATCACAATCCTTAAAATGATTGATCAATCATTTAGCCTGTACTGCTGCCAAGTCTGCTATTCACCATCATTTGATTTTTCTTTCCTATATGCAGAACTTTACATTTATCTCTGTTGAATTTCATCTGTTAACTTCAGTCCAGTTTCTCCAACCTATAAAGATTATTTTAAACTCTATTCTAGCTTCTAGAATGTTCACTACCACCACTCTCAGTTTTGTGTCATCTGCAAACTTGATAAGTATTCCCGCCACTCCTTCATCTAAATTAATAATAAAGCTGTTGAGCAGCACTAGACCCAGGACAAAGCCCCATGGGACCCAACTCAATACCTCTTTTCAGTCTGATGATTTCTCATTGCTTTAAAAATTGAATAAGAGATTAAAACCTTAGCTACCAATATTCTTATTAGTAGCATATTTATAGAGATAACTGTGAGCTTAAAATCATACTTCTATTTTAAAATATTATATCTACAACTAAAGGTTTTGCTAAATATAAATTTAAAAATGAAGAGAAAAAGTATTTATATTTCTCAATTTTCACTCCAGTTTGTTTAATTAATACATTTGATAGCACTTTGCATACAGTTATGTTCCCTGTTTCCACTAGATAGGGTGTTAAAAGATGAGAGATTAGCTCTCTGGAGTCCAGGGTCATTCTGTGGAGCATGCGCACAGCTGCCACACACAGTTCCGAACAACAAATCAGACAGATGGGCAGGCATTCCATCCCAACATGCTCCACCCTGCCCCCCTTCACCACCAAGATGTGGTAGCTCCCCAGACTACTAAAGATGCTCCGCCAAGGCTCTATGGTCCTGGCAGACGTGCACACATGTGGAAACTGCACACACCCTAACAGACTGGAGATAGCCATGTGGGCGCACATTCGTCTGCATCTGCCAGCATTTGCCCTCATGGCAGGGTCCACATTCGCCGGGATGATGCCTTGAGTGGGGACTGTGGGGTGTGCAGGTGGCAGGTACGGGCGAACATCTAGTGGCCACCTAATAGACGGGCAGGTGGTCACCCATCCGAAGGGGGCCAATTTGGGCTATTGTCTCATCTATTTTCACCCTTAGTTAGTCCATTTCCCAAGTTGTCTGTGGGAAACTTTCCCTTAATAACAGAGAAACACACAAAAAATAAGGAGAAATCCTGATTATTTTTCATTGCAGATCAACTTTGGGGCAGAGTTTCACTAAAATACTTTGAGTTTGGTTTGATAATATTGGCCTGTTGTATTGTCACTTTAACCAAAGAAACCTTTGGTATACTTTGAAAACAAAGTCAAAATACACACTGAACAAAATGTACAGACTGTATCATTTGCAGTCTGTTCTATTCTACTTTTGGGAGAAGCAATAGTAAGACATTTTTTAAAAACCAATAATTTTAGAATCAAGACAAAAAATTATTCACCTTCAATTGACATTTACTATCAAACTGTAAGATACCTTTTCCAGTACCTAAAGCGGGTCTATTGAAGATTTTGAAGAGAATGGTCAACATCAGCCATTCTCTAACATATTTGCTAAAATGATTTAGCGCATTTTCTTTTAATTCCACCAATATCCATAGTGATGAGTTATCTGTTTTTGGCGGAATGGTTTAGAACAAGAAGTTTGGGGAATAATATTTTAATTTGTCATAACATACACCAAACGTGAAATTACTCGGATCAAAGACAATGGCCAGAAATTTGCTGTCAGTTTTCCAAAACTACGTTCTGTGTTAAGTGTGTAAATCAATGACTGTGATTAAAAGATTTTTATAACCAAATGATAAATTGTAGAACCGTGATAGGAACTCATCGTAATAAGTGTGTATACAAGTGAAGTTGAGCTTTTGTGCAGAACAAATGAAGTTTATGTTAATTTCATCCTTTATGCATTATGGTCTTCTGACTGTGTTTCAAGTTTTTATGATGTTTATTGTTAAACTGATTCTTTAATATTAATAATGGTAGGAAATAATTACATTTTAAAAAAACCTTTATGTTTTTAAAACCTCCCCTCTTATCGAAGAAGTTGTAAGACCTGGCTGTTCTGCCAGGCATTTGGTGAGGGAGATGGGGGATGTGGTCAGGGTGGGGGGTGGGTTGGTCTATTTTACCTCCTTTAAGTTATTTTAATTGATGTGTTATGCCTTTTATATGTTTGTGAGCCGCCCCGAGCTGCCTGTAGCAGGAGGGGTGGGATAATAGATGTCTTAAATAAAATAAAATAAATAAATAAATAAATAAATAAAATAAAATTTAAAGATGTTGAAATGTACAAAGTTTCAAAATATAAGAACCAGAAAACATGATAACAATAGTGACACTTAACATGATTAAAGTAGTAAAACAGACTATCGCTGAATTACTGATAAAGATTATTCAGTTATTAACTTCATTGGAAGTGTTGACTAAGTAAGAACTAAAGGTTTTAGCTCAAAGTGTTTTATCAATCTAAAGCACAGGAGCTACTTAGCTCATATACTTTTAGAAACACCTGCACTGAAACTGCGTAACTAACCTAGTCTTGAAAAGAGTGCTGTGACTGAACCATGTCTTGTTATCATTAGATACAATATAACATCAAATGTATTCTTTAATTCTCTTCAATCTCATTTTTATCCACAAATCTATAAATTTATCCCATAGTCTATTCTAAGAAACTATGAACAACGTTTAGTAAGCTATATAAGAACTACTAATATTTATAAAACATCATGGATTTCAAGCCAGCAGGTGTGCATTATTCTGATCACAATGTGGCTAATTGTTCTGAAGTTTGCTGGTGTTAAATGGCCAAGCCATTCTGTGACATAGAGCCCTCTTATTTTAAAACCTGCTTTAAAATGAAATTGAATTTAATATAGGTTCTAGTTAAAAAGTGATATTGTCATCAGAATTCTAAAAGAGAGTTTTAAATATTTACAGTTCTGTACAATTGTTTGCATGGGATTTTTTATCAGAGCACTCTTTTCAAGAGCCAGATAATTATTTTTATAAGAACAAAAAATGTGAGGGCTGTGATATAAATGGCATAAGTAGTGTGGTGGGAACGTTGATTTGAAAAAAAAAATACAGCATGCTTAACACCTTGCAGATTTACTCATTTCTTTTTAACACAAATTAACAAAACGCCAAAATTAAGTTCACAATCTACTAGGGCTCTATTAATCACAACAAAAACCATGTTATATTAATTGAGAAAGTTATCTTAAACTGCTAACACAACAACAACGTGTTTAAGGATCCTTGACATCCAGTTTAAGACATGATCCCAGATGTATCCTGTCAATACACATAATTTCACAATAATTCAACAAGATCACAACAGGCTCGCACAGCAGTGAATATGTAGTACACAACCACTTTGTCCTCACGAAGTAACATAATTTAAGTGCGAATTTACAAATCTAAAAACTTAAGGTCCCTTCAAATGTCCTTTCAAATGATTCAGAGCTAATGTGTCCTGCAATGTTTTTTTCCCTTAAACTTTGGTAGGACAGACTTTACAAGCTTTACCAATTTATCTTTTGCTCTACTGTCATTGGTGCTTAAAAAATTAAGACTTTATTTGGGAAAACATAGAAAGATAGCGGGGAATCATGTTGTCTACAGCTTCATAAATCTTGCTTAAGATCCTTTTCAATTACCATCCATTTCTCCTTTAAAAAGGGACAAAAAAATAGAGGAGTGGAAACAGGTCAGGGCAGTCTGTGACAATGACAGTGTGATGGGCTTGGACCCCCTGTGGTGTTTCCATCTGCTATCATTAAGGTGACTATTCAGACATGAAAAAATCCCTCTTGCTGTTCTGACAGGCAGACATCAAGAACTATGACAACGCATTAAGACAGAAAGTCAGAGACAGAGATGTCATATTCCACAAACAATACTGCCTCAAACAAGACCCCTGAAATTTTATTGGAATTTAAAATAAAAATAAAAGGGGTTTTACCTGGAGGGTATTAAACTTCCTCTTACATTAGTTTGACAACAAAAAGATTGCTGACAGTCACACAGATAAACATTTTGCCCCTACCTGTAATCTTTACCATAAGAAACCCAAATTTTTTGCTCATTCTTCAGTAAAAGTGGATTTTTAATTTCTCGTCCTTTCTCATCAAAAAGCTGAGAAGGAAAAAGATTGAGGCCCGATGGCTTGAAGTCTGCTGAATATTGAAGTCTTTGATGAATCATGTGTAGTAACTGACAATGGAAGAAATAAACTAAAATGTGAACATCTGTAATAAATTGTTTGTACTCCATAACAAATTATGTCCAAACAAATGATAATTAAATTCATGTAGAATGTTAAAAGAAGTGTGAAATGACTGCAATGTTTATCTCAGTGTAAAGTAACAAAATGAGCACAGGCTTTTAACCAGCAGGGGGTGCAACAGGATTATGATTGAGCTCTGACCCTTTGGCACATAGACTGAAAGCAGATGTGACAGTTGTACAGAACAAGCATTTAACTTCCACATACTATAACAGCTCTGTCTTTATAAAGGTTATGTTTTTGCTGTCTACATCTGAAGCTACATTTTGTTATTTTTTTTACTGAGGTTGTTCAAGTTTTACAATGAGTTCTCTCCACTCTCCTGCCAAACCATAGTTAATCAATACCTGAAAGATAATATTGCAAGCCTCATTTAACAGTGTTAGTACTGATCTGCAAAATAAAATGTTTGTATCTGTTAACTTGCCTTGGTCAGAATAACCCTAAGTAGGACTTCTCCATGAATGTGAGATTAAGTGTACTGTGTTGTTTCCTTTTCAGAAGCTGTTCCCAACGTTATTTTAAAACTTTATTTGATTATACAGTACTGAGTTTTTTGTTCTCCGCTTCTACTCTGTTTAAGGGGATTTTGGAATTCTGTGGCACCTTGAAACCCCTTTCTATAGTATACACTGTTGTGCTGCACATCCTGTGGGCCATTTCATGACATAGTAATTTCTGCCCTCCACCATTCCACATGCCTTCCCCTTTGTCACATTTTTCTGCCCGCAAGAAAGCACCTTCCTCCTGAAGACCCCCAGGGTAAAGTAGTGCATGAGATAAAAGACCTCAAAAACTGCATAGTCTTAATACCAAATTCTTCACATGAATGAAACAAATATATAGGGTCTGATTCTGACCTAACCTTAAGATCCTTTGGGCATGAGTCTCAATAAGTAAGCATCTTAAGCTGGGTGTAAATATTCTTTAAAAATACTTGCATTCATTTTAATTACCCTTTACTCTGCCAGAATGGCATAAAATGTCTTTACTGTGAGACTCACCCCTACAAAATATATTGTAATGTATAGTGTAGGTTCTCCTGTGCACAAAGTATATGCATGTCTTAGACATTGAACTGTAAGGTTTCTGAGTCCAGCTTCTAGAATAAGACACTACTGTAGCTGGCCAGTCTCTGGTTATCCTGGGGAAGTAATAACATAATACAGGTAATTTAGCACTGTAAAATGCTTCGGCATGCACTGAGACTTACTTGCAAAGCAATATAGTCACTCGCTAGAAGAGGACTTCCACTGATGATGTAAGTTGATTTTGTAAAGTGTGGTATCAGTTTTATACTGCATTGATGTTTTGCTTGTATGCACAATTTTGATAGTCACAACAACATTTTATCTTACAACATTCAACCCTTATTTTTCTGATATAACAAGAGTTTAACTGTAATCAGGCTCTTTCACTTCTGGAAGCTTATCTACACAAGAGTTAAAGTACATCCCTTAAACTGTAAGAACAGAACTCCAGTTCAGAGTCATTTAGATATTCCTGATTGGTTTTGCTGCCCTTAGAAAAAAGGAAAAAAGATGGCGAGTGATATGAAAGGAACTGTTAAGTCTCAAGGATCAGTTAATAGGATCATTAGTTTTTAATCTCTTGTTCCCTGCCTGGATTGATAGCAACCAAAAAAAGTTACAAAAATGACCAGTGTCATTCTATTGCACTGGTGCTCTAAAGGTAAGCTCTAGTGGCCGATATCCAGGTTCTACAAAAAAGCCACAATTATAAGTTGTATTCTGGGGCACATCTATTTCTTAGCAATACTGGCAACCCTAATGTAGATGGAGCATGGGTGACACCAATGTTAGTAACACTGATTCATGTAACCCTTCTTTACAATTTAATCACTAAAGTGCTTAGGACAATGTTGCAATCAAGGGGAAAGTCAGAATAAGGTTTCTCAAGGTTGCTGTCACAAATGAAGAGGAATATATATTTTTCAAAATTCAAAGAGGCCAGGGAATAAATTGACATGCCCACTGAACTAATCCCTTATCTGTAGAATGGAAGAATGATCACAGGATGAACTGCCCCTGCAGTACCATAACAATGGATTAGATAATATGAATTTACCACAGTTATATCTTCTCAAGCTAGAGAACACTCTGGTCTTGGAAATGATAGTTTGAGTTACTATGGGTAATTTCAGGCGTGATGGGCCCTTCGGCCCACCATGCTGAACCACGGTCCAAGATCCATTTCGGATCCCGGACAGGAATCAGGCCGTCCGTCCTTTAGATGTGCCGGTCTGATTCTGGGGCTGTGTGGGGAGGGGGCGGGGCTGTGCAGCGCGACGTGTGGCTGAACAGCCCTGCCCCCCGCATGCTCCCCTGGCTGCCTGCCTTCCAGAAGACGGGCAGGCGCAGCGGCCAATCTGGCCGCTGCGCCCAATCCCGTCCCGTGGTCGGGACCACGATCCGGCAGGGCTGAAGGTAACAGACGTTACCTCCAGCCCTTTCCAGACCATGGCCACCGTGACCATGGTTTGGACCCGATCCCACCACGATTCTGGACCTCCGGGCGACCGGAGGTCGAGAATCGTGGTCAATGTGATTCCCGCCGGAGGTTCACTGGGGTGAACATCTGGTGAAACTCACATCAGACGTTACGGGAATCACGGCCACCACAGGGGATTCACTGTGGTTGACCGCGATCTCATAACATCTGAAATTACCCTATGTCCATTAATGCCACAGAACAAATCACTGATATAATTCCTGGTACTTTCCAGCATCCTTACTGGAAAATGGGAGCTGCAAGATGCTCAGACAAGCAACTTTCAAAGCATATTGGACCCTCAATAAACTAGAAAATAAAAGTTAAACTAGTTACATACATGAAAAACCCATATCATTATTCCATATAAGATGACATATTTATAGTAAATTCAAATGGTTTGGGGCTTCCTCCACCTCCTTACAGTAAACAGGACTACCTGATTACCAAAATGCAACATCTTACAAAGAAGTGACATTTATTTTGTTTTCCAGAGCTTTGTTAACAGATGTAGAAATTGCCAGATGACTTCTATGCACATCTCAAAGAATGCTCTATTTGTTTTTGCTCAAGAGACAAAGAAATTTTGAGTGTGTTTTAAGACGACATCCCCCAAGCGTCTTCTAAGCTTCTATAACAGGAGAGCTAAACTACTTGGAGGTAATCATCTGGTCCTTCCTTTTTCTATTGTGGGAACAAATAAAACATTTTAGCTTGGAAAGGACTTTGCCCTCGCTATTCTGAATCAGATAGCTCTCTATGTTACTATCTGAATTCTGCTGAGGATCACTTGCTTTGCCATGGACATGGTATGGAAGCTTCTCAATGCCTGAGACAATTGTTCAAGGTAATCCTCATCACAAATACATCCAGTAAGGATGTTTACCTGAGCAAGTGTATCTAGTTTGTGCCATCACTTCAGGACTAAAGCAGCGAGGACCATAGACAGGTGAATTGAGTCCTGGCAGTGATCATGTTAGAGAGAGTCCAAGATTTCAGTGTTTCTATGTATAGAACAGCCCAGCTGAACTGTTTATGCATTGGACATAATCAGGCTTAAAAGGTGCAGTTGTTCCTAAATGGCAATTTTCTGTGATTTCAATGGAATTTTGCCAATATTCATAACCCAGAGTTTATCTTTTCATTAATTCTCCCAATGCCTCCCATACACAGGTAAATTCAAGCACATATGATATTGTACATGTTTGTAAATCAGCAAGCCAGCTTTACCAGAATACAGACGACAAGTAACCAGGAATTTAGGTGAATGCTTTAGATCTTATGGCATCTACAATACTACTATACCATTATCTTTGTAGTGAATGTACATGTTGGCATTTACAGTATACACCGAACGAATGGAGGAAGTTAGAGAAGAAAAAGAGTTTGCAACCATTTGCTGCTGAGGAAAATCATTAACATAAGAAAAACAAACAGACCAACAGATGTCAAACTGCACTTTAACAGTCAAGTTACAGTGCAAGTAAGACTGCACAAGTACAGTGAGAAGATAGGAACACTAGTTTTTGAGCCTTCCAAATGCTATAAATCCAACTTTTCTGGAGTAAAGCCAAAAATAATAAATTCTGAACTATTTATTTATTTTACTATTTTTCTACCCCACCCCCTCCTGCTCAAGAGCAGCTCAGGGCAGCTTACAAAACATTTAAGTAAAATTTGATTCATAGTACATGAAATGAAAAGGGTATATTAACTTACTCTCTCCATCATAGCATCAGGTTGATTCCCACAATTGCGTTCCATCTCTTTTTTGTTGATATAAACAAAGATCTCCCCTGTGTCTCTGCCATTTTCATACACCTGGGGGAAAAGAAATAAGTGAAATAAATACAAGTAAATGCATTGCAGTACATATTCTGACCCTAGCAACATTGGTTACATTACTCTGAATATTCAGCATTACTTTGATCTTTATTTTAATTGAAAAGAAAAAGATTGGGGTATGAGTAGCTGTCACCAAAAAATGAAAAGCCTAGCATTACCTCACTTGAAAATAGAGCTCACTCTGTGCATATCCTATTTATCAATGGCTACAGAAAAAAAGAATAATCCAAAGGAGGATGTACAGATTATCTATGAGAAGGCTGAGTAACAACTTTTCTTTTCAAAAGTATACAGTTCCGCTGCAACTATATTTTGAGGAACTTCCCAGGCAAATGGCTCAGTATAAAAATATAAGAGCGCATAGTACAATAGAAAGTTCAGAGTTTCTTGTTCACAATGTGCATAACACAGCAAGTGCCTTTTAATACTGAATCCAATGTACTGGGGCCTGTCTCCTGGGAGAGGATAAATCGTAAATGGGACCAGCTTTAAGTTGTCTATGGGTAAAACAGACATGACGGCCACACGGTGGCAGCCCAGCCAAGGGACAAAACCCACAGCAGACATAGTCTGGGCCGCCAAACAAACATGTGTGTAGTTGGGGTGCATGGGAGGGCATGGAGAAGCATGAATGTGTGGGTGACCGGCCCCACCCACAAACTGTCCTGCCATGATGGGCAGCGGTGATGGGCAATGACAACCAGGTATGGCATCCCCAACTCAGGTCGGATTGGAAGCCTGCCAACAGATGCAATAGCCTGCTGTGGACCATTTTGGCCTCATCAGGTGGGCCTTAGCCTGGGCTGTGACCTCAGAGGTTTTCTGGGGTCACAGCACAGGCTAGCTGCCAACATAGCCTGGGGCAATCCTGTGCCAACATCTGGCAGCAGCTGCACAGATATGTAGGTGAGGTCTGGACCAAAGTGTGACAAAGCAGGCCACTGTCACGTCCGTTTTTACCCTATAAGCGCATCAGGAAAGTTGGCACTTCATCTAGGCATTTCAATAGGAAGATTTACCTGACATGTGGCTAATATTTTACTATGTTACAATTGTCATATATATCATATTAGGCTTTATCTGCAGTAGGCAAAGAGCTGATACAAGGTAGGTGTATACATTTGATTTGAACCAGGCTTTAATGCAATTTGGCAATATTCAATTTGCCAGTATTAGAGAGATTGGTAAAAGCTGAATTATTTTATCTCACTGTCAATAATAATTTGACTTTTTTTAGCAAATTCACTCTGATTAGGAGTTTATTAATGGGAATGTTCATGGAAACAGCAAAATTTAAGGAAATATTACAAAATTATGAAATTATAAACTAGACTTTTATGATCAGAAATTCCATTCTGAGACTTGCATTCATTCATGTGACTTGTGTATCCAATCAAAACTAATCAACAGTTTGGTTTTCATGCAACCTGTAGATCATCAATTACTTGTAGCAATCATTTAGCAAGTAATTTTGAATCAGAGAAAATCATAAGTAAATTGCACACAACTGTGTTTCACTGTATTTAAGTTTGTTCTGCTATATTAAAAAAAGTGTAGCTAAAGTACATAACAACACATTACAGGATACAGAATCATGCAGGAAAAGTGCCAGTGCATTTTATATTCAAAAAGATATGAGCCAGGCAACTCCTAGAGGATAGATCTACTCAAGTGGAATGGTACATTGCTTCTCACTGCTGAGGATTCATAAAAGGATAGACCATTCATACAGCACAAAAAGAAAAAGAAGAAGAGGGAAGCTGTATGAATAATTTAAGGCATTTCCTTTTTTTTTTTCTTTTTCAAAAAGCCCCTTTTCTTTGCTCTTTGATTGTCTCTGACATCATTGCAGTCATTTATCTTTGCCTCTGACTAATATTTCAGAGAGAAGGCTAGAACATCAGTGCAAACAACTGTAGAAACCTTGCATAACCACTGTAAAATGTCCATCCTTTTATGCATTTTATATATAGTCTATAAAATAATTTCCCTGCAAATAATATCTATATTATATAATCAACTAGATACATAAACGATAAACATGAGCACCAGCAGCAACAACAAAATCTAATGGTTTTGCCTACTGAGGTTTATTCTTTCCTTCTTTTTTTCGTTACTAGTCAGGCCTTTGTGTATATAGGAACCTATAAAGAAAGGTCTTCTAAAATAGAAACACACACAAAAAACCTCCCACAAACCTTGTTACTCCAAGTCACTCCACTAAAACCTAGATATAGGCTACCCACAGAAAAAATATACAGTCTAGGATTAAGGGTTAACTTGGATTAGCTTTCATGTCTCTCTGTGTGTTTTTCAGCTGAGTTCCTTCTGTAGATTCTTATTTTAGCTAAAAAGAGATTTGTCTGGGAATGAACAAGAAGGGGAAAACATTAATAATTCAAATTACACAGAGAAATTTGATTTTATCATAAGTGCTTTTCATTTCATGTTGATTATTTTGGGGTTTAGGATCAGTGAGTTTTTAATCAGAACAATGCATTCTCTCTCACTTTAGGTGGGAACCTAAAAGGTTAAGCATTTCAAGTGTCTGTATTCTGTGAAAAATGGGAGTGATTTTGTATTATGTCACCCTACAAAATAATAGACGCAGTCCTGTCACTGCAGTTACTCACATATATTCGTACTATGTCCCACAAAAGACATCTATCACCCAACATTCTCAAATGGTAACATATAACATAATAGGCTAGAAGAAAGCTTTCAACTGCACACACACTCACAAGAGTATAGAGATAACAGAGAGCTAATGGTGAAAGCAACTATGAAGGTGAAATAAAAAAAAGGATTAAGTTAACAACTAGTACCTTCAGCCCCACTTTGTTAGACACTAGAAGTCCATTATCACTGACTTTTGTCAAAGTTGAGAAATCTGAGTAGCATGCTATTGATATTGCTCTTTCTGATGTTGCTACAGTGTCTGAAGATGATAGGGCACAGTGGAACAAAGCATCTCTAAAGAACAGCATGGTATTAGTGCCAGATGCCAACCTGAGAAAAATCAGTGATACTCTGGGACAACACACAGGCCCACATTAGTCCCTCCGCCACCGCTAAACAAACTGTTAAAAGTTCTGTTAAATCTCACAGTAGGTGCTACACTAAGAGGCACTGAGCAGTACCTATTTCCTATATTACAGCCAAAACAATTTCCCACCCAGGTGCAGAGAAGCGTAGAGACACATAATAACTCAAAGATGGAGGGGATGAAAGTAAATGAGCTGAACCTATGGTTTACTTTCCTCTTTGTATAAAAAAGTACCAGGATCTCCTTTTATAAAAGGAAAGGACTTTTAAAATAAACAAGCATGTCTACTGCATTGACCCACATTGTGTCATGAGGCAGGAACGACACCGGTGAGTTAAAGAATAAGGATTTCTTTATTGTGCTTACATCTGCCCTGAGGGCATGCAGGAGGCTGCTTCTCTGTTTGCCATCTCTCCTCCGACTGGTGTCTTGGCGCACAAAGCCCCAGGCAGTCTCTTCCGGTTGCTGTGCTTAGAAGGCCCCTCCCACTTAACTCCTATTACATCCCCCGCCCCTTTTCCTCTACCCCCCTTGTTTGGTTTTTTTTTCCCTACCCCCCCAAACAAATGAACATTTCAGTGGCTAGAGGTTACTACCACATGACTATGTTGGAGTCCTGTCTTTACCACAGGCTCACTTGAGTACATAATCTTCGAGATAGCCTGGTGTCTTGAGCAGGCGGCCTGCCCTTGACTGTCTGACAGTGTCACTTGTTTCTGGCTCCCAGTCAGCTAGCGTTGCCTTCTCTGCTACCACTGGTATCGCTGCTCCTTCGTTCTAGTTCTGTCAGGTCAGCTGTATCTTCCGTTAACTCTGCTGCCCTGTTCTGGACTTGCATGGACTCCTGTTGCACCCATAGGTGTCTGCGATTTCTTCTTATCGTTCACCCCTCCTGTGTGGTCCCTTCATAGGATCTGGATGCCACCATTTTGTTAACCACCTCTTTGGACCAGTTCGTCTGGTTTCTGTCGAGAGGACAGGTTGTATCCACACTGATATGCCACTAGTTAGTGTTAAAAGGTCCCGAGATATACAGTTATAGTAGCGTGCCTGTCTTTGTCGGGCATTTCCCAGCTCCACTCGGTGACTTGTGATGACTTTGGACTGTAGTAGTTCACTGGAGGTAGGAAGCAGGGTTTTTGTTCAGTGCCTCATTAGGGCCTGTGTTGCTGCTACATCCTTGTGTCAGGGTGTTGTGGCGGGCTAGAAAAGTTAGGTAGAGATTGTGTCCCATTGCTGTGGCTCAGAAGAGTAGTCTCTTGGCTGTTTTGATGGCCGATTCCACCTTTCCATTACTCTATGAAGGCTCAAAGAAAGCTGTGTTCCCATTCCTGGCCAGTACACACAGTCTCTGGCTCTGGCAAAGGCAACTTTCAATGCCAAGGTGTGATGTGTGTATTTTCTTCATGACCATGTTGTGTAATGCGGCTGGTATGACAAGGGTCAATCCCCTGTATATCAGTCCAACCTTTTCACTCAGCTCCATTCTGCAATGGAAAAGGTTCTGTGCGCCTACTGGTGTTTTGGCTTTGTCCACTGGCCAGCCTTTGATGATTGTGGTTCAAAGCGTTTGGAGTGTCATGTCTCATTTGGTGTCCTCCCTGAGCTCCTGGAATTTGTGTTTCTTAATCGGTAAGTAATGGAGCATATTGATTGACTCGATGTCTTCGTCCCTGCATACTCCTGGTTCCAAGACATAAGCTCTCTGCTAGTATGAGAGCTTTTCCAGGGCAGTACCTGATCTGTATATACTGGGTGTCCAAACGTGTATTGGTGAAATCGTTCCACCCTGAAAACCACCGCCTGCAGTTCTTTTTTGATTTTGGCATATCCCTGTTCTCTATCCGATAGTGACCGGCTGGCATATTCGATGGGTTTGTCCTGTAGCAGGACTGCGTCATTCTCTGAAGCATCACATTGTAGGACTAGCTGTTGTTCTGGTTGGCAGTATTGCAAGACAGGTGCGAAAGGCGTTCTGTTGAGGTTCTCTCCAATCCCATGCAATGTTCTGTTTAGTCAACTGGCGTACTGGCTCTGCCTCCATGGCTAGGTGAGGGTAGTATTTTGAGAGGTAGTTGACCATTCCGATAAGTCTTACCCTTTTTACATCGACAGGTGGGAGCAGTTCTACGAAATGGTATCAGTTTGTCACCTACATGTATTGAAGCAAAGATGGCTGCTGGCTTCTCATCTTTCAGTGCTCTCACATGGTGCTGGTGAGGCATCAGTGTGATAGTCATTACTTCTGCGTCATCCTCACTGTCCAGCATGGCAGCCTCTTCCTCTTCCTGCAGGAACTGTACTGGGTTTTCCGGCCGTACCGTGCTGCAAATGCTCCTAAAATGGTTCAGTTTGTTGCACACACCGCAGAAGTGTCCGAATGTGGGACACATTCTCAGACCACCTCTGTCTCATCCTATGCACCGCGTCTGGTGCTTGTGCTCCCAGGACCTTCATCTGTGCATTGGCAGCTTCTGCAGCACGGGCAATGTCCAGGCATTTGGCTCAGTGTCACGTCACTCTCATGGAGTAATTGCTCACAGAGCTGTCTGTTCTGTGAGACGATCCTGTCTTTGATTAAGAAGTCTTCTAGCTCTCCAAACCTGTATGTATTGGCTAGGGCCCTCAGCTCTGTCACATAAGCCTCCAAGCCTTCTCCATCCCACTGGTCTCTGGTGAAGAACCTGTAGCGCTCCACTGTCTCATTGCGTTTGGGTGTGCACTGAGATTCTAGCGAGTTTAGGACTGCTAACAAAGGGGAGGCTGGAGTCAGCTTCAGGATAGTGCATACATTCCTGCCTTGGGACCCGCTAAGGTAAAATAGCAGCTATACCTTCAGGGATTCTTCTGTCTCCGTCATTGCCAAATCCGTTTACAGCTCAAATTCCTGCTTCCACTGTGCCCATACCTGTCCCAGACTTTGATCTGCAAATTCCAGGAATGCGGGAGGCTTCAGGGAATGCGGTGACATGTTGACTCTGTTTCTCAAGCTCCTTCAGGGAATGACCAGCTAATTGCTGCCACCATGTGTCATGAGGCAGGAATGACACTGGTGAAGTTAAAGAATATGGATTTCTTTATTGTGCTTACGGTTGCCGCTCGGTTGCCGCTTAGGAGGCCCCTCCCACTTAACTCTTTCTATTACACACGTGAAGAAATTAACAGGTAATGGGAGGGGAGGGGAGAGACTGTGGAATGCTAATAGGATGATCATTTAGAGAGCTCTCCATCAAGAACAGAAGTGGGGGAAATCCCTTTTCCAAGTGCTTTCATTTTTACTCTTTCCATGCTTATGTCCCCATGGTGTTCTCCCTTTCATTCTTGACCATGTTAGATGAAGGATCACCAGATAAAACTTAGTCAAGTTTCAGTTTATCTTTTGAATAATTAATTTTAGTTAATTTTTTCTGCTAGCTAACCTGCAGCCCACAGGAATTTTTTGGAATCCATACGCAGGCTTGAAAACAGTAATTACAGCTTCAGCTTCTCCTCACTCAGGCATCAAATCTTAACTTTATGCATGCATGTAAGTGCCAATAACTTCAATAGGAATTAAGCTCAAGCTTCAAATTAAGTTCTTGCTTAAGGGATTGATGCCTTAATTAGGAATTGGCACCTAACTTTAAAGGCCACAAAGAGAAGGGCAACAAAAATGATCAAGGGCAGGGAAGGGCTCCCGTATCAGGAGAGGCTTGGTAAGTTGGGGCTCTTCAGCTTGCAGAAGAGACGACTGACTGAGAGGAGATATAACAGAGGTCTAAAAAAATCAAGAGTGGAGTGCCTGATGCTTGGTAGCCCCATCTCTTTCTTAGCCCAGCATCACTACACCTCTTCTGTTCCCCACAGCCAGCCCTTCTCTGTTCCTACATATGTTGACGGTGGGTCCCACTCCCGGCTAGCTTTCACTTAGGAAAAGGTGCAGTGAGAAGTATGGAAGGTGGCAGTCTAGGCACCCACAAGCAACCTATGCAGGATCAGCCGGGCTGTACTGTAAAGCCACCTTGCAGGACCAGTTGCTGAAGGCATTCGCTGGGCATCCTTGTATAGAACTCTGTAACCCAACCCAACTCAGGTCAGGGTGGCTTCTCATCAGTGGCAGGTATTGCATTCACCGATTGCTGAGGCATCATTCCACCCTTTTTCTGAAATCAGCATCTTAATTCTATTTACAGACATTTATATTGTTTGTTTTCTTTTATATTACTGATGATTAAACAATTGACTTCTGAGAGGATGATAATAATAAAGCAAACAAAGAGAGTCCTTGATAAGGATGGGCGAATGCAGTTCAGATGTTCAGAGTTCGGACTGAACTCGGTCTGTTCAGACGTCCGAACAGAACGTCCGAACAGAACTCTCGAATGACCGAACAGTTCGGTTGTATTCGGATGAGTTTGGGGGCAGGAAAAACGTCTTTCCAGGGGGGAAAAAAACTTAAGTTTCGGTTTCTGTTATATTTCGGTTTCTGTTTTTTTTCGGTTTCAATAGTGCTATTTTTGACTGTTCGGCCAAGTTCGGCCAACCCGAAATCAGCTGAACCGAACCATCGAACCTGAACTCAGGTTTCGAACCGAACGACCGAACATCCAAACCGCATTCTGTTCGCCCATCCCTAGTCCTTGATATGAATATTACAAGCTACTTAACAATAAGTACATTTCATAAGAACTAGGTATACTGGATATCAGTGATTTGAAGAGAGAGATTATCATCTTTTCAGTTATACCCACCTTTAGTTGTAGTCCTTGCGGGATAACTGTGTTTGCTGGAAGTTCTTTAATATGTTGGTAGACATAAGAGGCACACTGTTCCTGCTCAGCCTGTAATTGTGGGGCAAGTTTAGAGAGGTGACCTCTGTAGCTCTTGATAGCTGCCTGCAATTCATCAATCAAGTTGTTCACCTGAAGGGTTAAATTACAAGAGCTGTTAGCAAGAGGCAATTGTTGATGTCACACCTATTAGAATTTTCATTACAAACCTGAGGGAAGGCATGACTTTCCAGTGCAAAACTTGAGTGAAAATATAGAATATCTTTGTGTCTCCTTCTATAGATATCTAACTACTGTTGGCAGGCATGGATGTTTGTGTGTGTGCATTACAGAAAAAAAGCACACAGAAAAATATATACACAGAGGTGAGTAGGTGAAAGGATCTAATTTATTTTTCTTTACTTTTCTGGTTATGGATGATCACATAATTCATAATTACACATGATTATCTCTAATGAATGCAAATACATTATTAATTCAATCCCTTTTTAAATAAACTTTTCTATTCACTAACACTGTTTAGGATGCTAGTGACATAGCCAATACAAATAACCTTGTAACTTGGAAAAGATGCAATCCTCAAACTACTTACTCTAGAGTTGTCCCATTGAACTCAAGTCTGTTTTCAAAACTAATATGACTACTCTGGATTAAGTGGCTTGAGGATTGCAGTCAAAAATGGTTATATAAAATGAGAAGTGCACATTTTATTGCTGCAAGAATAGTGATTGCACTTCTCATGAGTTGCAGAACTACAAATCAAGTCAAGCAGTTGGTCATAGTAGGGAGGAGCAATGCGTTTAAATGAAGTGTAAGCTCTCAGGCAGGGACCATGTCTATCTTGTTTTTGTAAAGCGCCAGGTACATCACTAATAATAATAATAATAATAATAATAATAATGAATTAATAAAAATGAACAATACCCTTTACCCAAAAATCAAACTAAAGGTTTCTTAAGGAGTGAAAAGGTTTGGTTGATGCCTTAGTCAATTGTAGAGAGGATGGTATTTAACATCCAAAGTTGAGGTTTTCAAGGTACAGCTTGGACCTCTTATTTTGCAAAGTGTTAGCAAACAACTATTATAAAATATGCAACTACAGCCTAAAGTATTAAAAACCTGTCTGGAACACCTCCATGCTTCTTATGTTTCATCATGGTAATGGAAATCAACTGAGATGCTATTGTTAGCATCTCTCAGAAAGGTAGTGATATGGGAATTGTCATATTGGATCAGACAAGAACACCATTCTCTCTTCACTTTGAGCTTCATTCAGCACAGCATCCCTGCCTGACAGTGGGCATTTTAAATATTTTCTCAGAGGGGAAACCATCAAAAGTATAAGCTTGTCTTACATTACATTTGTCAATACTGAATTTTATCTGCAACCAGACTTGGTGTTTTCACTTGGAAAATGAGGCAGCTGGAACACACGGTGGATCTGCAGGTAGATCACATTGCTGTCCATCCCGTGGTCAGTATCAGAAGCCCTTCAAATAGGCAGACCCATGTGTGGGTCTCACAGGCAGGGAAGCACCCACCATCCTTCCCCTGCTACAGTTCACCCCTGGGAAGCCAATCACATGGGCAAAACCTGGGATTCCAAGCCAATCAGAATCAGGCACCCAGAAGAAGCTGCTGCCACCACCACCTCCAGTCATGTGTTGGAGTGATGGTGAGGTGCACAGTGGCGAGACCCAACAGGGGCAGGACCTTTGGGAGGAATAGTAACAGTCCCAGTTGTTGGATTGTCTAACAGTCCCAAGTAAAAGCCCATTGCAAGTCTTGCAAACTTAATATGGGGCTTGTCCAGTAGGGGGAGGGTCAGGGGATGAAACAGGTTTTTTTTCTTCCTTGTCTCCTCTCTTATTCTCTCTCTGTCCTCCATCTTGTCCCATGCAGTCTGTACAGTATGGAAGCATGTCTTCTGAGCTCTTAGTAAAGTTCTGTTTTGAAGAAACTTCTACTGTGTGTTATTCAACAGAAAGCTAACTCTACAATAGGTTATGGGCCCAGGACATCTTCAAGGCAATTTTGAAGACTAGAAGCAGCCCAGAAGGAGTGCAGACTGTGAAAGAAAAAAACCTCCCAGACAGAGAGGCCTACTGACACTGAGTAAGAAGGCCTAAATCCCAGAAGGGAAAAGGGAGGGAAGCAAGTATGGCAAGCAGCTCAGACTTTCAGTAGAAAAGCTGAATAATGTAAACTACCAATTGTGGAAGTTTAAAGTGGAAATGCTGCTGTCTAAAGATGATCTATGGGAGGTGATTACCACGAACAGATCAGCAGCAAATCATGAGGAATGGGATAAAAAGGACAGGATAGCAAAGGCTACCGTAAGTTTTTTGGTAGAAGATGACCAGCTAATCCATATAAGAAGTAAGACCAAAGCAAGAGGCATGTGGATTAAATTGAAAAACGTGCATGACAGAACTAGTCTTGTTATGATATGGCTTGGGCCTAACTAAGATGCTAATCTCCCTGCTCCAATGTGCTGAACCAGACGTGCCTCTCTGACACAAATGTGCCAGAGTATACATGGATGTTGTTGTAACTAACCCTGTGTTAAAATGTAACCAAGAGTATACACTGGATTTATAACATGTTGAATGTAACTTTTGTAGACCATTATAGCTGCTTAAAACTATGTAGAATGTTAAAAATTAGGCAAGACACTGCATAGTACATGTGGTAATGCATTTGATTCAAAAGAACAGAGTGTCAGGAAAAAGATAGTCAAAATTTGTCAGAGAGATGCTGGAGAAGTGAGCAGAACCTCTTGTTCCCCAAACAACCTATGTTGATAATTTACAGAAACATGGAGGAACCAGAATAGAAGGTCAGGAGCTGATAACAGAAGTTGAGCTGAACAAGCAAGAGTGTGGTCTTATCAGACAAATAGATGACTCCTAGAAGGATGTGCGGGCTAAGCCAGGGCCAAGGAGCTGTGACCCCCACCTCTGGAGGGATGAGGGGAGCCTGACTCTACTGGTCAGAACAAGCCTCACATCGTGACTAAGCAAGAAGGTACCCCAGATCTGGGCAACCAATGGGAGTACCCCACAAGCTTAGTACAGACAACCCCGCACTCTGGAGAATCATAAGACAGCCACAGCACATAAGGCTTGACTCTGGATTAGTTCCTTGCCTTCACGGTCCTCGATCGCCATCCCTCAGGGGAACCGACGAGCTCGGTGATTGCCCTCTTTGGGATTTCTCCATAAGAAATCCTACAACGTGCCCAGCAAGGCACTCTCTCTCTCTCTCAGCATCGTTTGGGCCCTCTCCCGCCTTTTCCTGGAACCAGGCCATTTGCTTCTGATCACGTAAAAATATGTGCTTTAGTATGTATTTTAAGTAGACAGGGTAGATGGGAGCAAATGTGAATGCAAGTGTCTCTTTAGTAATTGGTATGCTAATTGTTCTAATATTATTGAATAAATGCCTATTTAATTGAATAAAGATTCATTACTGAAATAGTAGAGGAGTAATTCCCCACCCTCTCAAACAGTAGTATTTCCACTAAGATCCCGAGAATTGAAAGGGGCCCAGCTTCACCAGGGTGCAGGAAGGTAGATACCCTCCCTCTCCTGGATGGGGACCTGTCTCACCCAGGTGCAGTAAAAGCAGCTGAGAACCCTTTAGGGACCTGCTTCACCAGGTGCAGTAAACAGCAGCTGAAACCCCTCCCAGATAGGGACCCCTGCCAAAGGACCTGCTTCACCAGGGTGCCGTAAAAACAGCTGAGAACCCTTTTGGGACCTGTCTCACCCAGGTGCAGTAAAAGAAGCTGAGACCCTCTTGGACAGGGATCTGCCTCCCCCAAGGTGCAGAAAACAGTTGAATCCCTTTCAAATCTTTATAGTCTGAATAGCAAACTGTTTCTACTGAGGAAACTATACAAAATGAGGCTTGGCAAACAAAGTGAAATGCAGGAGCATATAAATGCCATGTTGGAAGTAGAGGCACAGCTGCACAGCACTGGAGAAGATATAAATGACATCCATGTGGTAGCCCTACTCCTCTGCAGCCTGCCTGAATCTTACAGTGCCCTCATCAGTGCCCTGGAGACAAGGCCAGAAGCTGAATTGAAGCTGGAATTTGTTAAAGGTAGACTTGCAGATGAATTCCAGCGCAGAAAGGAGAACCTGCAGAATGAACTAAAGCAGGGTAATGAGACTGCACTGAAAACCTCAGCCAAAGCTCCTAAGAGGGAAAACAGAGTGTGCTTCAGATGCAGAAAGGAGGGACATTTAAAGAAAGATTGCTATATATGGAAAGTAGAACAGCAGAAACTGTCTCCCGAACACCTAAGCAGAGGGATAAAGTCACAAACAGCAACACAGTCACTCAACAACAGAGTGGGTGTTTCAGAGCAACGCAAGACACCTCATCCCAAAATTGGTGTGTAGACTCCGGGGCAACGAGCCACATGACTAGCGATAAAGGATTCTTCACAGGACTAGATCTGAGCAGTAAAGAAAGGATCTACCTTGCAGATGGGAGAAGCATCAACGCGGAAGGAATTGGACAAGGATTCCTGTACTGCAACCAGTCACAGGGAGGCACACTGACCATACCCATGAGAGTTGTGCTCTATGTGCCCAACTTAGAAGGGGGACTCCTGTCTGTGAAGTGCCTGGCAGCAAGGGTGCTCACCATCTGTTTCCAGGGAGACGAATGCACAATTCAAAGTGGGACAAAAGTACTGGCCAGAGCCACTACAGATGAGCACCTGTACCGTCTGAGCACAGCGAAAGAACAGGTGAAGCTCACTGTGTACAAGCCACACGATGACTGCATCCACCTGTGGCACAGACGCATGAGACATAGACACCCAGACAGCATCAAGGAAATGGACAGACAGCAGTTGACCAAAGACCTTAAGGTATCAACGTGTCCCATGATCATGAAATGCGACTGCTGCATCAAAGCCAAAGCCACGAGGGCTACGCTTCCTAAGAAGAGTCAGAATAGAGCCACGAAAACTGAGGTTACTTATCAGTAACTTTGTTCTGAGAGAGAGCTCTGCGTATTCTCACTAATGGAATGGGATCCACTTCCTGCTTCACAGGTACCAGAGACCTAGTTGTCAGCAACTAGTTGTCAGCAACGGTACCTGAAAGGGACCTCAAGCTATGGTTCCCAGCAGCTTCCGTGTCAGACCTGATAGGGTACGTGGACGCAGACTGGGCTGGAGACCAATCGAACCAAAAATCTACCAGTGGGTACCTATTTTGCTTGGTGGAGGACCCATCAGCTGGTGCAGTAGGAAACAAGCCTCTGTGACACTTTCCTAAAAAGAGGCAGAGTACGTGGCAGCGGCACACGCCAGCCAAGAAGTTATCTGGTTGCGACACCTTCTGAACAATCTGGGGCAAAAATTGGACAGACCCACGCCGATCCAGGAAAACAACCAAGGATGTATAGTGCTGGTGCAAACAGAAATAATCAACCCCAGAACCAAGCATATTGATGTAAAATACCATTTCCTGAAAGACTCACAGGAACAAGGATTCATAGATCTGCAATACTGTCCTACAGAGGATATGACAGCAGATGTGTTCATGAAGCCACTATCAGGGGAACACCATCGCAAGCTATTAAGAAGAATGAATGTAGTGGGTTTGACTAGTGACTGTTGAGAAGGGGTGTTGGATTGTGCAACAGTCACAAGTAAAAGCCCATTGCAAGCCCTGCAAGCTTAATATGGGGCTTGTCCAGTAGGGGGAGGGTCAGGGGATGAAACAGGTTTTCTTTTCTTCCTTGTCTCCTCTCTTCTCTTCTCTCTGTCCTCCATCGTCCCATGCAGTCTGTACAGTATGGAAGCATGTCTTCTGAGCTCTTAGTAAAGTTCTGTTTTGAAGAAACTTCTGCTGTGTGCTATTGAACAGAAAACTAACTCTACAATACCAGTGTTCCCTGGCTGCATCACCATGCTGGTCAATCTTGAGCCTGGACCTGGCTTGAAATAGACTAGTGGGAGATGGGGGCTCCTTGCCAGGGAGAGCAGTGCTGTGCTCCACAGCGCAGATTCCCCCCATGTCAATTTCAATCTGTGAAGTGCTTCCTGGCTTGAGACTGCGCTCCCCGGCAAGGTTCGTCTTTCCCCCCCACCCCCGCCTCGTGTCAATTTCAAGGCTTCACAGCTTGTTTTCCCCCTCATTATCTTCCCCCCTCATCCTTCCTCTCCCTCTTCTCTGTCGAACCTCATCGATGGAGCCACCATCTTTCCCATCCCCCAAGCCCATAGCTTAGGCTTCATCTTAGACTCACCCCTTTCTTTTAAACCCTACATCAACTCTGTTGCCAAATCCTGTCGCTCCTCCCTCCATAACATTGCTAAGATTTGCCCTTTTCTCTCTGTCTCCTCTGCCAAAACCCTTGTTCATGCCCTAGTGATCTCTCGCCTCGATTACTGTAACCTCCTTCTTACTGGCCTCCCCCACTCTCACTTTTCTCCCCTTATCTCCGTCCAAGACTCTGCTGCCAGAGTCATCCACCTCGCCCATCACTTCGACAACGTGCAGCCCCTAGGGATGGGCAAACAGAATGAGGTTCGAATGTTCAGATGTTCGGTTCGAAACCCGAGTTGGGGTTCGGTTGTTCGGTTCGGCGGAGTTTGGTTCGGCCAAATTTGGCAGAACATTCAAAAATAGCACTATCGATACCGATACCAATACGGCCGAGTTCGGTCCAAACTCCAAACATCCAAACCGCATTCGCCCATCCCTAGCAGCCCCTCCTCTCCTCTCTTCACTGGCTTCCCCTTTCTGAACGAATCCTGCACAAGCTCCTAGTCTTCACCTATAAAGCTCTTCACAACCTTGCTCCCCCTACCTCTCTGCGCTAATTTC
>QEPC01008061.1:2177676-2190797 GCA_003113815.1 Sphenodon punctatus | reverse complement strand
CCCCCGTCTCTCAGATTGTAAGCCCTAGGGCAGGGACCATGTCTATTAAATTACTTTGTAAAGCACCAGGTACATTGCTTGTGCTATATAAATGCTTGCTAATAATAATAATAATAATAATAGTAATTCAATTTCATGGCTTATTTTTGTCCTTATATTTGGCTTTCTAGCTCAATTGCAGATGTTTTTAAATTTATGGATTAATTTCAAGAAATTTTCATATCTCATCCAGGGACTGTGACATTAGAGACAAATTAGCAAATTAAGTTTTTTCATATGGAAGTTTCATTGGCTGAAATAATGATAATGTTACCTTAAGGTTATTTTCTAATAAATGTCTTAGTGCTTTGCCGTGATGTCATCAAACCTACATATGAATATAGTCAGACACATCAGTTCCCTGTGTAAGTTCTCTCTTTAAATATGAACTTTTATAAGTTAATAGCCTGGAGAAAAAGTTCTTACTGTCTCGTTAACCCCAAAACTACACTGAGCATTGTTTGAGTAAGTTCTTCAGAATTTGGTCCTACATTCAGAAAAAAATTAATATCTCTTAAAAAAAAAAATCAGTAATAATGTTCAGGATGTTTCTTCAGATCAACTAAATATATTTTTTTGTTAACAAAGATAAATTTTGTAATAGTTCTTTTGAGTCCTTAGTTCCTTAGGTACCAAGATGTCCCCAAAGGTAATCCTACAAGTAACCTAAATGAGATATATTAAAATCACATAACACAATACTCCTGAACTCTTTTACAGAAGATTTTTTTCTTCACCCCAGATGTTGCTAATGATGGAAAAAAGACCAGTAAAATTCATCATGAACCTTTTCCCCCCTGCAAATTCTACTCTCCCCCCCCCCTTTTGAAACACAATTCTGAATAGAGGTAAAAGAAGACAAAACTTGACCTTTTGTGATCCCAGCATTAATAGGTCTGTTCATAATTCAATCTGTGTGTGTGGAGAAGCACCCATGTGGAAACATGCAGGTCTGCGAGACATAAAGACTTTCCCTTAAAACATTATCTGACCTTATGAGTCCTAGTCACAAAAGAAGGCTTATGTACTCATAAGGTAAAAAAAATGCACACACTCGTGCTGAAGAAAGCCTACACATTTTACTCCTCATTCTCCAGGAAAACTCAGCATGGAAGTGATGCTGGTACAGAATTTGGGTGGATCTATGGCAAATGAGCAGATTGTTTCAAAAAGATTGTATGGGGCTATTCCTGCCATTGAATATATCATGTCCTACTGTAGCCTTACAAAATCTTACTCGGTCAGGAAGAGTAAACATATTTTGTTAGGGGAGTACTTTTTATTTCTTATCATAATCTGTAATTATCCTGGCAAAAGCTTATGTATAAATTTTAAGCTGATAAATTTTCATGTTAATTTTGCAAGGCTGATATAGAGTATGCCTAAACAGAATATGCATGTGTTAGATATCCAAAGATGCATATTTTATGCCTTGAATACTGGTTATGCTAAAGACTGAGTAAGATTCTCATTGACGTATTATAATGTCATGCAAAAGTCCTTTTATTTTAATCAATAATCTGCTTGCTTCTTCTGCTCTGCTCAGTGCTAAAGTTAGCTGTCAGTTTATGGAACGTGGCTCACAGTCCACCTATGTTATCAGGGAGTGTTCTAAGCCATTTTTTGTTGAACCTGTCAATTAAGCTCAGCACAAAGGGCAGGAGGTGTATTACTGTAACTATAGTAATAGTTTAGCTTTAATGGGTTAGATCCTCAGATGGTGTAAATCAGCCTGACTCAATTTTAATAGGGCAGTTAATTTTATCTGAGGATTTCGAACAACATTACTAAATGAGTGTTTCTTAAAGTCTTGGAAACTAATACCAAGAATTGTAAGAGGAAGGATTATTTTAAAACATTTGGCAAGAGTTTGGTTCTGGCTGTTGCCGCCTGTCTCTTCAAAATTCTCAGCACTTCTCAATTCCCCCTAACATCAGCAATAGCTAAAAAAACTCCAGTAAGTGTTTGAGAGCACCTATGCCTTTCAGATGCCCCTGAGTATGTGAAATGTAGAGGTGATATTAAAGCTCTGTTCTAAATAGCAGCCTGACTCTGCCACTTAATATGCAAGTAATTTTTTCTTGTTCGAGTAGTCCCGTAGTAATAACTATTTGTATAAATAAGAGTTACAAAGCTGACCCTCGTAACATTATAACCATAGGCAACCTGTAACTGTCGATAGTGGGGGGAGGAGCACATAGTGGGGGATGGGCAGGGGTTCTATAGGGCTTCCAAAAATCACCCTCACAAGTTGTCTATGATGATAACATTTCTTATCAGGAAGCAATGACAGCCTTTTCTATATGTAGAAGGAATCCTTAGAAGACCAGTTAAACTGGTCCCTTTGCATAGCTGAGAATGTAACACCCCTTTGCATAGCTGAGAATGTAGTCAGCTGGTTGTTATGCTTTGCTGTTACTAAATTATTGCTAACAGATGTGTTTATGTGTATTCCAACTGCAAATATTTTAGTATATGCAAATTAATTAAGTGACTTGCTCCAAGGATCTCATATGCTTGTAGCTGAGATGGATTTAAGATTTACACTGATATCTATATTAATAGATATAAATATACGAAACTTGTTTCTTTGTTTTTATTGTAAAGAGCTAATCTCCTAATGGCAAGACTAGACGTAGGACTTTTGCCTGAGTTCAAGTCAAAGATCTATACAGAAATCAGATTACTAGGTAAAAGGAAGGAAGGGGGATGGGGAATATAACAGGGGCTAAAACATGAGTAGATTATAAAGAGAACAATATACCTGAAAATAAGATAATATGTGGAAGAACAAATATTATATAAAAATATTAAGTGTGAAAAACAATTTTACCACTATAAACAGTTTTTAAACTTTGACAAAGATTTAATATTAAAGGTAGACATGCATTGGTTTACTAAAGCTATTGTGGTAAAATTAGTAAATTTTCATAAGCGTCTCTCTCCAAAAGAAAAAAAAAATGGTTTTGGTATGCCAGGAAATACATGTATGAAATTCATGCTCCACTTTTGTCTAACAGCAATTTTGTATTATTATTTCATTTACAGAATACGCTGTCAACTTCACAGCATGAATCTTTGTGAGATAAAGGCTTGATTTAATAGTTCTTCATTACAATATTTCCTGCAGAATCTCATGATTAGCTCACTATGTCTTGACATTGTAAACTATAGTTTTTCCCTGAAAGAAAGAACTTTGTTAACATTTTTCTTTAGAGAAGCAACACAAGTCTAAAGAAAGCAAAAAGAAGTAATTAATCTCCATAGCAGATGATAAAATATTCAGCTGAAGCAAAAAGATTCTTTTCAATGTTGATTTGATAAGTAAGAAAAATTCTGCATTATAACATTAAGAAAAATATGTATAACTTCCTGACAAACAAATGTGGAACTCTACAGAACTCAGTTTGTATAATGCAGGTAGATCTGACCAGATCTGTATGCCCTCGTGGGATTCCAGTTAAGACAATAGGGCTTCATCTGAACACAAAGATCTATTGGCATGAAGTAAACTGCAGCATTGGGATCACAAATTAAATACAGAGGCATACAAGTCTCATTAATTTTGTATTTAGTTGGAAGCTACAATACATGTCTACCCAGGGGTGGGGGGGACATTCAGGGCCCCCTGAGTGGACTACTTGCATTGCTGAAGCCTGTGTGAGGAAGAGCGGATGCCTTCAGATTGCCCTTCCTCATCTACACAGGTTGGTATGAGATGGTTTGGGGTGCTGGTGAAGCCTTGACCATATTCATCAACTCTATCGGTTCAGGCACTGGACTGGAGCTGGCAGGCTGGGTGTTTTTAGACAGACGCAGAGCCTGGATGCCCCACGTTCCTGCTAGGGCTGAACAGAGCAGAAGAAAAAGTATTCACAAGTATTTCCGAGTAGCCAAGTACCGGACCTGAGTTTCGAGGAGATATTCAGTAATACTGTCGAATACTCAGTACCACTCAGTATGCAGGAAAATACTGGGTACTTAGTAAAATACTAAGTATTTTCTGAGTATTTTACCGAGTCCCCCTAAGTGGTGGGAAGGGGGGCAGGCACAGCAGGCAGGAAGGTGGGGCACGGGCAGCAAACTCACCAAGAGAACTGGACAAGCCAGTGGAGTCAAAGTGGAGCCAGCTTGCTGCCTGCCACCAGCGACAGCGACAGCGAGGTCCCCCCAGTGCTGAGACCCTGGTAAGGTGCCCCAGTGCTGTATGCCTTCCGGCGGCAGGCCAGGAGTTCTGACCACCATCTTTGCTCTGTGATCATGCTGGGAAATGGAGTCCAGCATGCTGCCAGAGACTCAGAGCCAGTGTTCTAATGCTCTCTGGGAGCATGCTGGACTACATTTCCCAACATGCACCCTGAGAAAAGATGGTGGCCAGCCTGCAGTGCTGGGGTATTGCAAGCAATGGCAGCAGGCAGCAAGTGGGCTGCACTTTGACTCCGCCGGCACGTCCAGTCTTGGTGAGTTTGCCCCCTTTATGGCCCACTGCATCTGCCCCCCATGCCTGCCCGCTGCATCTAATTCCTCAATTCCTCTGTTGACCAAGTATTGAGTATCATACCGATTTCTCAGCTTACTCTGTAAACCAAGTTGAGTACCGGGACCCTCAGTAAAAAAACCAAGAAAAACCAAGTACCGAGTTACAGTCCTAATCCCCACGTCCACCCTTTTCCAGCCCCACCTGGGTCCACAACAGATGTATCGGCGGTTTCCCCAGGCTGTCCACATGGTGCTCCCTCCCCGCTGCACCATAGAGTTGTGGGGACTTGCCCAATGCTCTAACTGGCAACCACAACTCCGTGGTGATACCAGGGCAATGGCCAGCCCGGCACGGAGCTGCACCCTAGGTCCACCTAATAGATGAACAGCAGCTCTACATTTGGCTGTTACCCAGGGTTCAGTCGGCATGCTACATGATGTTCTAGAGCACTGCTAGTGGGGCTGCCGCAGAACAGCTACAACCTTCTCCACTTTGACAATCTGGCAGGTGGCTTTACATGGACTGGCCAACCTGGGGGTGAAGCAGGCTGGTGTGGATAGAAGTGAAGCTACTGTCCATCTGTTTACACCCACTGTGAATTAATCTGTGGTAGTGTAGGAACTGATGTAGATTACTTCTCCAGTGGAGCAAGGGGAAAGCAAGAATGTGGTTGAGGAGTAAGCTTCACAATGGGTTAACTTGTCATAAACAGTGTGATTTTATCATGCATTTGCCAAAATGTATTAAAATGGTTGTATAGACAGGTGTCCACATATTTTAAAATGCTGTAGAAAACATCACAAGGGTGGGGAAGCCCCAGCTAGTGGTTGGTTTATTTGGTCTCTCTTCAATTCCTGGATGTGGCCTGCCCCTAGACTCATCCTTTATCCTCCATTAGCTGACCAAACATATACATGAGCCACAGTCTGCTTCCTCCTCTGCTTTTGTGCAGCATGACTACATATTACTCTTTCTCAATGCCCTTTAGGGATGTTTACAGTTTAACAAAGATAAAAGGGGCACAGAAATAATTCAACCAGAAAAACTTAAAATGGCATTATCAAATAATAATCTTCTCTACTAGAACAAAGGTGGATAGAAGAAAGAGGCCTACAAGAGAAGATGAGTTGCCAGGGAAGGGTAAAGGATCCACTATAGCGCCTTTAACATGGAAGTTGGAGGAGAGGGTAAATAAAAAAAAGAACAAGAGACAGATATTAGAAAAGCGTATTAATACAGTTAGCATAATGCTTGTCTGCCATGCTTGCATGTAAAACACTATCTTTATGCTCATGAATAAACAAAAGCACTGATTAGTTCAAGGGTGCGCAAAGTTCCCAAGTTCAAGAGCCTGGAGGCTCAGGAGTCACAAGACATTAATCGTTGGCTTCCTTTAATCCTGGGTATGGGGCAGCATGGTTTCTCTGCCCCCCATCCCGGAGCATAGTTATAATAGGTACAGAAGGTGAAGCCACACGTGCTTGGAGGCCCCACAAGCATGTAGAATGCATATACACAGTGGAGTCAATTGCCCCAGCAGGGGACTCATTCCTTCTTCTGTCCATCATTCCATCTTCTGCCCATTCCCACCTAGCTACACCTCTGCCCCTGCCCCTCATATCTAAGCTCTGGTTCCCATATGATCCAGCGGGTTCAGGCAGCAGCAACAGTGGTCCCGGGCACACTGCCCCTGTTCCCATAGCCCCCAGGAACAGGAGGATACTGCGGTATCAGTGACGAAAATAACAGTTTGGCTTCTTTTGCTCCTGAGAGAGCCGTATGGACCCACCCCCAGCCAGTCACTTCTGGCAAGTCCCACAAACAGATGCTCCCAAGCTGCTGTTTGCCCACCTCTAGATCAGTTGAATGGGATTTCAACTAAGTACAAGGATAGCCAGGAGAAACAAGAGTCTGAGTATTCCAAAGGCCTATTTTTACCTGTGCCAGCTGCTTGAATAGATGTTTTGATTAACTGAGACATAGCTACTAATCCTTGTCCCACTCAGTGGTTATATGTTTATTCCAGGGGTGGGGAACCTTTTCTGTCCCGGGGGCCACATAGAATGTTAGTATGAGTTCCGAGGGCCACATAGGGGTTGGGAGCAGGGATGCTTAATGAGTGTATTCAAGAAAAAGAGGGCCCAGATCATGGATCTGTGCTGTGGATCTGGATCTGTGTGCATGTCCTCATCTCTGCTCCCTTATCCTGAACTCAGTTTTTCAATGTTTGGGATAGAGAATGGATCCAGGGCCAGATCCAGGGACTAGAAAAGGGCCACATAAAAACTTGCTGAGGGCCGCATTTGGCCCCCGGGCCTGAGGTTCCCCACCCCTGATTTATTCCCTATAAAAGGGTTGAGCTAATTTAGTCAACTAAATCATCATGCAAAAGGAGATTAAAGTCAAGAAAGATAGAATCATATTCATGTTTTGGCTGGGTTCAGGAAGGACTTTTTCCATTAATTTCTAAAGTAGAGAAAGTTCTGCTAGCAGAAAAGCCAGGGGCCCATAACTCTTATTCTGTATGTAAAGTAGTGGAAGTACTGCCATCTGTGCCTTCCTTCTGCAACTCTTAATTTTACAGGAATGCTCAGGAGTAAGATTTTTGTGGGAAGAATCTCAGTCCACTAAGAGTACAGAGGAAATCAGTATTTTAACTTCCCCTTAACAAGTCAAGTAGACTATGACCATTTTTGCATGAAAAGCACCCACTCATGTCCATGCAGTGGACATGGGTGAGTGTGTCCTATTTGAAAGCGGTGGCAGATGGGTGGGTGTGTACGAAAAATGCACCTTCACCTATTGCCCCCGCACGCAACCAGCGAAAACACAGGTTGTTCCATGCAGGGGCATGGGTGGGGAATTGGTGTGTGCTCATCTGCACCAGACACATACACACCACGCCTGTGGCAGCACAACCATGGACCACCACTGGGGGGGGGGGGCATTCCACTTAAAAAATGCCTCTATAAAAAGATTGTGTTTGCTATGGGCAGGATACATTGTACTTTCTTATAGGGATGTGCGAACAGAATGGGGGTCGGATGTTCGGTCGGTCGGTCGGTCGGTCCGGGAACCGAGTTCGGGTTCGGTGGTTCGGTTTGGGTACTTAGTTCGGGTTCGGTGTTGTTCGGTATCAGTATCGTTTGGCCTCGGTATCAGTATCGGTATCGTGTTTGGTCCCGTGATCATGCCAGAAACTGGAAACAGTGTTTCAATTGCATGTGGCGCTTGTGTGTGTGTTCGTTTGGTTGGTGGTTTGGTTGGTTTGGCTGTGTGGTTTGGCTGTGTGGTTGAGGTTGGTTTGCTTGAGGTTGGTTGTTTTGTTGTTAGTTGAGGATTGGGGTTTGGATGGAGGATAAAAAGAGAAAAATAATGAAGCAGCTAAGGAAGGTGATGGTGGAGGTGGAGGAGGAAGAGCCAGGACCATCTGAGGTGGTGGAGGATGGCTCCCCGCCAGAGGAGGAAGAGGGCGCAGGAGGTGCCACTGCTGCCAGGTTTGTAAAATATATTTTTGTTTATTGTGCCAGCCAGGGTCTACCACCCAAAGAAGGGCAGGATTTGCACGTGTCTTAGGCATGGGACTGCCACAGAGAGAGACGGTGTGTGGGGGGGTCTTCCAGCACCAGAAGCACCCAGGCAGACATGTGCTAGTCAGGGTCCCTAATTGCCATCTCTAGTAGCACCCAAAGAAGGGCAGGATTTGCATGTGTCAGAGAGAGAGGGTGCGGGGGGAGCGGGCTCTTCTAGTAGCAGCAACAGCAGCCAGAGTCTCAACTTGCAGACACTACAGCACCACAGGTGGTGGTGGTGTATGTGGGAGAAAGGGAAAGAGGCAAGCAGGCAGCACTGTAGAACCATCCATCCACTTGGTGTGGGAGAATGGGTATTGCTCTGGGAAGGACTACAGGCATCACCATAAATGCATGATATTATTTAGGTGTTGTTTATGTGTTCCTGTTTCAGAGAGGGTGGTGATGATGCGGGCCTTGTTCCCAGGCCCAGAACCACATCCCAGTGGAGGTCGCAGACGCAGGAGCCTCCAGAAACCAGGGTAACGAGGTCCACGGCCTGGCGGTATTATGATAGCCCAAAACGCAGATTTGCCAAATGCAAGGTAAGGCATGGGGGCTGGATCAACAGGGAATGGATTGCCCTATGACCTCTTAGGAAGTCCCCCGCAGGGAGAGAGATTGGCCAACCAGCCACCCACTTGTGGAGACAGAATGCAGGCAGGGCTTGATAGACAATTGATCTGACACAGTATGGCACTTCTTATGTTCCATGTTCTTTAGATCTGCGACAAAAAAAATCAAACGGGGGATGCAGGGGACCACCTCGGTGCTCATCGCCCACCTTGAGAATGTCCACCAAACTGAGGTGACGCGGCGGGATGTGTCTCGTTCGGGGCGCAGGGACTACAGTGCACAGGAGCATCGCCTGAAGAAAGGGGGGAAGGCACACCAGAAGCACCGCCACCACAGCTTTTCCTCCTCTAGTTCTGCTGAAGAGTCTCTAGCCCCCCGGGAGGAGACTGACGAGGCAAGGGCATTTAGGGCACAGCTGGAGAGGCCACACAAAAATATATTGAGGCCCATCAAAAATATATAGATGGGGTAAGGCTCCAAGCCCTCACAATGGAGGACCGGCTGGTGGAACGTTTCCAGGAACTCCAAGCTAGGAAGCAGAAGGTGGAGGCTTATGTGGAGTACCTCCGCAAAGAGATCAGGGAGTCTGAACTCCACTGCCAGTCAGTCGCCAAGTGGAAAGCGTCCTTGGCAGGTGCCCTGGACTTTGCCCGTCAACATGGGTATGAGGTGGAGGAGGACGTGCTGCCCGCCCCTCGGCCCCACACACCCCTTTCCCCCATGTTCTGGGAGACAGGCCCACAGACCCCTAATCTCCTTGTTTGTATATTAATGTTTGTTTTTTGTTTGATAAAGTTGTAGAATGTTGTATGTAGTTTAAAAAGTTGTTATAAAAGTTATATTTGTTACCTTAACAGCCTTGTTTGACCTGTTCAATCTTTTAGCCCTCTGTGCCGCTTCTGGCAGGTGGCAGAATCTCATTGTATACACAGCTTGTCATATCCCTACCTGACAGCAGCAGCACATGGAGCGTATTAGCCACAAGATGTGCCAGCAGGGTCTCACAGACACCCCCCAGGAGGGGCAGGGCTTGTGTCTGTGTGGGTGTGCCAGAGAGAGAGAGAGGCTGTGGCAGTCTGGCAGAGGCATAAGTGGGCATTGGCAGGTGCACTGCCGGCTCTCACAGAGTGATCGCTGCATGGGGGGAAGCCTTGGGAAGCTGAGTTGGGATATATAATACTTGGTTACATTTGTCGGTTGGTCCCTTTGAAGTCCTTGAGTGTAGAGGTGTGTTCAGTTCATAGAAAGATCGCCCCAGGGGGGGAGGGGGAGACTTGCAGACAGCGACCCAGGTAGAACAGCCAGCCAGGGAATATCATATTTCCTGTGAAGGGGTGCCAGAGAGAAAGCGAGAGAGGATCTTTGGCAGTGGGCAGCAGGTGGCGGGTGGGCAGAGGGGTTATTTCAGCGGCAGCAGCGGGCAGCAGCGGGTGGCTGCGGAGGAGTAGGCTGGTGGGGAGGCAGGCTGGCGGGCGGGCGCCGGTGGCCACTGGCCAGTCAGGCACAAACAGCAACAACAGTGCACCCAGATGATGGTTCTTGGAACTGGAGTGACTGCTTCTCATTCTGGTAGGTTTGCTGCTGGACGTGGGCATTGTGCACGAACACAGAACAGATCTCTTGCTGGGTCTGGAAGGTGGCAGCTTGAGCTGGATGAACCACTCCCCTTTTTTCTAACAGCGGGGAGCCTCTCTCTCTCTGGCCATGTACTGCAGGTGACAGCATGGGTGAGAGCGTGTCTGTCTCTCCTTCTAGCAGCGGGGAGACTCTCTCTCTCTCCACGAGCAGCAGGTTGCTACCTCTTAAGAAAAGGTTCTTCGTGATGGCTTTCATCATTCTCACCACGTCACCCTGCGTTCCATCCCCGCATGGACTCGTCTCATATCGCTAGAAAGGGTTGGGTGGAAATCTGTGGGGGTGCCAGAGAGAGAGAGAGAAAGAGAGACTCTCTGGCAGTGGGCAGCAGCGGATGCCTTTTATACTAGATGAGCTCGAGAAGTTGATTATGGTTCTTGGCACTGGAATGGCTGCTTCTGGATACAGTGGATGGACAGCCCTCCCTGACAGTAATGTAGGCCCCAGAACCCTGATGGGTCCAAGGGCTGGAGTGGTTGTTTGTTGATGCAGTGAAATGACAACTCCCCCTGAGCAGAATGATGGGCCCCAGAACCCTGAGAGTGGGTCCTGGGGCTAGAGTGGCAGCTTCTGGATACAGTGGATGGACAGCCCTCCCTGCTTGTAACGTAGGCCCCAGAACTCTGACAGTGGGTCCTGGGGTTGGAGTGGCTGCTTCTTGATGACATGGAATGACAATTCCCTGTGAGCGGAATGATGGGCCCCAGAACCCTGACGGTGGGTCCTGGGGCTGGAGTGGCTGGCTGTTTCTTGATGCCATGGAATGACAATTCCCCATGAGCAGAATGATGGGTCCCAGAACCCTGAGAGTGGGTCCTGGGGCTAGAGTTGTAGTTTCTGGATACAGTGGATGGACAGCCCTCCCTGCCTGTGACGTAGGCCCCAGAACCCTGACGGTGGGTCCTGGGGCTAGAGTGGCTGCTTCTTGATGATGTGGAATGACAATTCCCTGTGAGCGGAATGACGGGCCCCAGAACCCTGATGGATGGTCCTGGGGCTGGAGTGACTGGCTGTTTCTTGATGCCATGGAATGATAATTCCCCATGAGCAGAATGACGGGCCCCAGAACCCTGAGGGTGGGTCCTGGGGCTAGAGTGGCAGCTTCTGGATACAGTGGATGGACAGCCCTCCCTGCCTGTGATATAGGCCCCAGAACCCTGATGGTGGGTTCTGGGGCTAGAGTGGCAGCTTCTGGATGAAGTAGCACAGCAGAGACAGCATTGGCAGCAGCAGCAGACATTGGATTGCCCGGACACAGAACCCGTACAGCAGCAGACGGCAGCAGCAGGATTGCGTGGGCACATTTGGATTGGCCAGAGCAGAGCACCCATGAGACAGCAGCAGCAGGATTACCAGGTCGGTGGGGCACATCACCCAGGGTTGACAGGGCAGGCAGACAGGCAGCGTGGCATGAGAGGCAGGCTAGCAGGCTGGGGCAGGCTTTGAGCTTGGCAACCTGGGCGGGCAGACAGGCAGCATGGCATGAGAAGCGGAAGGCGGGCTGGGGCAGGCTTTGAGCTTGGTAATGGCAACCTGGGCGGGAAGACAGGCAGCATGGCATGAGAGAGGCAGTAGGGAAGGCAGGCTGGGACCTTGGCAGGGCACTCAGATAGGCTGGAGAGGACTGTGCAGAACAATGGGCTTCTTCATGATGAGAGGGGTTGGGATTTCCCCCTCTTTGGAGTGGATTTCTTTGATATATTATTGCTTGGGTCCAAAAAGCTTTGCAGGACTTTGCATATCCCTTTGGACTATGTGATTCGAGCAGAGGCATTACAGTGTAATTAATACCATATGGTAATACTCATGGCAATGAGTTAAATAGCCTGATTTGCTACAGGGGTAGCTATTGGGCTGCTGAGTTCTTTTCTGGAGATTTCCATGGTTGTGTTGCATCAGAGCAGGAGGGTGTCTTTGGCTGGAGGTTTTGGGCTTTTGGGTGATCTGAGTTTATTTAAGGAATTTTTGATTGGTGCACAGGATGACTATTTACTTATCTCACTTGCCCCCTCTAGGCATTTGATAATTCAACTGGATATCAGATGGTTATAGAAGGTAAACCATAATTATTAAGTGGTATACTATTTGGAGACAATGCTTGAACAACTGTAAGAATGATTTAAATATACTTTATACTTCCAACAGATTAACCCCAAGCTCTGATGCCACCCAGTGTGCTGTTGACAACGACCTATAATAAGGGGGTCAGAAACACAATTGTGTTCAGCACAAATTATTTTGTTTAGTTGTATATGAATCTCCTCTAAAAATGAATCACTTTGGGATATAATGTGGTCTTTTTGCAATGTTTGTATGTTTCTCCAACTGATGCATTGATGCTTTGCAGTCATTGTATTTCCATTATGTATTATCTCTTTCCCTATGGACTTTTGGGACAATCACATGGCCTAGTTTTTAGGCATATGTAGGCACCAGTAATGTCCTAGGAGAAAGCTGTTTTACTGCCCTAGTAGTAGTGGTGGGACCCCGGGCCCATTACCGGTTACCGGATTTACCGGTTACCGGTTCTAAGAAAACCGGATTCCCTGATTAAATCCGGTAACCGGTACCGGTTTTATTTCATTGGTTTCAATGGGGCGCTGTGTCCCCATTGAAACCAATGAAATTTAATTCCCTCCCCCTCCCAGGCTGCGCGGGTGGAAGGGGGGGCACCCCCCACCCACCCTGCCCAGCCTGGCTTTTTGTTTTAAAAATAGAGTAAGAGACTGAGAGTGACCCAGAGGCGAGGCCCCCCCCCAGCACCAGCGGCCGCGGCGTCCCCGCAGCCGCGGGTAAGTATGACCCGATCCCTGGGGGGG
>QEPC01008061.1:2125288-2173646 GCA_003113815.1 Sphenodon punctatus | reverse complement strand
CCCCCCCCCAGGGATCAGGTCTAATACTTACCGCCTGCTGCTGGGATGCCGCAGCCGCGGGTGCTGGGGGGGGGCTCTGGGTTGAACTTGCGGACGGGAATTTTTTTTTTAAAATCCAGGCTGGGCAGGGTGGGTGGGGGGTGTCCCCCTTCCACCCGTGCAGCCTGGGAGGGGGAGGGGGGAGGAATTTTTTTTATTCCATTGATTTCAATGGGGACACAGTGCCCCATTGAAATCAATGGAATAAATCCGGTACCGGTATACCGGATTTAATCCAGGAATCTGGTTTTTTTTGGAAACCGGAATCCGGTAAATCCGGTATCCGGTAATTGGCCTGGGGTCCCACCTCTAATAATTTATAACGGTGTGAAGCGTACAGAGGGCATATTACCACATAATGCACCAAGTCTTCAATGCCAGTTCCACAAGGACAGACACGCTCAGAATAGGGTGTATGAGCATATCTGCCTTGCAATATCACAGTTTGGGCTGTCTGGAATCTAAGACTGGTGAATGCTTTCCTTAGTTTCAGATTCACTAGCAGGTCCAGATAACAAGCACCTTTGCTAGAGGGGATCCAGTATTTATAGAAGCGGGACGTCAGGGAACCAACCGCTTCTGCTCTTAAATTCTGTGAGTCGATGTCTCTTATTCTGACTCTTAACATCTTAACAATCTCCTTACTTGAGTAAGGCAGGAAAAAATCTATCGAAAAACCCAGTTTCTGCAAATTCTGGTTAACTGAGACCCACCATCTATCTTTAACACTTCCCTGGCTAGTTTTTTCCTGCCACACCAGGTAGGGAAACGAAGTGGGGGGGACATCTCTTAATTTGGCCCAATAAGAAAGTACTCTCATAAGCACTTTAGCAGCATAGGAGCAAGTACCAATTTCTAAATTAATTAAAGCTTTCTTAGTATTGCTTGGAACAGCCAAGATTCTACGCCAAAATCCGAAGATCACTGGTTCCAAATCCACTAAGGGATTTTGCCCTAGCCCCCACAATGGAACCCCATACATCATAGATGAATCAATCTTAGCTTCAATCAGTCTTTTGGCAAGCATTACATTTTGATGATCCAACTGATTAAAAAAACGGGCAATGGCCGTAATCTCTATCATCATTTTCTGCTTGATAGCACATAGATGAGTCCTCCATGATCCATTATAGGAAAAAAACATGCCTAAATAACGGAAGGAGTGCACTTGTTCCAATTTATGTTTGCCCCAAACCCACAAACGATTTACAAATCTAGAGGAAAAAAACGTAATTTTTGTTTTTTTATAATTAATTGATAAGGCCATTTCCTGAGACTTCTCTTCAAATGCACGTAAAGATCTTAGCAGACCGATCCTGCTTAACGACAGTAAAACAGCAGCATCCACACAAAGAAGCAAAAAGATCTTACAAAAACCCACAGATGGTGGGTGATATCGGCCCACATCTTGTAGAGCGTCCACCACTGAATTTATATAAATGTTAAATAAAATAGGGGCCAGGAGACAGCCCTGCCGTACACCTCTTGTAGTCTCTACCGAAGCTGTTAAATGTCCCCTAGGAGGAGCTTAGTCTTAGGGAAGTGTTTGAGTACAAGGCTTTAATTAAACCCAATAGACGTTTATCAATTTTTAATCTGGCCAATTCATTCCATAACTTTCCTCTAGGGATAGAATCAAAGGCCATAGCCAAATCCACAAAGGCTACATATAATTTTCTTTTCTGTCTCCTGTATTTTTGAACCATATGTTCTAGTACAAAGGTCTGATCGATAGTAGACCTGCATGGTCTAAAACCTGCCTGCTCCTCAGCCAATAGATTGCCTTGATCAATCCATGTCTGAAGTCTAACAAGCAGGAGCCTTGTGTAGATTTTTGAAATTATATTCAAAAGGCTAATTGGCCTATAATTGCATGGATCCCCTCTATTGCCCTTCTTAAAAATGGGGACGACTATACTAGATTTCCAAGCTTTTGGGATAATCATAGTATCATTTATCAATGAAAATAAATGAGCCATAGCAACCAGCCAACAATCAGGTAGAATTTTATAGGCATTGCCTCTAATACAATCATCTCCAGGTGCCTTCCCTTTCTTTAGTTTATCAATAGCCTCTTTTACCACCTCAGGGGTTATATTTTCCCACTTTGGCAGTAGAGGATCTCTAGTATCATTTACCCTTAATGTTTCAGCGGCTCTAAAGACCTCAGCAAAATGGTCCATCCAGGCTTTATCGGGAATAGCACTTCTCCAAGGAAAACTCCTAGGGTTATATGATTTCCTAATAATAGCCCAGAGTCTTTGCGAGTTCTTTTCTTCCATTGCCAGGATGGTGTGCATTTTGACCACAAGCAATTAACATTAAAACAGTCATAACATTTTATGTTCCCCATGGATCTTCTTCAAACTTTGTGCGTATGATGGTCCTCACAACTTACAGCCATGGTTAAATTTTCAGAAATGTAGGGCAAGTGGTTTCCTCAAAATCGGGACTTCAGCAGTTCCCTGTTTATAATGAACAGTGGCTGTGCATTTAAGTTTCTTCCAGCTACTGCTGGAAGAAAATAAATGAAGCTAGGGAGGTAAATGTGTGGGAATGGGTGAAATAGGAGGAGGATGGGAATGGATTGTTAAGAAAGCAAACTTCTGGGAGAGGGACACTTCTGGAAACGCTGCTGAAAGGATCAGTGGCTAGCTCAGAAGGATTGGGAAGGGGGAGGACAATGAGTTTTGTTACTTGCTGCACCCACCTTTCCACAAGCCCCACTGGCTCTGTGCAGCCTAGCCCATGGCCAATCGCAGCCTGTGAAGCCAGTGGTCTGAGGTAAAGAGGGATTGTGATTGGGCAGGCAGGCTGCTATTCCAAGCCTCTCCACCCCTGGCGCCAGGAAGTCTGCTCCTCAGGTGCCCCCCCCTCCTCCCCTGGGCTTGTTTTCCCGCCCGAACTCACCCAAACGCGACCAAACTGTTCAGGGGTTCGAACGTTCGGTTCAGTCGTCCGAACGGACCGAGTTCAGTCCCAACTCCGAACTCCCGAACCGCGTTCGCACATCCCAACTTTCAAATAATCTTTTCCAGATTTACCTAGGAGATTTAAATGATTGAATTCACTTACTTCCTCTTGTGCAAAATTTAATTCCTCAATTTTCATTGATAGAATGCTCTTTTCTGTGATTTTCTCTTTTTGATCACTAATGGCAAAATCCAACTGAAAAACAGAAAAAGAATATCTGAAATGTGTGTTGAAACTAGTTGAACCACAAAGCATATTTGCATTAGTGAAAATATTTTAACGTAACATTATGAAGATATACAGGCATTCTCATTCAGTCTCAGTACTTACTCTCAAACTTTAGAAACAATGGGTGAAAACAGACAAGACGCTAACTACCTTTTAACCACCCTTGGTGGTTAGTTATGTATGTTGCAGGGCTGTATTGGTGCCCTATGCAGCCCTGAAACATGCATAAATGACCACGAAGGGTGGTTAAAGGGTGGTTAGCGTCATGTCTGCTTTCATCCAATATAGCATAAGCACTTTAGAAGATAAACATATAAATACTACAGGTTTTAAAACATTTTCCTTACAAACTCAATTTGAGATTAACACAATAGTTCCTGGAACGTGTAGACAAGTTTTTAATAGCAATCAGTACTTTCCAAACAATCATTGCTACATAGCCTGCTGAATAATTGCAAATGGCAGCTGCATTTGAGTATCTCAGGGTAATTTCAGACGTTACGAGATCACAGTCAACCACACTGAATCACACACAAACCCACAGCGTGGCCAATGAGCCCTGAATGTCTGTTCAGCGGCATCCAGATATTCACCCCAGTTAATCACTGATAGGGGCCAAGGCCAACCACAGTTCTGGAGCTTGGACGGTACCACCTCCAGAACCGTGGTCAATACAATTCCCACCGGGAAATGGCCAAAAGTAATGTCTGAACGGCAACCGCCAGGCGTGATCACACACAACAATCCCTAGCTGTGGCGAAGGCACACAGCATCGCTGCCACGCAACGACCAACAAACAGAACAAGGAGGGATATTTAAAGGGCACATAGCACCAGGGGAATGAGGTGAGACAATGAACAGGAAGGGACAGGAGAGACACGACACGACACTGCGATGGAGCAAGAGCAGCAGCACCTGCAGGAGCCACAGCAATCCACCCCACAGGAGGACACAGAACAGGGGATGGAGGCCCCCTGCAAATGGGTAAGGAGACCACAACAGGTGGGGGGAGGCCGGGATGGGGGTGCAAGGGTAGCGGACAGCCATGGAGGAAGGGTGGGAGGTGGGGGTCGGAACGGAAGGAGCACAGCACCAACCCCCCATGTCCACCCAACAGACCCGTAAAAGAGCCCGAGCCCCCGAACCCCCACAGAAAACCAGCAGGGTGGAGGCAGAGGAGGAGGAGGCTGCACCAGAGCTGGAAGGGGCACCAGGGAAACAGAGGTACCAGAGAGGGGGACAGTGGGGATACAAGGAGACACAGGACTTCATAAAGATCTGGGAGTCCCTGGAAAACCAGGTAGAGCTGGTGGTCAACAAGCACAACGAGCACGTATTCGATCAGATCATCAGGAAAATGAAAGAGGCAGGATACCAAAGGTCGGCAGCACAATGCAGGTCCAAGGCCAAGGAACTAAAGAGGGGGTATAAGAACATAAAGGATAGCAACCAAAAGTCCGGTCATGCAGCTAGGACAGCGCCCTATTATGATGCCCTGGATCAGATCCTGCACATGAAAGGCTCCATCGTGGCCCCCAGGCTGGTAAGGAGCATTGTGGCACAGGGCTGGACACGGGAGGAAGTACCACCACCCATGGCAGCACCAAGTGCCCACTGGATGCCGGGAGAGGGAGGGGGCGTGAGGGACAAGGGGGAAGGGACACAAGCACCCCAGTGACCCACTACCATGTCTGTTCCCACACAGGACCACAACCACACCCGCAGGAGGAAAAGGCGGAGGGGGAGCAGCAGCAGCAGCAGTGGGAGCAGCAAGGTGAGCAGGCAGGGGACGGCCAGCCCTACAGATCACCAGAGGGTAGCGGCCCAAAGGGGGGCAGATGGACATGCACACATGGATCCATTGAGCCACAGGGGAATGGAAAGCAGAGCTGACAGAAGGGGTGCCAAGGGTGAACATGAGGAAACAAGGGAGGGGTTGCAGGTCACAGCTACATGGAGGAAAGGGAGGGGGGACCCTACCACCTAAGGGAAAAGAGGACAGACGTGCTAGGATTCCAGCCCCCCAACACCGATCTGGAGAGGTACACGTGCACCTAATGAGAGTCCAACCGAGCATACCAAATCTATATCCCACAGATCCACAGCCCGTGCAAGCTGTCCGGCCACGAGAGGGACCAGTTCCACCGGTCCAGAGGATGCGTGAGCACAGGGCACGGGCACGCCGGCAACAGGAGGACCTAGCAGAGGAGATCCTGTGTACAAGCACACAGCAGGGGGAGGCAATGATCGCATCCATAGACAGGATGGAGGCTGCCACCGACAGAGCCATACAGCAGGTGGAGGAAAGGGACAGGCACCTGTTAGCGGAGATGCGGAAGGAAAGGAGGCAGGAGAGATGGGACTACACCAGGCAAATGGAGGCATTCAAGCGAATGACCCAAACCATCGACCGCCTGGGAGCGGATCACTCCAGGAAATTGAACCGGTTGCTCGAGATCGGCACCTCGCTGTTGCTACATGTGGGCACCACGAGTGCCTACATCATGGCAGCAGCACCCCCCCGGGCACCATACCGGCTGCGGCCCCACACCCACCACCCATCCCACTGCCATTGCCCATCTCACAGAAGCTGCAGAAGCCCAGGTCACAGGGGCCATGCATTCGCCTACCCGTCTCACAGGGGATGAGATGACAGCAGCCACACAGGCAGGTGCAGCAGCAGCAGGCAGCCCCAGACCCAGCCCAGCCCCCAACCCCTGCCACAGAGGACAGCCAGGAGTCGTGGCAGAGCAAGGAAGCACTGGAGGGGGATGTCAGTGCAGGCAATGGCGGCTCACAGACCACCGAGACGCCTGACAGGTAACGAAGAGGTCGGCTCAGGAAGCAGGACGGGTCAGGTGGAAGGGGTAAGGGGAGGGAGAAGTAGGGCACCAAGAGCACTGTGAATATAATAAATTCACCTTTATACACTGTAACCTTCATGTCTGTCATTCTTAGCTAATCATGTCGGGGACCGTGCGTGTAATGGGTCAGGATATGACTGGTGGGCACGGCTATGCCAGGGGTTCTGCACTATGGACCCCAGGGCAACGGAGCAAACACCTAGTGGGACCCGGAAGGGAGGGAGCACTCATGAGACACAGTACGGGGATACAGCTTACAGGCACCTGGGACTACTGGGGATCCACAGCCTACTGTCTGTTGCGGCACCCCAGTAGCCTCAGGGCAGGGGCACCCTGGATATATGCCTCATAAGTGCTGCTCGTATCCGCTTTGCATAATGGTAGTCCCTGGAGTTCGCCTCGTTCACATATAGAGGGACATGGCCAGCTGGCCTATATTTATTTATTTATTTTTTCAGACTTATATCCCGCCCCCTCCTGCAATGCAGCTCGGGGCGGCTTACAACAATAATAAAAACAATTAAAACAGTTAAAATATAAATATAAAACATCAAAAAACAGGGTTAGGAAACAATAATAAATAGATAAATGGGCAGGGGATTAAAATCACCCTCCCCCTCCCTCCCTCCCAAAGGCCTGGGCAAACAGCCAGGTCTTACAGTTCCGCCGAAATGTCAAAAGGCTTGGGGCCAGGCGAGCTTCCTCCGGAAGGGAGTTCCACAGCCGCGGCCCTACCACCGAGAATGCTCGCTCCATCGTGGCCCCCCGCTTAACACGGGGGACCTCCAGGAGGGCACCCCCGGCAGACCGCAGGAGCCGTTCCGGGGCGCGAAGGGCGAGGCGGTCCCTAAGGTAAGAGGGGCCAAGGCCGTATAGGGCTTTATAGATCATCACTAGGACCTTGAACTTGGCCCGGCACACTATCGGCAGCCAGTGCAGCGCTCGGAGCACCGGTGTAATGTGCTCCCGGCGACCCGTCCCCGTAAGAAGACGAGCCGCCGCATTCTGCACCAGCTGCAGCCTCCGGGCCAAGAACAAGGGAAGCCCCACGTAGAGCGCGTTGCAGTAGTCGAGCCGCGAGGTGACGAAGGCATGGATGAGGGAGGCCAGGTCCGGGCCAGAGACATACGGACGCAGCCTACGTACCAGATAAAGCTGGCGGAAGGCAGCCTTAGCGACTGCCTCCACCTGCCGCTCCAGCCGCAGGTCTGCGTCCAATATGACCCCCAGACTCCGGACCTGCTGAGCTACAGGGGGGCAAACCCCCCCAACCAGGGGGGCCACCACCCCCTTCGCCCTCCCCACCACCATCACCTCCGTCTTATCTGGGTTGAGCTTCAGTCTGCTCCGCCGCATCCAATCCGCCACGGCCTCCAAACATTGGGATAGCACCGAGACAGCAGGGTCTGGGTCAGTAGAAAACGAGAGGTACAGCTGAGTATCATCAGCATACTGGTGACATCGCACCCCGAACCCTCTCACGACCTCCCCCAAGGGCTGCATATAGATGTTAAATAATAATGGAGACAAGATCGATCCCTGCGGAACGCCACACGGTAAGGCGCGGGGGCTCGATGTTTCCTCCCCCAACACCACCCGCTGGCTCCTCCCCGAGAGGAATGAACGGAACCATTCAAGAACAGTCCCGTCCAGACCCCCCCGGTCACGCAGTCGTCTCAACAGCAGCCCATGGTCCACGGTGTCAAAAGCGGCCGAGAGATCGAGCAGGATGAGAAATGTCGAACATCCCGCATCCATCTCCCGGCGGAGGTCGTCCACCAAGGCCACCAACGCCGTCTCGGTGCCATAGCCGGGGCGGAACCCAGATTGAAAAGGGTCAAGGAGCCCGATATTATCTAGATGACCCTGGAGCTGGAGCGCCACTGCCCGCTCAATAACCTTCCCTAAAAAGGGAAGGTTAGAGACAGGTCAGTAGCTGGCGAGCGCGTCTACGTCCAACGATGGTTTTTTCAGCAGGAGGCGCACCACAGCCTCTTTAAGACAACCTCCCCTGACGAAGGGACGCATTCACTACCCTCGCATGGGATACTCAAGAACGGCTCCATCTGTCTCGCAGATATTGTGTAACACGCAGCAGGCACCAATGACAAGGGCGGAGGTCTCCACAGAATAGTCCAGACGCCCTGCAAGGCACTTCCATCGCTGCTCCATTGACCATAGTCCTCGAGGTGCCCAGCCAGGTGTTGTAAAGAACTCCATTTAATTCCTGGCCACTGGAATCATGAGCCATCGGAGCAGTGGGTAGGCTGGGTCCCCAATTATGCACGGGGGCATCAACACCCCTTCAATCCAGGTCATCCGCATGTTGGCATGGTCCCCCCTGTACATCCGTGCAAAGAAGGGGGAGATGACGAGGATCTGGGCATCATGGCTGCAGCCGCAGTGGCCGGTGAAGATATCTGAGAACCAGCCCCGGTGATTGATGGTCTGGAGCTGCAATTAATGGTATCCGTGTCTGTTGATGTACTCAGCTGCATCATCATGGGGGGGATGGAGGATCCCAACATGGGTGCCATTGATAGCGCCCAGGCAGTTAGGGAACCCGGAAGCCAAGTCGCCCATCACAGCCTCCTGATCCATGAGTTGGATCATGCGGTTGAGGAGAACCGCCTCCACAGCCTCACAAAAGTCATGGATAATGCTGGTGACGGTTGTCAGGCCCACACCAAAGTGTGCCATGGAACGGCAGGAATCCGGGGTGGCCAGGTCCCAGACTGCAGTGCCCACCAGCTGCACGACTGGTATAGGGGAGCACATGGGGGTGTGCTGTCATTCCAGCCAGGGCTGCAAGAACTCTGCTAGTCGCAGGAGGGTACGCTGGTCCATCCTGAAGTGGACCCTCCAAGCATCATCATCCCATCGTGTCAGGACCCCCTCCCACCATTGCTGGGCGCTGTAAATGGCTCAGAGGCACCTTTCCGTGGGCATCATGAGCATGACAGGGCTCAGGAGGGCCTCCCTCCTCCAGTAGTGATGAGAAGCTGCTTGTCTGAGGGCAGCTGGACGGGTGCGTGCAATCACACGGCCCTGTAGTAAACCCCGGACAGCCTGTGCACTGTGTGCATGGCCTGGATGCGGCGGCACCTGTGGTGGGCGAGCAGGCTGGTTGCAGCGAAACAGGTCAGGCATTCCTGGACCCCTGTGTACAGTTCGAGCAGCTCCGTGGTGACCCGTTGGAGCTGGCAGTACCACTCAGCAATGATCTCCAGTAAGAGCCAACGGGCACCCCATTGGTTGGCATCCATGGCCAGTACCAGTGAGGACCTGAGCAGGTAAGTGCCCCTAGAGCACTGGGCAGTGTCATGCACACTGCTCAGAGGCACACTCCTGCCGATGTACTGCAGGTTGTGGCTCCCTATAATGGGTCTGTAGCCAGCACACGCCCACACGCCAGCGGCTGTCCATTGGACCCTGTACCGTGGTGCTTTGCCTATTGGTTGTGGGCTATGCATTAACGGGTGGTCTGGCTGGCACGGGGCTGCTCACCCATACCAGGAGAGCTACACCTGTATGTCATGGGCTCCCAGGTACCACTCGCTGGCAGGTAGTGTGGTTTTGGTTGCTCAGGTGCATGGGGGGCAGTGGGGAGACCGTGCTTCAGGCATGTAGGTGGCTAAGTGAGGGCGTTGTATGGTTCATTGTACATTGTCTGCGTAACACTGCTGTCTGTGTGTTGGCCATCCCCGGGTTTTGGTTCCTGCAGCTGTGCTGTGTAAGATCACCACGCATTGCTTCCTAGCCATCCCATAGTGCTGCCTGTACCCTTATCATGTGTACTTGGAGCTCCCCTGGTTGCCTCCTCTGCCTACTTTGGTTTGTGGGGCCCCTCTTTCCTTGCTTATCAGACCCTCGGCCAGCTGCACCATGGCCGATACTGCTGCTTTGGAGCTCCCACTCTGAGGTTCCGCAGCCGGTCCGCATTGCTGGACCTACAGGGAGACCATGGCGCTAGCTGACCTGTGGCACTCCCAGCCCGTTCAACTGCTCCTGAGCTCCCCATCTACCCACCCGGATGCCTATAGGTGTCTGAGCTTGGGCCTTCACCGCTTTGGATATGTGGGCAGCGCTTGCGAGTGCCAGCTTCATGCAGAGGAGCTGGACCTCTGTCCCTTTCCAGATGGGCACATTCCGGAGTTGAGGGGGTTGCTGGTGTCATGGTCTGCTACTGAGATGGTGTCAGCTCTATCTATATGTGCCTTGTCCGGCTTCCAGACCTGTCCGGCGGAAGGAGGCCCTGCCCTGGCTGTTTTCTACTTCTGCTGCATCCTCGGGATCTGTGGCAACCAGCGTTTGCGTGGGGCGTCTTATTACCGCCTGTTGGAGCTTGGACAGCTGGCATGGCCCTCTGCGGCTGACTATGCCTTGCCCAATCCCACTGGACCCAAGCTGCTGGTGCTGTTTGAGGTGTGATCCTGTGCCAATGTTCAGGTTGGGCTCACTGGTCCCGATCCTTTTGAGGCCTACTATCTTGTTGCCCACTAGGGATGATGTGGCAGCAACTGTTACCGCACCACGATTCCATTCCGCCATTTCGGAATTGCCTGCGCCACACCGCGGCTTTTCTGCTGACATTCCGCTAATTCCGCCGGCATTCTGCAAATTCGGAAACTATCAGAAAAATTGCAGAATTGTCAGAAAACCACTGTTCCATTATTTTGTGGCGATGGCAGAAGTAGCGGAAATGTCATGTTTCCGCTATTTTGCGAAGCCTGTGAAAGTAGCGAAATGAAATTAGCGGAACTGCGGAAGTAGCGGAATGAACGCCCCTGCCATGCCATACCACTAATTGCAGAAACACTGTTTCCGGCGGAAATAGCTACCGCTGCGACATTCCACTACAGCCCTATTGCCCACCACTTGGCATGGATGGGCTATCGGCAGGGCATGTTGCAGTGGCCGCACTACGTTCATCTGTTGGGCCACCCTGTCCTGCCCCACTCTGTGACCCCGTGCAGCTGGCTGTAGGTCCCCCCAGGGTCATCTGCGTCTCGACTGTCATCTCCACCATCTGCTCCCTGCACCTCCCTGGACATTCCGTTATGTGACCTGCTCCACTGTTCCCTTTCCAGACCCGCTGCTGTCCTGTTTCCTCCCTTGAGCTCAGCTATGCCAGTTTGCCTCCACCCCGGGGCCGTCTGTGTGGTACTACTTTACCATCTGGAACCATGGGGTTCGTTTCCGTGACACGCCCCCCATTCTGCTGGTGGGTGCTATCCGACAACTGTACTGGGGATTCCCGTCGATCTTTGCTGCCCTTCATCCGCTGGCTCCCTGCCTGTGTCAATTCAATTCAATTCAATTTGTTTATTCCAGCGTGGCCAAAGGCCCTTGCATTCAAAATAGTTCATACATACATATCAATAAATAAACGCGGGCAAACCAAGGCCACTATACAAATTAAAATCCAGCATCTATTTAGACAGTAATAAACTCATATAAAATCAAAAACAACAGGGAGTGAGAAGTTAAATTAATTGGCCACTATTACCCCTACTTCAGTAATCCACGATTCAGATTCTACTGTACATTCTTGCAATAGGAATTACTAGAAAACCCAGTAACCCCTAGGGCCGATAACCATACCCTATTATAATTAGCCACCCCCCTGCAGTCAATTTTATGGTAAGAATACTCCCACCCCTCATTGATCTTATGGTTAATTCAACACACACACACCCATCGTAGGATTGAGACTTGCCCCCAAAGTCAAAAAACCCTACCCAGAGTACACCATCTGCAGCAAGAAACGTGCCATTGCCTTTATGACCGTTGGGTCGGGGTTATTCAAGAGAAAGTCCATCAATGCCTCATCTGACTGACCAGGAAGTCCCGCCAACACCGGGGCCAGGAACTTATCCCTCTCCTCATCATATAAATGACACCTCAATATCATATGCTGGGGAGTTTCTATGGTTAAGTTATCAAATAGACACATTCTATCCAGAAAGGGGATTCTCTGAATCCTGCCCTCCAGTACCTCCGAGGGAAGGGCATTAACCCTCACCTGAAAAATCAGGCGTTTAGCTTTAAGTGATATATTTTCCATTAAGTACTCCGCCATTTGGCCCCTAGATGGAACCCAATCAGTATAAGCCCTCATATGCCGAGATTCCCCAACTCTCCCAATTTCAGTCTGCCTGTCAATATCATCCACTCTTTGCAGGATCTCTGTCACCACAGCCACTATTGGTTTATGCTTCAGGTAGCCCTTTGAGAGCCCCATACTCCGAAGGTACTCCTCTACCCTTAAACACCATGGCCTTACATACAAATCTTTCCTAAGATCTTTCAAGAGTTCTAAACCTTTAGTAGCCGAGATCTTACACCAGTATTTCAACGCACATCTCACCGCCATACACTGCCAACTCCTCTGCCCCAGTTCAAGCCTAATGGCTGCTAATGGAGTACCCCTAGGATTTCCCAGAAGGGCTGTCAGAAACTTAGATTGAATTGTGTTCAGGTTTAAGGTTGGCCACACTGTTTACTGCCATAAATAACTCAGGTAGGGTGCCAATGGATTAGGGGAAGGCACTAGTTGTGCCCATCTTCAAAAAGAGGTCTAGATTAAGCCCCATGAACTATAGACCGATCAGTTTACTACCTGTGGTTGGAAAGATCTAAGCGAAATACTTGCTGGAAAAGGTGGTGGCCTGGATGGACCGGGAGGAAATCATAGCTGTAGAACAAGCTGGCTTTCAAAAAGGCCGATCAACGATTGAGCTATGTTTTGTGTTATCGCATCTGATTGAGAAATATAAGGCCAAAAATGGCAGGCTTTTTGTGGCCTTTTTGGACTTAAGAGCGGCCTTCGACTCCGTAGACAGGGGGATTCTCTGGGAGAAATTTCGGAGGAACACTATCGAAGATAGGCTTCTACATCTGATCCAGGCTTTGCATTCTGAGACCTCACTGGTGGTCAGGATTGATGAGCAGGGTCATGTTACGCCCCCAATTAAAACGTCCCTGGGAGTAAGGCAGGGGTGTGTCCTTGCACTGATATTATTTAATTTTTACATAAACGAAGTAATTGCCACGATGGCGAGCCCGAGTTGCTTTCTGCCAAAACTTGCAGCCAAGGCAGTTGGTTGCTTGTGTTATGCGGACGATGTGGCCTTGCTATCTCAAACTCGTGTTGGACTGAATCGTCAACTAAAAATGTTTTCTAGCTTTTGCGTCAAACAGACTGATAATCAACTTTGATAAGTCAAAGATCATGATCTTTACTTCTAAGAAAGAGTAGTATCGGTGGGATATTGATGGTCACCATGTTCAGCAGGTCTCCTCATTTAAATACCTTGGCCTCTCCTTCCATAAGTCAGGTGCCTGGAAAGAACATCTGGCCAGGGCCACTACTGCTGCCAAAGGGCCAACTCGTGCCATTCTTAGTTTCTTTACAAGGCAGGGTAGGGCAGCGATTGAGCCTGTGTCCGTGACCTTCCCCCACTCCCGCCCCCGTGATGCCTCTGTGTCATTCTGTGTCTGGGGTTCTTCTACCTGTGACAACCGGCTTCCCCATGTTTGGGGGAGTGTGCTACATCAGCTGTCTGTGGCTCGGGGCTCGGTCCCTTGGTGCCCGAGCATGTTCTTCCGGGACAGGGTGTCTTGCTGTTGGGACCTACCTCGGCCCTCTCCAGTGACTTCATCGGATTGGTGGCTCTTCCCGTGGCCTTGCTCTGTCAGCGTGGGACCCCTGTGGGTTCAGCACCCTGTGTTGCTGTTGGGTGCCTCGTGCTGCCCGTACTGTCCCTAGGATTTTGGGACCCCTGCGTCCCGCTCTGTTCCGGCCCCTTCCCCCTCCTGTATCCTTGCCCATTATTTACCTCTGCCCCCACCTTACTTTGGTGCTCTCTGTTGGGCTTCCCAGTGTGGTGTTCACCATTTCCCCCCTCTGAGCGGCTGCTCCTAGGTGTGTGGGGTGCCCTGTCCCCGTGTCTCTTCCTGGGTGTCTGTCCATTCCTGTCCCCTTGTTGTTGTGCCATTGTGTGCCCCTGTGAGCCTCCCCCTGTGTTAGTTTCCCTTTCAGCTGTGCGTGTGCCTGCTGGTGTGTGTGTGTGGTTTGTGTTCTGCTCTGTCTGTGGCTTCCTTCTCCCTGTTGTCTGCCGTTCTCCTCCCTCCTCCCTTCCTGTTTCCCTAGCATGGGCAGTACCTTGTGGCGCATTTGGCTTCCTTTGCCCTCAGTCAGCCATGTCTATGTCACGCCCCACCTCGGTGGCTTCTGGGGGTTCTTGCCATGGTCCGGCATCGGTGTAACGTCTGTTACGCTGTACCAGTTCGTGGCCTGGCTGTCTGTTTCCTTGCCGTGGTACTGCTCCTGTCATGTCTGTTTGGGGCCTGTCGGATCCATGGGTGGGGGTTCGGCAGCTTTCCATGGTTGGGGATCCACTGTGGCGATCTGGAAGCGCGTAACGTCTGAAATTACCCTCATTTTGCAGTAATGACTCCATAGTAGCTCTAGCATAGATGTGGATTCAATCCCATAGTGTTTCAAGGGTTGTTCTGGCATTGCTGTCTTGACAAGAGTAGAAGAAAAATTACTATAAATGGCCATGCACTTGGGGCGGAAGCACACAACTTTCCCTTCTGATCTTCTCCACACTCTCCATCTGTAAGGCTTTATTTTTCCAAATCTTGTGATGTGTTCTGCATTAATGGATCCTTGTGTCAACATGTCTCCAGGGGGCCCATATGCTGGCAAAGAAGTCGGCTCACATGGAGCTCATTGCAGGCCTGAGACTATAGTTTCTATAGTGGGCCAGAGGCATGGGTCTTATTGCAGAGGTGTGAGAGCTTGGACCATCCTCAGTTGAAAGCACAGAGATAGAACAATAGTTGGCTGTGGAACGATTTTTCTCTCTTTGATGATGGGCCTTCCCATTGGATTTATTTTATCATCCACTGGAGTAATGTGACAGGATCAAGAAACCAGAGAGAGCTATTGCCCCCTCTGAAAAAGATGAGACAATCACAACACCTTCACTTTTGATGCTATCAGGCAAATAGTTATGAGAATTTACTGATATTTTTGAAAGCAACAGTGACTATGGAAGTAGGAATGTATCTCACACAAGCTGAATTATTTACACAGAAAAAGTATTTGGTGGAGACTGGCTGCTAAGGGACATTTTATCAGATGAATGGGCACTGGTTCCCCCACTCACCTTCAAGATTAAACCATGCCAGACTGGAAGGACTAGGGCAAATGGAAAGCTATTTGGACAACTGTACAAGTTATGGATGTCTAAAACACTAGCCCAGATCCTTTACACGTTATAGCCATGAGGAGATTTAATTTTTGACCCTCAGAATGGGCAGTAGCAGCACATTTAACTACACATTTAAAAGGCTGTATTTCATAGGCTAGAACAAATCTGTGAAGCCCTTGAGTTTGAAAATGTTCAATTGTTTTCAGACAAGCGCCTCCCCACTCATTACCCATGCATTACCTACTGGTTACCCATGGCAACCAGTGGGTAAAGCATGAGTAACTGGTGGGTAAAGTGCTTATCTGAAAACACCCATTGTGTTTGAAAATTTTAGAGGACATAAGACATGTCCAGAATAAGGAAGGTTCTGATTTAGAGAGGTCTGCAGAAAGGTGTCCCTATGTGTTGTATAAACTTTCCTCTTCCACTTCCCTCTCTTTGCTATACTTAAGCTTGCAAGGTCTTTAGAGTAAATGCTTGGAAATCTCACAAGGATACAGATACCGTAGCCTGGCTCAATCCTGTGCAAACATTTAATACAAGTTATGGAAATATTTCTGACAATATATCTTAGCTCAGGACATGCTTTCTATCTGGGGAAGAGAGATGTCCAAGTTATAGTGCAATATTACTAATACACGTTTGAAAGTTGTGGAGGACATAAGACATGTCCAGAATAAGGAGGATCTGAATTAGAGAGTTCTGCAGAAAGGGGTCCCTACTATACACACTACAATGTTGTATAAACTTTCCTCTCCATCTTAACTCTCTATTTCCATTGATGGAAACACCATCCAGTCTGTCCCCCAGGCATGTAGCCTAGGATTCATCAATGATTTCTTCCTATCCTTTGCACCTCATATTCAGTCTGTTGCTAAGGCCTGCCTCTTCTCTCTGCATAACTGCTAAAATCTAGTCCTCCTTTCCTGCTCCCACTACTAAAACCCATGATCTAGTCATGTCTTAACTACTAGAACACCCTTCTTACTGGACTTCACTCTCACCATGACCCTCTTCTGTTCAACAATCTATTGTCAAGGTCACTTAATAAAAGTAATATACAAATATAAATCAAATTGGAAAGAATTTAAAATAAATGTTGAATCAAAAGAGTGCATTTTGAGAAATTATTATTCACACTGAAATAAAAAATCACTTTGAGAAGATATTATGCAGTATTATGCAGTCTCCTTCAACTATCCAGACAGAATCCAGACAGAATGTTAATGCTTCTTTTTTCTTTAAGGGGCACAATCCTGCTGTCACTTATGCACAGTGCAGTTCTACTTTTTGAATAATTTAAATGAAAGACACCCATAATGGTTCTCTCTTGTTAAGACTGCATCAAATCCTGTTCTGCTCAGGTTTTTATCCCAGGTCCTTTATTAATTATTTATTAATTATTATTATTATTATTATTATTAGCAAGCATTTATATAGCGCCAGCAATGTACCTGGCGCGTCACAAAGTAATTGAATAGACACGGTCCCTGCCCTAGAGCTTACAATCTGAGAGATGGGGAGGAGACAAATGAAGGGGAACAAAGGAAGAGAACAGGGTCCTTCTCCAAAGAGAGCAGCTGCTATTTTAAAAAATAATTTACACGTTAAACTGCATTTCAAAAACACAACAGGTAAGTGCCTCTCAAAAAAATGTCCAACAGAGCAATTGTGTAGAAGACACTGAAGTACATGTACTTTCCTAAATTGCCAAGTATTATATGTTTCAAATACAGGGGGTGGGGTGGGGGGGAAATAAGCAAGAACTTCTAACAGCTACAGCTGAGGCCCTTTTCAAATAGGGTGTGTGTGCGCCCGCTGTGCGCTGTGGATGGAGGTGGGTGTGTGCCCATTCCCATGGGTGCACACCCATCTCCACCCATGGAGCAACCGGCATTGGAGAACATTGCTCTGCGAGTGCATTATGGGTGGAGGTGGGTGGAGCATGGGAGCGCGCACACATCCCCACCTACTGCCTGCGGTGTTCCCACAGGTGCCTCACTAGCTCTCCGCACCTGCCACGGTGTTCGCACGGGTACACCCCCTAACCGCACACGTGTGCGAGGGTAGGTGCCCATGTGAAAAGGGCCTGAGAGACCTCCTGTGACATTAGTCCTAGGGGTGTGCAATTTGTATCATTTTAACTATTTACAAAAATGAATGGAGCCCCATTTGGTTTTTTAACAAAGGTAAAAAAATGAATGAATAAATGATGTTTGTTTGATTTCATTCATTTTAATTTTAATTTTTTCTGTTTATTTTATTTAAAATATTTTGTTAAAAATCACTGCGCAGCACCAAAAAATCACTGGTAAGTACCGAGACTGCAGGACCTGGGTCAGATGAAAAAGATAGGTATAGCAAAATGATTTGCTTTCTGCACATCCCTCATTAGTAATAATAACCCCACTAAAAGGAGAAACATGGAACAATATCTGCATAACTCCACTCAACTAAATCCACTAGCTGCAGATTTGGCTCATTGTTTTCATATTCATGGAAAAGGTCAGGTCCTCCATAAGCATATCCCCACTCACATCTGCCATTCTCAGAGTGTACACAAAGCATTAGGGAACCATCAGCCCAAGGGTGAAGCCATACGAGACAGAGTGGGGAGACTACTATGCCTTGGGTAGATTTACTCCATTAAGGGCAACTGGGTCATGTGATGCAGTGCATCAAGTGGTCGGTGCCCGCCAGATGTCCCCCCACCTGCCCAGCAGCTGGCTGCTTTGCGATGCATTCTCAGAAGAATTCCGAAGCCATGTCATGGACCAGCCTTATCCAGATGGGGTAAGGCTGCTCAACATGGGCTACTCGTGTGCCTGGGCTGTGCTTGCCTCCACCACATGGGGACTCGGGAGCACTGCTGTGGGACCTCAAGCAACGGGCAGTGTTGCTTGTTGCGTGCGCCACGTCACATCCAGGGGCAGGACTTGGTCATGCTGGAGGAGGAAGGCGGGGCAGGTCGGGCACCGGCTCATGTGACCAGTACCCCGGCTAGCCCCAGCCAGCCCACCCAACTTCCCCACGGCCATCTGCATGGTTCCCTGCACTGACCCAGCAGTGTGGCAGCAGCAATTACCTGTCCCAGGACCATGCAGGGATCAACCCATCGCAGCTTGTGTGGCTGCACCCTATAGCCAAGACATTTGCCAACAGGACTCATTCGGAAGCTGTACCATCTTAGTCCCCAGTCCCACATCCTGCTAAGGCTACAGAACTCTACAGAAGTTAAAAGTATCAGCACACTGATTTATTTCTAGAGGAAATTCCTGACACGTTTCAAAGTAAATGGCATCACAGACTGTGGCTCTAACAAGGCTCATCACCTTCTTCTCAGTCACACCTGCCCAAAACCTGCATAGTTTTGATTATTACTGTTCTGATGGAGAAGCTTTTGTGGGTCTTGAGGGGAATTTTTGCTGTAATTGGCTGTATTATCAGGAACTGGAACTGTTATCAGGAACTGGAGGTACGCTGACAGTGGCCTGTTTATTATAACTCTCCCTGTATTACCAACCTGGGTAGAATGGACCTGGTGTTAGCAAAAGTGAGAATAAGAGCTGAAATGGGTAGCTCGTTTGCTATCTGCAGGTAATATCCACATTTTTAGTACTGCCTTGGGTACTTGACAGGCTACCCAGGTACCAATTGGCAAATCAGTAATTCCCAGTACTGATTTTTCAATTTTCAGTTACCGTTTAGTAAATCAGGATGGAAACCAAAAAAGAAAACTGAAACCAGAAGTCCAAAAATTGGGACTGGAAGTCAACATCCCAGGACTTTTTAGGATATCAGATAATAGAACTGGATCAATATCAGGTAGCAATCATTACCTGATATTTTTGAGTTGATTCGAATATTGGAAATTCGACAGGTGTGGGTAATCATTTCAGTTCTAGTGAGAATACTTTGCAATATGTACCAACTGTGGAAGGCCAAGGAATTTTAGTGTAACTGGACTACAATTTAGCCTTGCAGAAGTATAAATGATTACACAGATGAAAATGACATGGCAGGTGAACAGGCAGATTGAGTAGAGGCAATTTTTAAGACAGTCTTGCAATTTTTTGGTTTTTGTTTGCAAGATGCAGCCTAACCTAGACAAAATTTCTACATATATTGTTGAGGAGAATGAATTCTTGACCTTTCACAAAGGGTCTGCAGCTAGTAAAACATGACGCTCATATAGCATGGAGTGGTACTCCACTTTAACAGCCGGGAAAATCCATCCTCTTTTTGATGTAATGCACATTTTAATAAAAAAAATACCAAAAACTTGTTGAAACTTGTAAAATGTAAGAAACAATTAAGCAGCACATAAATAAGTTACTTTCTTTTTTAAAAAACAAACAAACCACAAAAACAAAACAAAAGCCCTTGGAAGATAATTAATAAAAAAGATGACTAATCCTTAAAGAGAAGAACACGCAGCATTATTGGAAATATTGACATTGACGAAGCAAATGTAGTTGTGAGTGTCTACCTAAATATGTTGTAAACAAAGTTATGGCATGACTTCCTATAATTCCTATAGATTTTAGAATTATAGATTTCCTATAATTCTAAGCATATTGCACTTACATAGATTGTACAAATAGAGAATATGTAAATAGCCTGTGTATAGCATATACCAATGAATAGCCTCAACAGAGCACTACAGGAAAACCACATGACCATTAATTTCAAAATGATCATATTGTAACCAATTAGCACTGTATGCATAATCAGTCTGAATTATATTTTATGTGCAGATCAATATTAATAATACAGTTTAACATACATTCTATGACAATCAACCTTCCTACAAAGGAACAAGATTCCCCAATGGTCTTTGACTATAGAAAAGAGTGGGACAAATTACTTATTTATATATACAAAACATGCTGATAAAGGCCAGCTGCAGGTATTTTTTGAAAAGTGCATTTTAATAAGGTCCTATTCAGTAAGGGAACAAATGGAGGGAAAGTAGTTTGCACTACAGAGTTTAGTGCAAGAGCTTTCTCCTTTTCTAACAACGAAATCAATCATTTGTCCAGACTGTGGGGAGTCAGAGTTAGTTACTGAAAAGAGCTCCATATATAAACAAGTCAATAACTCATTGTGTGTTATTGTTGGGCTGAAGAAGTCCGTTTCAAAAAGCTGCCCCTGCTTCTCTGAGAATGAATGTCACTGTATTGAGATAGCGGGAGAGGAGTCTTTTGTTTCTAGCTATTGCTGGCTGCCATTTAATGTATGGGAAAAGAGAAGTGGTGCTAGTTGTCTAAAGAAAATCATAACACAACTGTTGCATCATTCTACCTCGTGGCTGTCCTGATTTTTAATGCACTTAACAAGTTTGGCTCAACTTCTGAAACCTTCATACTAAATTGCTTCCAAAATGTAATGATATTTGTCATAAAATTATTGTAGCTTCATAAATAGGACAATCAAGATAAGAGAAAAGATATATTGGCCCTCTTGATTTCCTCTAAATGTGAACATGTTAGCAATTATACAATTCTGTTTAATTATTTTTGTTACTACTGAGATGCGGTCTATTAATACGTGTACATTTATTCATTTAACAAAGTAGACAAGTTTCAATTTGTCTTTACTGTATTTCATTTTAATGTTTTAAAAAAAAGAACAAAAGTCAGAACTGTAGATGAATAATCTCAGTTTGGATTTTGGGGAAGATTGGCAAATACATTATTTTAATTCATGTCTCAGTAGAATTCCAGAATGCTTGTGGCTTTTAGACTGAAGTTTTAAAGGCTTCAGGGCTCTAAATCTCCCAAACATGCAAATGAGCAGAATTGTGCATGTGAAGACTAAGGCCGTTTTCAGACGAGCGCGGCGGCGCCCGCGCTTGTTTTCAAAAAAGCCGGCAGCCCGTTCCACACGAGACACTGCCGCCGAATACGCGCATGCGCGGCCGACGCGCATCCATTTCCGGCCGCGTATGACCAGCCTCGATCGCCGACCCGGTCTGTTCGCGGCCGGAAATGGATGCGCGTCGGCCGCGCATGCGCGTATTCGGCGGCAGCGTCTCGTGTAGAACGGGCTGCCGGCTTTTTTAAGAAACAAGCGCGGGCGCCGCCGCGCTCGTCTGAAAACGGCCTTAGACCACTTTTACGCAGACAGCACCCACCCACAAACACCCATAAACACCCATCGGATGGGTGTGAGAACATCTGCGTAAACCACAAGTGGGTGGGTGCATGTTCACAACCCACCCACCAACACCCACGGAGCAGTCGGGGAAGGAGCCTGCATGCTCTGTGGGTGGAGGTGGGTGGAGATGGGTGTGCAACACCCAAACGTCAGTGTAAAAACCCAAACACCCACACCCATGGGAATGGGTCCGCTGAGACCACAGAGAGCTGGCTAGAGAGGCCACGCAGGGGCCCCCCATGCAGACATGCCCACCAGGGGAGACACCGGATGCCCACCCGGGAGCCCTTAAAAGGGATCCGAAACAGGACATGCGTGCGTCAGCTCCCAGAATGTCAGGACGTAAAGCCGCCGATAAGACGAAGAGAGTCAGCACTGCTACACGTGCGGGACGGGCCAGCGTAAGCAGAGGGACCCCGGGACACCCAGAGGAGGGGGGGGGCCCAACGGACCGGGGGGGAAGTGGGAAGGACAGCTAAACAGAGCACACCTGCCCCGCCACAGGGGCCCGCAGCACCCCACGCCACCATAGCCATGGGGCAAGGGGCAGGGAGTGCCAGCGACAGCAAGGTAAGAGCTAGGGAATCCCAGGAACCCGGGGAGGGGGGTCCCGCACACTAGGAGCGAACACCAACCTGAGGGAACCCAGGGCAGGTAGTGGGCAGCAAATAGTTTGCACCCCCACCCTCAGGAGAGATCACAGACCGAGGAGCAATGCACCACCAGGGAGACGCCCGAGCAGGACCCCTGTGACAGTCAGGTAAGTCACCCAGGGGCCCCGGGGGGTGGGGGGGAAGTAACCCCCCACAAGAGTGCACAGGTGGGCAGTGGGGCAGATGCTAGCCCCTCTACAATACCCCCTCCCCCACAGGAGACGACCAGCTCTGCTGTCACCACAGCTACCGGGTGGGCCCCAAGCCGCGAAGCTGGTAGGCCCCCCACGTGCAGGACCCAAAAGGGGGAGCCCTGGTTGAGGCAGGAGACCAGGGACTTCATATACGTGTGGGGGGCCGAAAAGGTCCAGCATGACCTGGTGTGCAGCTACAAGACCAGACTGGTCTATGAAGCCATCACCCAGGAAATGCAGTGGTAGGGGTACAATAGGGACGGCACATAGTGCATGCAGCAGGCAAAGGACTTGAGGTCTGGATATAAACATATCAAGAACAACAATCTCAAGTCCGGCCGTGCGATGCGCACAGTGGAGTTCCAGGATGAGCTGGACCGATTCCTCTGCGTGGACAGGGACATAGTTGCCTCCCACACACATGGCATCGCCTTCACCAGGGGCAGACGGAGGGCACTCACAACACACACCCCTGACCAACCTCCCAGAGCAGGGGGAGGCCACTGCCCCAGGCGAGGCCAGCCAGGATGCAGGAGGGGACAGCCCCATCACACAGGGGGAGGAGGCGGCCTGGGAAACCGCTCACACACACAGCACCCTCCACGTACGCCCACAAACCCACAGGGCGATGGGCCGTGGGGACGGGGCACACGCGGAACGGACGGAGACCCGGGATGCCTCCCAGGAAGCAGAGGAAGACGATTCAGGTAGAAATACAACCGGGGCCCGGGGGGGAAGGGCCCGGAGGGAGGGGGGGAAATGGGCCCTGGCCAGAATGACCAGAGCCACAGCCAGGCAGCAGGGACCAACTGATGGATCCACATTCCCATTACAGCTCAAGGCACCCTGGAGGTACACAAGGAGGAGGTAGCGGAGGAGCTGGTAGCGGAGGAACCGGCGGCACCCCCTGGAGCCGGGCACCAGGACCACGATGGTAGGCAACTTCGCAAAAGGGATGGGTCCCAGCATGCGCCGGGGAGGAGGGGTATCAGGCCAGCCACAGGGACAGCCCCTGCAGGCAACAGCCCCCCATGCATGACAGGGAAGGGTCAGCGCCCCTCACAGCTGTAAACTGAGCCACACGGGTTACCGGCTCCTGAGGGAACAGCAGAGGGGGTGCCCATGGGGGGAGGGACCACAGAACATGCCCACAAGGGAGTGCTGTGACAGCATGGGCGTGGGTGGCAGCGCCGGCAGAGGGGCCCAACAAAGTGGTCCGACTGAGGGGACAGGGATCATGGGACCCCGCCCGACCGGTAGGAAGCACCACAGGGATGGACAAGGCAGGGGGGCGGGCATCCCCTGTGGCAACAGGGATGCACCGATATGGGCCCAGGGTACGGGCATGTCACGGAACACACCACAATCCATTCTCATCCCTCCCACAGATGGGCACCCCAGTCTGGCGAGGGAAGCCACTACTGGCAGTGCACAGAGGAATCGGGAGGTGCAGGCCCAGAACCGGCGTAGGAGAGAGGACCTCGGGAGGGACCTGCTGGAGGAAACCAGAAGGTTAGCCGAGGTGCACGCACACGAGCTCTCCCTCATGACAGAGGTGCAAAGAGGGGAGAGGGAGAGGGACCGGGACATATTGGTAACCATGCTAACCCAGTCCCGCACTAAGCACCTGTGGGACAGATGCCAGACTGCCACCCTCCACCATGCCTCCTCCAGGCCCGGGTGGGGGAATGGAAGCCGACCACCACCAGGACACCCCCCACAGGTGCTGGTGAACCCCTCCCCTGCACTCCGGCCAACCCTGGTTTCCCCAGCAGCACCCCTTCCCTGGCCTGATGGACAGGGTCCCTCTCCCCCACATAGCCCCTCAACAACAGCACATCGAGCTGCCATTCCGGCCCACCCTCCTCCTGGTTCCTCCGCAGCTGCCTCCGAGACCCCCCCCTGGGAACGCCGTCTCCCCCCATCAACCCGGAACCTCCAGGGGACCAACCGCCCATGCCAGCCACCCCACCAGCTTTGATAAGCCGCACCAAATAGCTGGCCGCAATGGGGGGGGAGGAGGGGATGTAGCATGGGGGAGTGATGGGAACACCAGAGGTCCGGTACATGGCCCGTGGTGCAGGGGTAACTCCCACTGACAGAGTGTAACACAGACCTTATCCATCATCGCAGGGCCCAGCACCCAAGCCCGGAGTGGAGCGGCCTGTGGACGAAGGAGAGTCCGGGTCATCCGGCCGACGCTCCCAGAGGGTAGCAGCTGCAAGGAGACGCAGGGGAGCGAGCCCCGGTGGTGCACCGAAGCAGGCACAGGGAAGGCCCCGCAAAACATAACACCCCCCCTTATACATAACCCCTAATAAACTGTGTGATACTGTACCACTCTGTTGTTATGTGGATCACTAGGGACACCATGGGTAGTAAGGGTCGCTCCACATGCAGAAGGGGGCTCATGCACACAACAGGTGCCAGTACCGAACACCTCTGGTTGGTAAGGAGCCAGGTGGTCAACAGCAGAGCACCCATGGCTGGGGACAGGTCAGCACAGTCACAGCAGTGGAGAGCTGGTCATGCCGACAGACAGTCGGTGCAGGCCCGAGGCCTGCAGCAGCTCGCTTGCCAGGCCAACACAGCAGTGGGGGACTCAGTGGCATGGGACATGGCCAACACAAGCCTGGGGAACCCCCTCAGTCCAAACAACAGAACAGATGCAGATTTCCAAACAGACATATCTGTATTTATTCAGACAGATTACATGGTTGCTGGAATGGTGGGGGGCTATCAACATGGGTAGTCAGTTGCCTGCCATCTGGGCAACAATGTGCCTGCACAGAGCATTCCGGTTCTCCTTATAGATGCACCGGAACGCCCCACCCTGGACATGTTGGTAGAGGGGTACGGGACCCTCTCTTGGCACCGGAGGGGGAATACTCCAAGGCAGATCCCCCTGTCTCGCAGAGATTGTGGAGGATGCAGGCCTCCAGTATATGGATGGGGGTGTGCTGCAGATTGAACTGGCTCCTGTTCATGAGCAGGTGCCAACCCCCCTTGATCAGCCTTAATGCTCACTCCACCATGCTCCAAGCCGATGAGAGGCATTCATTGAAGAGCCGGCGATCTGGTGTGCAAGCCACGGAATAGGCCCTCATAAGCCACGGGCTGAGCAGGTAGGTAGGGTCCCTGATCAACACGGGAGTCATGGAGACCCCCTCAATGACCCGGTACTGGTTGGGGTCTATCTCCCCGTCAAACATTCGTGCACAGAAGGGGGACACCCGCAGTATGCACGCATCATGGCTCCTCCCTGACTAGCCGGTGTACACGTCTGAAAACAGGGCCCCGTGATCCACTACGGCCTGGAGGTTGATGGAGAAAGAAAGAAAGAAAGAAAGAAAGAAAGAAAGACCTCTGTCCATCTGGCTAGAGATGATGGAAAAATTCAAAGAGGCATTTAAGGGAGCAACAGAAAAAATAGATATGACAGCAGATGGTCAAACTGGGATAAAATTTTCTGAAGGCTGTGCATATTTTGGATCCAACCAAACTAAAATTTTTACCATCTGCAAAAGAAGCCTTCACTGACATACCTGCCTGGGACACTGTGACCCTTTTCGCATGGATGCCCCCCCCCCCCCCCGCGCCACACACACACACATGTGGGGGGGGCGGAGTCGGGGTCATCCATGGGATTGTCACAGTGGATGGGTGAGGGTGCATACACGCTGCCCCGTTCTACCCATCGCACACGCACGAAGCAATGGACACCAATGGCGGATGCTCCATGCGTGGAGATGGGTGGGTGTCCATGGGATGAGCTTTCCATGCACTACCCACCCACCACCGCCTCCATCCATCCCACATGGGCCGTGGAGGTGCCACAGTCTGTGTGAAAATGGCCTGTGCCAAAGGACCAATATGAAATGTATTTGAAGGTCCTTGCACCTAACTATGTAGAGAGGTACATGAGAGATCCTGTAGGAAAGAATTTACGACTTCTTTTGGAAAAATGCCTGGGACAGAGTCCCAAAGCAAGCTGATGTAGCATTAGCGTGCATTAATGCAGTTACTAACTCTGCTGATGTTGAGCACAGCTTCTGAATACATATTATAACCTTATACATATAGACAATCGCAGAGGATTTGCAGAAGACAATCTGAAAAGATCAGTGTTCATGTGCTTCAATGCTAACATGTAACTTTGTGCAAGCTGTTAAGCTTTGTAGGTGCAATAGTTTATTTTATTTATTTATTTTTCATAACTTATATCCCCTCCCCTCCCCCCCCCCCCGCCAAAGCAGCTCAGGCAGCTAACAATCACAAAATCAATTAAATATAAATATAAAATACAACAATAAAATAAACAAGTCAATAAAATATAAAACAGTCCAGGTAGAACAAAAAGCAGAACCCCCCCATCCCTAACCCCACTCTTTACCCATCTCCCTCACCAAAAGTCAGGTCTTACACATTCGTCGAAAGGAGGAGAGGTCCGTGGCCACCTGAGCCTCTGCTGGAAGCGAGTTCCACAGCCTCAGTGCGGCCACCGAGAATGCCCTCTCCATAGATGCCCCCCAAGCAACTTGGGGGACTTCAAGAAGGGCGCGCCCGGCAGACCACAGGGGCTGATCCAGTGCACAGGGAGTGATGTGGTCCCACAGGTAGGTACAGCCGAGACCATGTAGGGCTTTATAGGTGAGCGCCAACACCTTGAAGTGGGCCCAGAAGGTCCATACAATCATCTATGTATGGAAAGACCATGATACCCCTTTTCCTTAGATAGGTGCAAGACATTTAGTAAAAACTCCTGGGGTGGTGATTTCTAAAATAAAAAATAAAATAAAATAAAATCTCCTGGGGTGGTGGAGAGGCCAAAAGGAAGGACTTTGTATCAGTAGTGTTAGTTTTCCATTGCTCACGAATCTCAAATATTTTGTATGTAAAAACATAAGAACATAAGAAGTGTCATACTGGGTCAGACCAATGGTCCATTGAACCCAGCAGCATCCTGTCTCCAACAGTGGCCAATCTCGGTTACTTGAAGTACCCAACAGGTAATTATGGGGCAATTCATTCCCTGCTGTTTACTACCAGCTCCAGACAGTAAGATGTTACATTCCCCAAACCTACCTGGCTAATAGCTGCTAATGGACCTATCCCTCCAGAAACTTGTCCAATCCTTTCTTAAACCCAGTTGTATTACTGGCCTTGACCACTTCCTCTGGCAACATTATATTACTGACCATGTGATAGTCAAATACTGATATGGAAGTAGTGTTACCCCGAGATTCTCCCAGGAATTAGCTCCACCATGGGGTCAGGGATCTCCATAGGAAAGCTTAAGTTTCCTCACCAAAAAGTCACAATAGACAATTATTATGACTAAATACTACAATTTATTGCCCTGCCAAGCTGACTTACACACTACTATCAAAGCACTACGGAAGCATGCAAAAAGGTTATTGATTACAAATATATATATTCTTGGAGAATATATCTCACCACACAGATATTGCAGGTCCCAAAAACATTGTTCAAGGTCTGTAGGGTCCTGCTGGGGAAGATAAGATGTTAACTTGCTGCTATGCTGGATACTTGATAAGAATTAAAGTAAAAGTAGGAAAAATGAAAGATAGAAAAGGTACAGAAAAATATAAAACAAAATTTCAAAATTAACAGGCAAGGAGCATGAAAGCTCCAAAAAGGGAGGGAAAAAGACAGAGGGTATTTTCAGACGTTACGCCATCCTGATTCACCATGGTGGATCCCCAGTGGGGGTGAACATAACAACCACCCCCCTTGGCCAATAAAAACCCCGAACAGACGTGCCGGGTGATCCCAGCGGGGAATTGGGGAGGGGGAGCGGCCGCGCGGTGCAACGTGCGGCCACACGGCCCCACCCCCCCATGCTCGCCCGCTGCCCGCCCTCTGGGGAGATGGGCGGGCACCGCAACCAATGCGGCTGCAGCGCCTGCCCAATTTGACCATGGCCCGGAATCCCGCCGGGGATTCCGGACCGTGGTTGCCGGCCAGACGTTACTTTTTGTTGGTTCCCACCGGGAATCTCTTTGACCACGCTTGCGGCGATTGTCCGGCGGGGAGCCCCGGAAGCGTGGTTGAAATTGACCCCGTGTGGGAATCGACCGTGGTGAACATCTGGCGGCCGTCTAACAGATGTTCAGGACACTTTGGCCCCATGTGGGTATTGACCATGGTTCACTGTGATCTCGTAACGTCTGAAAATACCCAGAGAAGCACTTGGGTACTCTGTCTACCCAACTGGGTTATAAATGGAAAAGAAACAGGTTTATCTAAGACCAATACAGTGCTTCTCGAAAAGAAAAGAAAAGAAAAGAAAAGAAAAGTCTGCACCTGGGGGCAAAACCTTAAAGAAAAATAAGAATTGCCCTTGAAAAATGGAGAAAGAAATTTTTAAAAATTAACTTTAGGACAAAAAGAGAAATGGCTTGAAAAGAGTGAAAAATGAGGGAAATGAAGTTAAAAAATGAAAATAAAAATGGCTTGAAAAGAGTGAAAAATGAGAGAAATGAAGTTAAAATTGAAAATAAAATATCTGGGAAATGATAAAATGAAGTTAAATATGAAAATTTAAATGGCTTGAAAAGAGTGAAAATTGAGAAAAATGAAGTTAAAAATCAAAATAAAATTAAAGATGAGAAAAGAGAAAAGTAGCCTTAAAATAGCTTTTTAAATGAAAAGTGGCTTTTAAAATGAAAAGTAAAAGACTTCGGAAAAGTAGTAAAAGAAAATATTGGAAAATAAAAGAAATAGAGTTGGGACAGAAAAAACCTAAGTCCCACAGGTGACTTGGCCCAGCAGCATGTTGGTTAGCAAGCGTCTTCCTCTCCCTTCTTTTTTGTCAACAATATCCTGCCAGTCTTATAGGATTTTGGAGAGTCTTTCAATATGGTTGCCCGGTGTTCCTCCAATCAGTGACTAGCAGGTCAAGGGTGCCACCAATTGGCATGAAGTTTGCCTCTTGCCAAGTGATGGTGCTAAGGTAAGATGTTTTTGGTCTCCACAGCCATATCTTCTTCTTGGTTATTTTGACTTCACCACTCCTTACTTCTATGAACCAGAACCAAGACCATGGTAACCTTTTACCGGTCCTGATCTATGAAACCCAATGGAGTCTATTAACTTTACTGAAGTTTTATTAAATTCTATTAATTCTACATAATTTTATATAGGGATTCTTTTCAGGTAGTTGTTGAAGAACAGATGCTACATCTGCCTTGGTTCTACTCACTTTAGAAATAAATTTCTAGAGCAACACTGATTTATAAGACATTTTCTCATTAAGAGACAATTCAAAGTAACAATTACTTATTCCTCTGAATGGTGTATTTAGGTATAATTTGAAGTCAAATTCACTAATTAAATACATTATTCTTAATGTCTTTAGTCTCTAATTTCTCTCCTAGATTTCCTAATCTATACAGAATTCTTTCATTAAAATATCTTAAAACAATCTGAAATTGACATTGGGAAATATGTTGATTAATACTACTCCAATTATAGCCTTGCAAACCCTTATTTAGCTTAAAATTTTAACCTATTTTAGCATTTGAGATATGATTGAAACAGTAAACAACTTTTTTGTGGGGTGGAGGTGTTTCTCTATTATCAATATTACGGCTTCATCATGAGTTGAAAACATGTTTTTAGTTCATTTAATGTTATGAGAAACTGTTTTGACCAAACTTGCAAAAAAGACCTTGGGTCCCAGAAACAAACATGTGATCAGTGTCCCTTCTAATTCCTTTGTGCCGATTATTCTCAAAGTCTGCTAAAAAGCAAACTGCTTTCTTTAGGCCAAATTAAATCTTGTCTCCTCAATACAACAGACCCTAATTAAGGACTGCTATTTATTAAAATATGAATAAAGACAAGTATATTAATAAGAGACAAAATCAATGGGTGAGGAATAGAGCAAAAGTCTATTCTGAAGAGAGATGAAGAAACCAACATAAAACAAAGAAGCAAAGTAGATTCCAGTCAAAACAGCAAACTATGACCAAATGTCAAGTAAGTTATTAACAGCAAGTAATCAGTAATGAACCATAAATACATATTATATCCAAACAGGTGAACAGAGCCATATTAGAAACCAGTGTCTATACCGTGAAATACCACTAGAGGACCCCATTGTGATATCATAATTAGAATTAACTTCTAATCAACATCTTCTAACAACTATATTGTTTACTACATTCCAAACCTCATAACGTCAAAACAAAATAGTTAGAGCAAGGACTTTCACATAACCCAAAACAAGATAATATTCAGTGAAAGGCCAAAGTGTTCTGCTAATTGTACAGCGTGCATAGGTCGCAAGAAAGGAAAAGAACAGAAAGAAAAATGGATTCCATGGCCTATTCTAAAACATGAACATTTTAAATCTATAATGAATTTTATCCATAGTTAGGATGGGAAAGTAAATCTCAGACCGGAGTAGCTGGGCACTTCCTGGGCACCCCAGTTAATCCAGTATTGCTTTCAGCAAACACAGCAAACAACATGGCTAAAAGATGTCACCTGTTTTAAAGGCTATGGCTTATTTTGCCATACCATTTTGCCCACTTAACAAAACACGCACTGCTTGGGGTCAAAGAACCCACCTATATATATTAAAAGTAAATCGTTTTAAAGCATTGACAGAATTTAACAAAGGAATCAACAAGACATGGGGTTTTTTCTCAAAATGTCCAGGCGTACGGCCAACAAGTATGTAAACTAGATAACCAAAGAACACTTTTAATAAACATTTTTCAGTATAGAAATAATGGAACCAAAACCTGTCAATACTTAAACTGACCTGTCCTTTGGCAATTCAGGGGCTGAAAGACCTACTTTTCAGGCCTATATTTTCTGGCTACAGGAGGCATCTTCCAGATCGAGAGCTGAGAACCATGCACCTTTCCGTAGGCAGGGTAGTATTTTAGCCAGAGTGACCATTTTGAACTTGAATGATTTTACAAACTTATTTAGTCCTCTTAAGTCCAATCACTGGTCTCAAGCCTTCATCAGATTTAGGAACTAAAAAATATCTGGAGTAAAAACCCATTTCCTCTAAAGTTTATTGAAACCTCTTCAATCACTCCCTTCGAGAGAAGGGTCTGAACCTCCTTATCTAAATATGGCCTTGTGAGAAGGGTCCCTAAAGAGGGACAGAGAAGGGGGGTTTGAGTAAGGGAGGGAATGAAACTGAATAGCATAATCCTTTTGTATGACTTCTAGAACTCACTTGTCATTGGTTAAACTAAACTGCCTGAGTCAGACCAATGGTCCATCTTAGCCCACTATTGTCACAACCTGACACGGCAGCAGGGGTTTCAAACTCGGATCCAAATCCGGCTCTTCCAGGGTCTCCGACAGAGGCCATCCCAGCGTGCTACCTGAGACCCCTCCAAGCCCCCCAGCACAGGCCTCCCGCAGGTGTGCTACCAGGGATCCTGAAGTGAAGATGCGAGGGATTGAACCTGGGACCTTATACAAGCAAAGCATGTGCTCTTACCACTTGAGCTATGCCCCACCCCCTCAAAATAAAAAAAGAAGTTGTGGTATCCCAAGCAGAGAACTTGCCACCGTGCCACGCCGACTGACACTATGGTTTAGAGACCATATCCTAAAATGAAATTAAAGCTGAAATTAAAATGATGGAGGCTGGGAGTATGGTTCACAGCTCTCTGCATAAATGTATTTATTTTAATTTATATGCTGCCTTTTCCAAGGCTCAGGGCAGCTCACAAACAATAAAAAGAGATAAAACTCATAAAAACTACCCTTGAAACCCCCAACCCGCCACGAAAACCACACAATTCCATCTCCCAATTCCCCACACCCAACCCCCCCTAACTACCCTACGTCAAAACCACCCATCAAATCCCACCCCTAAACCCACCCACAAAATACGTTTTAAAACAGGAGGTCTTACACCACCTCCGGAGAAGACACTCAGGCTTGGACTCAACCAAACCTCCAGGGAACAGGAGTTCCATAACCTTGGGGCAGCAAACAAGAACATCTCCCTGTGAGCCCTTATACAAACAAGATGGTACCCTCACGAAGGCGCTCCCAATCGATCACAGGGGCTGCAATGGGCCATGGAAGGACAGGGGGTCTTTCAGATAAGTGGGACCCAGACCACTTAGGGCTTTAAAGGTCAAATATAAAACACAAGGCCTTTGCTTTGGAGTGTTGTTGGATGAATTAGAGAGTTGTCTTGGTCTCTGATGGCTTTATAGGGACTCCTGTTCCCTGGAGGTTTGGTTGAGTCCAAGCCTGAGTGTCTTCTCCGTGGTGTGGATGTGGGGAAATACCTTCTTTAGTGCTGCAAATACCCCAAGGAGTACCTGGCAGACTTATAGGATGAGGAGGTGTTGTACCTCTTCCTGGTCTTATATGTGACTCCCAGAACATAGACTGTTTGCCTGGTGTCTTGAACTCTGGCAAAAACATCATCAGTATTGGAGGTGAACACAACAGTGCCTCCTTGTCAAATGGGAGATTTTCTATCCTGTTCATATTCTGATATTATAGGGCAGTAGATCACAAACATGCATGTCTCCTAGTTGCAATGCCATTGGCTATAGATCTAGCTGCTGAGTTGGCTTTGTGAGTCATGGTGGTCAACTGCAATTGTGCTAGATAACCTTCTGTCAGCACCCCAGCCTTGAACCAGCACCCTTGGGACTCTGAGTGCAGTGGCTGACACTGCCATGCTACTGAGGGGCTCTGGCCAGGGCTAGCAATTATGGCCTTCCACCATACCTGTTTGGCCACACACAACCCTTAGTCTTGCCCCATGCCCCTAGCTTTCTGGTTGGCTGCTGGCCATAAGGCTAGTCATCAGCCACAAGAAGCTGGGCGGATCATCAGTCTATTCCTGGTTCCCATGCCTTACCTCCTGTGTCATCTCCTGGTGTCTCCACAAACTCTGGACGGGTTCTGTACTTCCCCCGTTCCTGCTGTGTCTTTTAGGCCCTTGTGAGCTTCCTCCTTAGAAGCCAGTCCTTCTGTCAGGAGCCCTTACTGTCTGTTTGTCTTCTCAGCTTTTCTCGCCTGTCTAGTCCATTTGTCCATCAGTCTGCCTTTCCTGTCCAGTCTGCCCATCTGTCAGCCTGCCTTGTCTGTCAGTTCTGTCCATCCATCCATCAGCCTACCTCACCCCATCCAGTTTGTTTATCCATCTGCTGGCCTGTCCTATCGTGGTCTGTGTGTTGATCCCTGTTTGAGACCCTCCAGATATGACCTTGTACTGCTGTACCTGCATGAAGATTTTGGACCCTGATCCTGCACTTACTGTGCCTGAGATCCATATTCCTGACACCTTCCACTTTCAATATTTTTGTTATTAGTTATTATTATTAGCATTATTGATTGCATTCCACCCTATCTCCAAAGGCTCAGGGAAGCTCACAACAGATTAAAAAAGAAATACACAAAAGTGACATAAAATCTTCAGACTCCCCTCATTTCCCCCATACATGCCTAGCATTCCCCAGCTTGCATCATCCCCTCCAACAACCACCATCCCCTCCTTCTCTCATACACCCCATAGCCTTCCCTGTTCCCTACATCCAGAATAAGTGGTGGGGGGAAATATGTCAGCCTGTTTCCTAAATTTGGGTGGCAGGTGCTGTAAGGTGAGGTTTAGGCTTTCCCACAGAAGGTGTGTTAGTAAGCGGACACTGCTGACGCGTCATTGGCTGCTCTGAGGATCACTGTGGTCGACAAAATGCTCCATCTCCCAAAGATTTCAATTTTTCTACCCTTCACGTTTAGTGGCGATGCCTCACTGGATTTATTTTGCTGTCTCAGAGGATGTTTGTACAACTATCGAGTTAAGTTTGGGGTTTTCAATAAACATTGCATGATCTTCCGGCGGTATGGAATAAAACGCACTGAACTCAAGCATCTATTGGGAAGCTAGCTGAAGGAGCTTTCCAATGTATTCTAGAATTTTTCATTCGTTGTTTCCCCCCCCCCCCCGAGAGATGGTGACTTTTGTTGGGGTCTGCTTATGCAGTATCTTATACATAGGGTCCGCCTCCCCTTCCTCCTAAACTGTTTTTAGACTAAGTGCCTTCACCATCTTAGAAATTAATGTTTGAAATTTTCTATGGTCCTTGGAGGTGGTTACTTGAGCTAGATCTGAGATGTTATCAGGTGGGGATGAAAACAAGTCTTCAGATTCAGTAGAGCTTGTATAGGCAGAATTAGAAGTTGAGGAGGATGTGTCATTTCAGGAGGTGTCTGATTGTGTGTGCGTTGGCTTGTTTAATTGAGCCAGCTCTTCAGTACATGGTTCTTGTTGTTCAATTAACTCTTTAGTTTTTGTTGATATCACAGGGGTTGGTGGTATCGAAGGTGCAGCATCTGTCTTCTCAAATGTTGGAGTGGGTGGCAGTACTGGCATACTCGGCACCATAGTTTGTAAGAGTGTTGTCATTTCATTACAGGTAGTGCTGAAAGAGTGGAGAGATGAGATGGAACTGGAGAGATAGCTGATATTGGAGGGAGGGATGTAATAGGAGTTTTAGCTGTTATAGATGTTTCTGTTTGAGGGACGGAAGGAGCACCAGTTGAGGGTGCAATGGGATTAGCGGATCCCAATTTAGCTTTCAACGCCATCGCTATCTGAGTGAGGGGAGGTTCTGTGCTAGAAATCATTTGTCCAGTCACCATAATTGGAGGAGGCAGTTCATGGCTGGTGGCCTGCCTAGGAGGCAGAGGCTGTAGTTCTCCTAGGTTTAGACTGTGGATTAACATAATAGTACCTATAGTACGGTGCCTGATATGGTGGCTCCCATGGAGGGCCCTAGTATTTAAGAGATGACCAATACATATACGGAGGCCATCGTTTGTGCCCTGGCATCCACACTGGGAATACCATTCCGATTGATGTCCATATGGAGATGGAAATGGGGGGATGGAGGGGCCAGATTGGAGCAGACCCCTTATTCTTTCCCTCTGGAGGAGGAGCAGATGGTTGTATGAAACCATAAAACATACATAAGTGTGCAATACTTGGACCAGGAGGTAGGGGGGACTCCAGTTCAAGTCTCACCTTAGCCAAAAACTCACTGGGTGACCTGGGGCCAGTCATATTATTCTCTCAGTCTAGCCTACCTCACAGGGCTGTTCTGAGGATTAAAAATTTGTTCATTAGTTCTTTGTGAAGCACTCCAAGTGCCATGGCAGGCGGGTGCTATATAAAAATTAAAAATAAAGGTTATTATGAAATGAGCTGCTAAACTCTAGCTGGTTTCTCAGTTTCAAATGTGAGAGGACAGGGGAGAACATGGGTGACCCTGGTATCAAACCCTTTGCATTGTGGATAGTGTGGGTGGAATGGATATGACATCTGTGGTGACCCGTGTATGGAGGTCAGTGCTTCTTGTGTTAGAGGTGGAGTAGACGGGAGGCAGTGTGATTTGAGGGTGGGTCGTTATCTTCTGAGTTAAACTTCCGCCTCTTCTTTCATTTGTCTGACTTTCTTTGAATGTTTTTTTCTCTTTTGGTCCATTTTACGGGCTTGAGGTGAGATCACTATCTTCATTTTAGGAGAGGAAGATGTCATTGGTACCAAAAATCTTGTTGTTAAAGCACTCGGCACCAAGGAGGGCTGCATAGATATATGCGGTGCTGTAGTTAGAGATGGCGCCAAGAGTGATGACGGTGTCTGGGATGTGGCTGGTGCCAGTGATTTTGTAATGGGATGACAAGTCACTGGGAAGGGGCTCTGTGCCAGAGGAAGCAGCGGTGCCATGGAGGGTGGTGCAGAGTCAGGTTCCCTTGGTGGAACTGTGCACAATCGGGGAGAGGCTTTTGTGAGCTTCCCTGGTGCATCAAACACCAAGGTAAGAAGGAATTGGATGTACATTTTCAAATCTTTGATAGCCCTGCCTGAGAGGCTCGCACATGCCAAGCAGCCCATTGGCTTATGTCTCTCACAGAGGCAGATCAGGCAGGCACTCATTATTCATTATGAGGGTCATTGATCAGGATATATGTTGGGCACCTTGTACATTTTTTGAAGCCAACTTTTTTTGAGGCTGCTGCCATGGCACAGCCCAAGGAGCTAAAACCCACCCATAATTCGGGAAGACTTGATATTATGTCTTGTCTTACCTTTTTTTTTTTTTTGGGTAAGTAATACAAGTAACTGCGAGTTGTCTGAAAGACGAAGTAGAGAAGTGTTTCCCTCAACTGCCAAACACTGTGGTGGCTGGAAGGAACTGAGGTGATTCGTGCTCTGTCCCTCCTATTTATAGCCTTGCTACAAGCCTGCCAACAGCACAAGATGAGACCATGGAGTGCAACAGGAGAACTGCTTAGAGAAGCTTCCTGGGGCCAATCTGCACAGGCACAGCTCCCAATGGTATGAGTGCATAAAGTCCACTCAAAGAAGAACTGCTATTTCACAGTGCTTACTGGTAGCATCATGGGCTTATCAGCGAATTTCCCCTTCTATGAAAGGCAATTTAAAGTTACCTTAATTGCTTTGTATAAGAGAACAAGACCCATTTGACCCATCAGCCTCTTTCTCTCACTACAAAGGCTCTAGACAAGAAATTCTTCCTCACACAGCTCTGTTCTGCAGGGAAGAGATTACTTTCTGCCCCAGACCTCCACACAACACATGAGAGGCAGCAGCTTTAACTTGAAGATATGCTTCGACCATGACACTCAAAAAAACATCTTGAATCAAACGAATCATACTCTTTTGCTCTTGAAGCCACTAACATTTTCAATAAGGGCTATGGGAGTTTGTCTTTTGTTACAGAAATCAGCGATCATATTGCTGATTCAAATAGGTTGTTGATAAAGTACTAAAAGCCATTTTTACCCAATCCTAAAAAGCATCTAGTCAGCCAACACTCTGTCCCCTCCCTTGCTCTCCTTCGTCTCCCCTGCTCACCTAACCGCCTTCGTCCCTTCTCCCTTGCTGCCCCCCATGCCTGGAACTCCCTCCCTGCCCACATCCGCCTCACCCCCTCCCTCCGCACCTTCAAATCCCTCCTCAAAACCCACCTCTTCCTCGCCACCTTCCCTGACGCCTGTTAGAACTTCCCTCTCAATACTTACTGTCTGCCCTCCCCATTGACTCCTGCCTAACTGCAACCAAGTCAAGCACGTGCACCTGAGACTTCATATCCGCTTGAATGTTCTTATCCCTTGTCTCTCCCTATGTCCCCTCTCTTTGTCTTCCCCCTCCGAGTCTATTACATTGTAAGCCGTAGGCAGGAACCACGTCTAATTCTATGTTCTGTACAGCACCAGGCCACACGACTGGCGCTATATAAATGTTTGTAATAATAATAATAATAATAATAATAATAATAATAATAAAGCACCAGGTACACAGCTGGCGCTATACAAATGCTAATAATAATAATAATAATAATAATAATAATGCAAAAAGTCACTGAGTCAAGAACAGTGACTAAGGGCTCAATCCTATGCCACTAAAGTCAATCAAAATTTTGTCACTGACTTCAATGAGTATGAATTTGCGCCTAAATAATTTAATGGCCACTCAAGATATGTTAGGCTGCAGCTAAGATCGGTTATAATTATAAGGGTAAAATCATGACATGAAAAGGTCAAGAAGATGGAGGATCACAGAACAGCTGGCTCGGTGCTTTATAAGATACAAGTTAAGTTTGTGGAACTTGTTGCCTGCAGATGTTGTTATGACCAGTAGCATAGCTGAATTTAAACAGGAATTGGATAAGTTGGTCAGAGGACATAACTTCTAACTGTCAAGAGTTGGGAGTAAATAGGGAATGGACAATTCCATTATAACCCATTGTGTACTTTTTTGAAGTGACCAGGAGGAGGCCACTGTCAGAGACAGGATGCTAGGCTCCATGGACATTGGTCTTATCCACTATAGAACTTCTTATGCTCTTAGGTAAATTAATTTTTATTAGAAAATATATGAAAATTTATAATAAAAGATTTATGGAATAAGTACATTAGTAACCCAGACATATCAGTCATTGGCATAAAACAAGTTAGTATTGTTTTGGAAATGAGTAACAGAATGAATGATTTATAAAATGGAAGTTTATAGTTCAGTTAATAACATTTAAGTTTAGAGTCCTTTGTCTGAAGCAGTTTAAGTGAGTCAGTTCTTTTGGATATCATTTCTTATGATGTCGGCCGTGTTTTGTTCCCCTCATATTGGTTATGTCTGGTAATGTGTTTGATGTAGATGGCCCTGAAGCAGCAGATGGTACTTGATCCAAAGTCTACTCTGGTCAACACAACTGTTTCCATTGACTTAAATGGGTGTTGGATCAGACTCGGAAGCCATTTTTAGATGAGATGCTACGACGTAGGTCCCATCTGAAGGTGCCATGGGGTATGTGTGTGTGGTGTGCTCCCATGACCCACGCACCGCTCACCCAGGGCTGCTCATGGGGAAAAGCTGGGATGCTCCATGCAGGGACAGGCAAATCCCGGAATCCGTGTGTGGGGAAGAACTCGCATGTCTCCGTGGCCTTTGTGAATGGGTCCACATAGCCAACCATGGGACAGGTTCACCAGCACCATGGAGAAAAAGTGTCGCAATGGTCAGAGTGGCACAGTGGCTGCTCCCACCCACACCCTGACCAGGAGCTTTTAAAGGATGTGCATGCAAGATTCAACTCATGGTGGATACAATCTCACGCCTTCCCTCAATACACAACATAGCATAGATCCACCACAATGGAGGACAGAGCCAGCAACAGCCAGGTAAGCGAGAGGGACATAGGGGCAGTGCTGGTGCCATATGGAGCAGCCGCACAGTGAGATCAGGTTGATAGCTGACAGTAGCTATGCTGTCTCTTGTTCTTCCGCTGAACAGCTATGCTCTTCTCCTCTCCTCAGCTGGGGTGGGGGTTCTGATGCCTATTCCTGTGGCTGCATGTCCCCCCTTACTTGACCAGCTGTTGCCATATCACTGAGGAACCATGGTTACTGTGTACAATAAGTTCACTGGGGAGAGCATTCCCGCAGAGGTCAGGGTTCAGTTATCTCGCAGCCTTGGGGCATGACTACATCTGTTTTCAGGCACCTGATGTGCTCATTTTGCCTCCCATCCACACTGGTTAGTCATTGCTTGCTGTGGTTTTTACATGTCTTCCATGTCCAGGGTCCATAGCCTGCTGCCAACATGCAGTTGGGGTCTATTGCAGTGCGGGAAGTCTGTGCAACCATGACACTAGGTGAACTGTGGCTTAGGGAGGATATCCAGCAGATGTTGGTAGATCCGTTCTCTGCCTGTGTGAGTACTCCAGTTTGCGGCATGGGGTTGATGTCCCCACCCCAGCAGCCATTATCCCCCTTGGAATGGGGACCCATGAACTAGGGATGGGCGAACGCAGTTCGGACTGAACTCGGTCTGTTTGGATGTCCAAACCAAACATCCGAACCGAACTCTCGAACGACCGAAGAGTTTGGTTGTGTTTGGATGAGTTCGGGGGCAGGAAAAAGTTTTTTCGGGGCCAAAAATTAGGTTTCGGTTTTGTTTCGGTTTCGATAGCGCTATTTTTGAATGCTCGGCCAAGTTCAGCCAAACCGAACTCGGCTGAACCGAACCATCGAACCCGAACTCGGGTTTCGAACTGAACGACCGAACATCCGAACTGCGTTCTGTTCACCCATCCCTACCATGAACTGCTGCTGATTGCTCTGGACTCTGTGCTGTGGGGAGGGGGGGGAGGGAAGTGTTTGGGACAGGACTATCAACCTGGCAGGGAGTGGGGGGGTGGGGTGTTTTGATTGTTTCTTGGCTTTTTTGGCTGCTGTCCAATTGATCACCCTGATGCATTAAATGCCCCCTTGTGTTCCTGAGCTATCCGTGGTGTGCTGTGCCCTGGGGTTTTGTGTGTTGTCGCCCAGTGCTCTTGTATCTCTGGCGGCCAGCCCTACATGCCACGGCACTTGCATGGGTTTGTCAGCCCCTGTCCTTCCTCCCCCCCGCTCCAGAATTCCTGCTGATGGCAGGCAGCAGCGGCTTCTTCGCTGCTGCTGGCAGCGGCAGCAGCGGCTTCTTCGCCGCTGCTGGCAGCGGCAGCAGTTCTTCGCCTGGCTGGTGGCCTGGCTGTCTGCTTGAACTGTGATTTGGCACAGTGGGTGGGGGCCATAGACTCCCAGGGCACCGCCCATTTGAATTGCTCCCCACTCACCCAACGTGGGTGGGCGGTCCATGACTGATCCACTCAGTGCGCACGTACCCGCCACCCAGCCATGCCCCTTTTAAAATGGCCATAGTCTGGATTACTACCTAACTAGATGAACTGGTGGTCTGATTTAGAAAGACAAATTCAGTTCACATCAGTATGAGGCACTCAACTCCTTAGGCTTACTATATGATTGGATAATAACTCTGGCACTACTTTAGCTGACTGTCATTATAAAAAAATTATTTCTGGTTAATATAATCCTGATACAGCAACACTTTAGTGATTAATTTTACTGGTGATTAATTTTTGTGAACTTTATATAGTTTTTAATACTATAAAACACACTACTAAAGAACTGTATTATTACAAATTTGACCGTCTATTAAATTAAATTAAATTAAATATGTACACATTTTACTATTGCTTAGAACAAAAGTCATTCCAAAAACCCAATATTTACCTTTCCATTGTTAACATTTTCAGACTATTATTCTTAAAAATGTTTTTTTTCACTAGAAATTTAGAAATGCATTTTGCTCTTTAGAGAAATGTAATTGTTTCAAAATATTTGAATATTTCCACTTGATCCGTTTTACTCTTCTTATGACTATTTAAGGTTTATTATTTCATTAAGATTGGGACTAAATGTCTTTTCCTAATAACTATGTACAGCATTTTAAAGTTGTTGTTTTAAAAAAATCTTAAGAGTATAATGTTCCATGTTTAAAAGTTAACATTATCACAGCACTATCAGGGTTGTGCAGTACATGTTTTCCCAACAAAAAACTTAAGATTTTGAACCACGAAAGCAGTTAAGTATAACATTTCCCTTTCCTCAGCTTAGAATAAAAGAAACCAGACTCCAAAAGAGATACTCTTCTGACAGGTTTAACCAGCAGACTATCACTTTGTGAGACTGTGCTGTGGAAATAACCATAGTTGTGTTAATGCTTGGCACCACCAGCAGGAGCTGCTTAAAAATCATATAATAGCTTCTTGCAAGAATGACAAAGCTTAAGTTCAAGCAAAGAAAAGTGGATGAGGAGGCGGTAGCGTAGGAGTTGTTGAAGCAACCATTTTTAATTGTATTTTCATAAGCATTTATACAATTTTCTATTGTTTAGAAAGCAGTACCTAATTAATACAAAATCCATTTCCAATCTTTACAAGTGAAGTGGTAAATATTCAAATATCTACTACTACTTCCTTGAAAAAGAACACCAATATTTTTATTTAAACTTTAAAACTGTGAACAGTCAAGGGCAATAACTATTAAACCTTTTACGTTTCTAAGAACCTAGGAATGTTTGTACACAGCTTTGAGTTGATGGATTCTATTAAAATTCATTATAGCATTGCAGGAATAAAAAATCTCTTTCTTAGCTATTAGCTCTTTTTATTTTGCCAGTACTCAGCCTGACCCAGTCTGTGAAGCTGCAAGTTGGCAGCTGTGATTGCAGTACAGATTTCACACAGTGTAATTACTGCAGTGACACTAGGACTGAGAGGTACAAAGAAAAAAAGAGGCCCTACAGGTTATTAGCACTAAACACTGGGAGAAATCAAACAGAGAGTCAATGCGTAATTTCGAGGCCTATCAAGCCTCATCAGGAACAGCAGGGAGGAAAGTGCTTCACTTCATCATCTCACTCTCTGACTTTTGTTGAAAATTACAGTAATTAAAAAAGAGCTAAGTACTTCTCAGGCAAGGGGTCTTTTCTTTACCCATCACCTTTTAGTTGGCTGCTGATTTTGTGTGACCTTATTCTTGGCTCTGTCTATCGCAGTCAACACAGATCTTTGTTGAATGGCTCTCTAAAACCTAATTACTATCTGCTGGGTGATTCAGTATTGATCAGAAAAGGTGGCACAGCAAAATAAGAGTACCAGCACTGTGGCCCCAGCAATCGAAAAGTAATTCCAGCCCCATAGAAACGTCCCTTCCATCCCACTTATTAGAAGCAGCTGTGATGTTGCCAAATCGATAGACAACACTGAATTGCTTCTTTGACTAAAAAGCCTTTATTTTAAAAAAAAAAAAAAAAAGTCGGGTACAATCAGTGGCCTCTGACTTCAAAGGACTTTGCCCTAATGCTATATGTGAGTGAATAAATTCTGTGTTGGCAAATATCCATTGTACCAGAGGGGTAGAGGGAAAAAATCACTATTTTTATGTAGGCATTGTAATTTCATCTTTCTGCAGCATTAAATATCCCTGCTGGTTGTCACCAGATTAGACTCTACATTCAAAAACACAATGGGGATTTCTTTTCGAGGGTCTTTAGGTAATTTTAATAATATGTAGAAATACAGTAAAATGAATCACAACACTTTTATAAATGTAATTGATTAACTTAAGCAAGACACAATACTGGTTAAGATCAAAAGTAATAAAAGTTGACTTAAAGCAATAACACAAAACAAATAATGTATAAAACGTCTATATTCAGGAAGGTGCTTAAACACCGTGCCAAAATTAAAGTTTTGGCTTCAGAGGAATTTATTGTGCATTTAAGTACCTTGCTGAATCTGGAACTAATGCCTATAGATGTATATATTCCCATGAAATGGGTAAAATAAAGGGAGTGGATACAATGATTTTAAATAATCCAAAAGACCATACATGTATCATGGAAGCGACAGAGTTAAAGGGGGTGGAGGGGAATCCATGCGCTACTTCTTTATCTCATACGGAACAGGATGTCAGTTTCATTGCACATTATCTTAAGTGCAAGAAAAAAACTTAGTTCAGGAAGAAAATCTTTAATCTGTACTGTTTTAAGTGACATAATTGAAGATTTTCTCAGATGTTCTCATTTTCAGGATACGGAGAGATTATAGTTACAGAATACAAAATTACTTTATTTAAAAACTTCAAATTCATCTAAATTGGAAGCAAACTTATAAAAACAGTTATTTGTCTTGAAATAAAAAAGTTCACAACATGCAGAACATGTGCATGAATTCACTTTACTACAGAAGGTTCAGGGACAGTGACTTCCATACCATATAAGGAAAGATTAAGTGGCATTTAAAGACTTAAGTGAGGCTTAAGTGTTGCAGACCCAATGCCAAAGGGCTCAGAAGAGGAGGAACCCTAGATGAGGATAAACCCCTAGGATTCCCAGTGGCCTATGGGGCAGGAGACCCAGAGGATTTAGAGGTTATGAGAACAGACTTAAGAGGACCACAAAACATACCCTCACTAATATTGGAGGACAAGGGTGAAACTCGGAACTCCTGAAGTCCTGGTGCAACCGGGAGTGGGGAAGAAAGGAGGCAGAAAGAAAGATGATGCCAGGCTAGAATAGGGACCCCTGAGTATTGAAGAAAGGAGAGCCCTAGAAGATCTGAAGATGGAAGTGATGCCCTACTTAGGGGTAGTGGTCCAATAAAGGGTCCTAGGACTGGAAGCCAGGAAAGGTTTGGTGACCCTGTCTCTAGGGATGTGTGAACGCAGTTTGGAAGTTCGGAGTTCGGACCGAACTCAAATAAATAGTGCCTTACTGGATCAGATCAATGGGCCATCCAGCCCAGCATCCTGTCTCCGACAGTGGCCAATCTCGGTCTCTTTGGAGAAGTACCCAACAAGTCACAATGGACAGTCCATTCCCTGTTGTTCCAGCCACCAACAGTAAGAGGTTACGTCCCCCAAACCTACTTGGCTAATAGCCATTAATTGACCCATCTTCCAAGAACTTATCCAATTCCTTTTTAAAACTAGCTACACTACCAGCCTTGATCACTTCCTCTGGCAGTAAATTCCACAAGTTAATTGTGAGCTGAGTGAAAAAATACTTTTTCTTATTTGTTTTAGATCTGCTGCCAGTTAATTTCATGGAGTGTCCCCTTGTTCTAGTACTGTTAGAGAAGATAAATAACTGCTCCCTATTTACATGTTCCCCACCACTCATGATTTTATAAGCTTCTATCATATGCTCTCAGCTGTCTGTTCTGCAAGCTGAAGAGCCCCAACCTATCAAGAGACTCTCCTCATATGGAAACCATTTCATACCCTTGATCATTTTTGTTGTCCTTCTCTGTACCTTTTCTAGTTCTACTATGACTTCTTTGAGATGGGGCGACCAGAACTGCACATAATACTCCAGGTATGTACCATAAATCTCTATATATGCATTACAACATTTTCAGTTTCATTCTCTATCCCTTTCCAAATGATTGCTACCATTCCATTTGTTTTTTTAACTGCTGCCGGATACTGAGCTGAGGATTTCACTGTATTGTCGACAATGACTCCAAGATCCTTTTCCTGAGTGGTAATGTCTAATTCAGAACCCAGCATTGTATACATATAGTCTGAATTATTTTTCCCTATGTGCATCATTTTGTACTTGTCTACATTAAATTTAATCTGCCATTTGGATGCCCAGTTACGCAGTCTCACAAGATCCTCCTGCAATTCTTCGCAGTCCACTCGGGTTTTAACTATCTTGAATAACTTTGTGTCATCTACATATATGATCACCTCACTCTTTACTCCCTTCTCCAGATGATTAATGAATATATTAAACACCAGACCCAGTACAGATCCTGGGGCACTCCACTACTTACTTCTCTCCACTGTGAAAACTGACCATTTAGTCCTACTCTTTGCTTCCTATCTTTTAACCAGTTGCCGATCCACAATAGGACACAGCCTCTTATCCCATGACTCTTTAATTTCCTCAAGTGTCTCTCATGAGGGACATTATCAAACACCTTTTGAAAGTCCAGATACACTGTATCTACCGGCTCACCCTTATCCACTTGCTTATTTACACACTTTAAAAATTCCAATAGATTAGTTAGGCATGATTTCCCTTTCCTAAATCCATGTTGACTTGTCCCCATTAAGCCATGTTTATCACTATGCTCAGTAATTCTGTTCTTAACAACCATTTCTACCAGTTTGCCTGGCAACGACATCAGGCTCACCAGTCTGTAGTTTCCAGGATTGGTGCCCTTTTTAAATATTGGTGTTACAATTGCTACCCTCCAATCCTCTGGTACAATGGCAGCTTTTAGTGATGGGTTACAAATTACCAATAGCATATCTGCAACTTCATATTTGAGTTCCTCAAACTTCATATTTGAGAAGAGAATCTTCTCCAGGAGCTGGGTGGAAGCTCTGCTTCAAGGACTGAACAGGACGGTTTCTGTGGACTAGGACTCTGACTGCAGGAGGACTTCAGTGCCTGGCCAGAGAGACCCCAAGAGAGCCAAATCGTAAGCTGCCTGGCTATGTGGACTGGGCTTAGCCAGCCAGAGGGTGGTGCCTGGCTGACAGATGATGGAGAGCTGTAAATAAATAAAGGTAGAGAGCTGTTCCCACGTGAACTATTGAGAAGAGATCCCACAAGGACTTACCCCCAAGCCAGATCGATGCTACTACAAACTGCATAAAAACTTAACAATAATATTTCCATAAATTTTGAGAGACACAATATTGAATGACTTACTACATCCAAAAAATCCACTGCTCTCTACAACTCTCGCTTTCCCTTCATCTACTAATCTCACAGTTCTATCAAAAAGAGTCAAGTATGCCCAGGAAGTTTCAAATGTTACAAACATACTGTTATTGCTCATAGTTATATTACCCTCTAGATGTACTAAAGAAGATGCATTGAGTAATAAGGGAAAAGCTGATCATTCTCTCCCTTTTTGACGACTGATTGAACTTTCCTCCAATTTTCTATTTACCTTTTATTCACTTGAACAATTAGACAATTTCCAAATTTTCTTACATAGAATGCATACATATAAATTGACCCCAGCTAATTCAATATTTTTGCATTTTCCAAACATTCCCTTACAGACAGAAAGTGCAACCTTCACCTCTACAATGAAGTTTCTGTTGGCAGAAGCGCTTTGAGGATAGTTTCACACTTCAATCATTTATTTGAAAAACACCTTGTTTCCTAAGTGATCGTGCTTCTTTCTTTCTCTTTTAAGAGAAGCAGGTTACTGCAGCTTGCCCTATAGTTCAGACAGGCCAGCTGCCAACTAAACGAACCTGGAAGAGAATCTAAATATTGTAGTAACAAAATAGAGTGATCTAGTGCATATTCTTAGAAACATAAAGTAGCTTGTCTTGCTGGGTGCGAATTGATAGGAGGAGGAAAAGGTATGGCTTGCTTCAAAGTCTATCCAAGAGTATAAACAACATGATCTGTTTAGCTGCCTAACAATGCAATGAGGGGGGGGGGGGGAGAGCGTGCGCGATGGAAGGGATCTCCAGCATCTTCTAGTCCAAAACACTGCACCAGTGCAGGATTCACAATACCCTTCACCATACCCAAACTATCTGCAGAGAAAAATCTATTCAACAAGAAACAGGTCCTATAAAAAGGCCAAAAGTAGAGACCAGACCCAACTATGCCTGAAATAATAGGAGCAATTTTAGTTGTGTTTTTTTTTTTTTAAATCCAGTTGTGTCAAAAAGGTGAGCACACCCATGCTGCTAGGGAAAGCAAAAAAAACCACAAAAACCCACCCACAACCACCCTTTCAGAGTCAATTGCTAATCTGCTCCAAAGGGGGGGTGGGGAGGTGGACTACTTACGAGTGAATTTTTTTTCTAATAGGCTTCCTGCTCAGCACTCTTTAGCGTGAGTGTGTTCTCTTTAACCAATCTGAACGCAGACCTCAAATTTAAACATTTGTAGGTGGGCAAAGTGAGGGACGCACCTCTCCATGTATACAAGTTGTTCCAAAGCTAGTCACATTCCCCTGTTCTTCTTTGAGTGACTCCTCACAGGCCCTTTTTACACGGCTCCGCCAGGTGGGGGATCCATGGATGCACCGGTGCATGGGTGGGGCGTGCACGTGGCTGCACATGGCTGCACACGCATCCCCACTTACCCCCCACTCATCCGCAGCCACAGAGCAACGCCGTTTTCCCTAGTTGCTCCATGCGTGGGGACGAGTGGGTGGTGGGTGAGGATGCATCTTAGGTGGGCGCGTGCATACACCTGCACCCACTGAGGGCACGGCCACCGCATCATTCACATGGGGCTTCCCCACCCATGAACATGCAGCGTGGGGGCCTGGATTGCCTTGGGGGCAGCAGCCTGAGAAGGGCCTAGGGGCTCAAAATTCCTAAGTCTGACCCTGAGCATCTTCACCCAGCCTGGTGCTACCTCCCTTAAATGGGCAGCACCCTTATTAGGCTGCACCCTGCTACAGTGCCATCACCTTCCCCTCCAAGGTAAGTCCTCTAGTCTGAGGGAGTGCACCTGTAGCAGGGTGGGGTTCACCTGGGCTAAGTCCTTGCAGGCAAAACCCTCTGGTTTCCTTATTCAAAGTCCATCCTTCCATATTATTGGGTCTCTTCCACCCACCTGGCCAGGCATCGTCCCTACTCCTCAGGCAGAGCCCTGGCTAGCTCCTGTCTCCTTCCCAGTCTTGCAGGTCAGGTAACCCTCTCACCTGTAGCCTGCACAATCTCCTGGCTCAAGCCACACTTCTATGTAGGGATGAAACCTTCCTTCTGGCTACTTCCCCACAGCCTTCTGTTTTAGGCAGAGCTCTAAATGGCTCCTGCTTCCTCTCATCCTCCTCTAGATCTGAGGCTTGCCGGCGCACCCCCCCAATGAGACACAGAAACAGTATTTTGGTTTTAAAATGGCCGCACTCTTTATTTCCAATCATCATCAAGGCAGGTGGGAATTAAACAAGCAATCTGGGTCCAGTATGCTAGATTTAACGACTTATTAACACGGGTACCGACAGGGATGTGCCCTCCCTTGCCAGTACCGAACAAGATAACTCCCCCTTTCGACAGCCCTTGGCTCTGGCCGAAAGGGGACCATCCCCAATGGTGGGGTTGAGTAAGGAGGTAAGTACCCGCAAAGCCAGCAGACC
>QEPC01008061.1:2068635-2119557 GCA_003113815.1 Sphenodon punctatus | reverse complement strand
CCCCCCCCGAGTTGGAACCGGTATTTGTATCCGTCCGGCTCCTCTTCTGGGCCGTCGTGCCCTTCTTTTTTGTGCGGCCCATCTCTATCTGTTAAACTGGGGGGAGTGCAGCAGCAAACACTCCTTGCTGCTGCATTGCTCCAAGCCCGAAGTCGAATGCCCTCTCCACGCGGCCAGAGCGGCTCCGCCCATCCTAAAAGGGGCGGACCCGTTCAACTCCCTTTCGGCGCGGCCTCCCCTTTCGCGCCGAACCATTCGTTGTCCCGGCAACCTCCGCCCGGGTTACTTCCTCTCAAGCTGCAATTGCAGCTCCTCAGGTCTCCTCCTTCTGCATCCCATGACGCGGGGCGCGGCAATTGCGCCGTCGCCGCTATTTGCGGCGAAGGGGACTTATCCAGGCTTTTAGGCGTGGGCTGGCCTAGCCACCCCCAAGCCCAGGTGGCAATGTCCATCACTTTACTATAGCACCTGTGCTGTGTGTAGCATCTTCACATCGACGGGTGCTACCTCCCTTAAAGGAGAAGCATCCTTATTAGGCTGCACCCTGTTACAGTGCCGTGCCATCACATTCCTCTCCAAGGTAAGTCCTCTAGCCTTGTATGCCTTCTATACATGCCTGAATCTAGCAAGCAATGGAAGACTTGCAGGCCAACTTCCCCCAACCAAGGGCATGGTAGAGGATGAGGAGACTAGAAGATCTGCCCTCTAAGCAGGAGTGCTGGATAAAGACCTTGAGTACCCTCCTGACATTTAGTGAGTGCCTAGCTACCTCTTTTGGATGCAATGGGTTAGATCAGAAAGTGGGAAGAATCACCTCCTGGGTCCTGTGAAACAGGGAACTGACCTTGGGGATGGAGGCAGGATCGGGTCTGAGGACCACTTTGTCCTTGTGGAATTCACAAAGCTCAGGAGCTAAGGAGAGAGCCCTGAGCTCCGAGACCCTTCTCATTGAGGTTATGACAATCAGAAAAGCTACCTTAATTGTGAGAAACTACATGGACACTGACATGAGTTCGAAAGGGAATTTGGTAAGGGCTCGGAAGACCACATTAAGGTTCCACACGGGGAATCTATATACCACTGTGGGAGACAGGATTCAAGCTGTCTATAAAAACTGCCTCACATAGGGTTGGCAGGAGAATGCTTTGTGTGATTTCATGCCCAGGATTCTGCCTAAGACTAAAACCTGCCTAGCTACGGCACCAGGTTTTAGTCCCTTATCTAAGCCCTCCAGAAGGAATTCTAAGCTCTCAGGGAGATCGGGGGAACTGGCTCCCTACCCCTGCCTTTGTGCCAATGGAAAAAATATTTCCAGGTGGCGGTGTAGATCCTGTTAGTAGGCCATCTATGGGAAGATATGGGGGTGTTAATTTATTTGATTTATTTTAATGGTTTTACTACCCCACCCCTCCTGCCACAGGCAGCTTAAGGCGGCTTACAATAACAACTAGATAAAGTCACAGGTTAATTTTTCAATTTCAATTTCAAATTTAATTTATATCCCACATTCTCCCACCTAAATGGCGGCTCAAGGCAGCTAACAATACAACAAATCCATGATAACCAAATTATATCGTAACAAAAAGGTCTGTCACCAGACCAATATACTTCATAATAATACAACAAACCCCTGCATTTCTAACAATTCAACATCTAATAAATCAATCCAGTTCATTATTACACATATTGTATCACAAATTAACATCCCTTCCTCACTCCCCTTAATTCTGGTATCCATTCACCATCATTGCCATACCTTCCCCACCCCTCCTGCTGCCACCAGGAGGGAAAAGCGGGGCCCTCCACCCCCCACCCCCCTTCCTACTCTCACCAGGAGGGGGAGGAATCACTACCATATAGCAGGACTTTAACATCCCCTTATTCAAAAAATACGATATAAATACAGCAGCAAACAGAATATTACAACCCCCTTAAACAAAAGCCCTTCAAACAAAAGACTTCAATTAATAATACAAGAAAATATAACCTCCAGCAAAAAAACATTTTCCCAACCCCACCATCTCAGTATCCTCCCCACCTCTTATTATTATTATTATTATTAACAAACATTTATATAGCGCCAGCAGTGTACCTGGCACTTTACAAAGTATCTTATCATCTCCTGATGTTTTATCCATACCTCCCTTAGTACCACCAGAGGAGACCCGCCTGCTCTCACCAGGGGGGAACATTCCTCTGCTAGTCAGCTCCCTCTGCCACCAGATAGTAAGAATATTAACCTTCTGTCCTGGCCTCGGCCCTCGAACCCCACCCCTTTGGCCGTGTCCCTTCGGCATGTGCCACCAGCACGGCCGTCGGCTGCCCCGTTCTTGTCAGGACAGCCCGGAAGCTGGGAGTCCCTGGCCCCACCCCCTTGTTAATTGCTGCTCGTATCTTCCTGAGCCCACTGATCACTGGGCTCCAGAGTGGAGTCTGACAACCCCCCTTCCCCAGATCATCACAAGGGGGGGGGGAGCAGGCGATAACATCTACCCTCAATGGGCACCCCCTCACAAACAGACGGGGGCCAGTCATTCCTGCCATCCGTCTCCTCTTCAAGCGGGGAACACATTCGCCAAACACCCCCACACAAGATCTCCAAAGGGGGGGGGCAGTCCATAGTCTCTTTTACTCCCCAAGACATGACTCCTACCCAGCATATCTCCACCGGCGCTGCTGCTAATTCCCGCACAGTCCTCTCTCCACACTCCACCAACACCACGTTCACACTTGCCCCTTGCTGGAATCAGGGTCTTTGATGTTCCAACAGGTTAAGGACCTGATACGAGTAACCCCTCACTTCTAGGAGCCCCAAGTCTACTGACCGGGCCATCAGCAGCCAGGCCATCAGCTGTAAGCACTGAGGGTCTTGAAGCGTGAGGGGGCCTTGTCCGATCATGTCCTGCTGGAGCGGCAGCTGGACTGGAGGCCAGGCCTGGAGATCTACCAGATAGGAAAACCCTGGGCAGCTTGGCCAGAACAGAGTTATCAGGATGACCAGGGCTTTTTTCTTCCTTATCTTCTGGATGGTATAGCCAGGATTGTGAAGGGAGGAAATGTGTATAGGAGTTCCCAAGGCTAAAGCTACAATTAGAGCATCTCCAGCCAGTGCCCCTGGGTCCCATCTGCAGGTGAAGTATTCCTTGGTTTTGTGATTTGCATAAGACACAAACAAGTCCAGGATTGACTAGCCAAATATCTGTACCACCCTGGAGAAGATCAGTGTGGTTCTGTATCTCTGTGGCTGAGGGAGTCCGCTTCAGTGTTGTCTATGCCCTTTATGTGCACTGCGCTTATGGACAAGATCATGGGCTCTGCCTAAGAAAGAGGGCACTGGCCTCCCTCTGGAGTGCAGCTGAACAGAAGCCTCCCTGGTAATTCACATGGGTCATCGCTGAAACATTGTCTGTCTGAATCAGGACATGCTGTCAAAGAATGTCTGTCTCGAACACCATGAGAGCCAAGCGTATTGCCCAGAGCTCAAGGAGGTTTATACTGAGTTTCACCTTTTTTTCCAACCACTTGCCCCGTGTCACCACCAGCCCCTGAGGCTTGCATCCATAGTGATGGTGACGCAGAGGGGTTTAAATCATGGAGACCCCCACCTCAAAGAGGGCCTTTGTCATCCACCAACATAGGACCCTCGTGACCGTGGGAGGGAAAGAAAGCTATCTGTTGGTTCCTGTGATGATGCACATTTGAAACGGTCAAAGTAAATTCTGCATGGGCCTCAGGTGTAGTTATGCTCACTGGACATTTATTTATTTATTTTAATACATTTCTACCCCGCTCTTCCCACCACAGGAGGCCCAGAGCGGCAAACAACAGTAAAAATATAAAATGGAAACTACAAATATAATATAAAACAATTTAAAACATTTTTAAAACATTAAAACAAAACAGGGGGGAAAACCCAGCCACCACCCTCCCCACCCACCCTTTACCCCTCTCCCTCACTGAATGCATGGTGGAACAGCCAGGTCTTACAGCTCCTACGGAACACTGGGAGGTCAGGGGCCAGACAGGCCCCCACCGGGAGGGAGTTCCAAAGGCGCAGTGCGGCCACCGAGAACGCCCTGCTCTGTGTGGCCCCCCAGGAAACCCGGGGGACCTCTAACACGGCACCCCCCAGACAACCGCAGGGGCAGATCCAGAACCCGGGGAGTGAGGCGATCTCATAGATAAGCAGGGCCCAGGCCATGTAAGGCTTTATAGGGTAAAACCAACACTTTGAATCGGTCCCGGAAGACTATCGGCAGCCAGTGCAGAGACCGGAGCACTGATGTAATGTGCTCCCGGCAACCCAGCCCCACCAGGATCCGGGCCACCGCATTCTGCACCAGCTGCAGCTTCCAAACCGTCACCATTAGTAGCCCCACGTAGAGCGCGTTGCAGTAGTCTAACCAAGAAGTAATAAAAGCATAGATGATGACGGCCAGGTTTGGAACCAAAACCAGCGGCCGAAGCCGCCGCACCAGATGTAACTGGCGGAAGGCATGCCTCACCACAGCCTCCACCTGGAGATCCAGGCGAAGCTGTGAATCAAGGAGCACCCCCAGGTTCTGCACCTGGGACGTCAGTGGAGGACAAACTCCATCAATTGATGGAGCTGTCAACTCCACTGACCTACCCACTAACATCACCTCTGTCTTGTCAGGATTCAGTCGCAGTCAGTTAGTCCTCATCCAGTCCCCCACAGCTGTCAAACACCAGGTAAGCACCGAGACAGCCGAGCCTGGGTCAGTTGAAAATGAGAGATACAGTTGGGTGTCATCCACATACTGATGACACCTCACCCCGAACTCTCTGATCACCTCGCCAAGCAATTGCATATACACGTTGAATAGGAGAGGGAACAGAACCGAACCCTGTGGGACCCCACAGTTCCTTGGAGAACCAAGGAGGTCTGCGGGGCCGTCTCCTGGGCAACGGACGCCTGGGAGCCATACAATCGATGACCTCAGTCAGCAAGATATTCCATAGCTTGACGAGGTCATCAATGAGACAGTCGACTAGGTCAGAGGGTAACTCCCCCAGAGTGCCTAGAAACTGCAACGGGTCCATCAGCCTCCGGGGGCGGACCATCCTAATAGGTTCTGCACCCTGTCGGGGGCAGACGTGTGCTAGAAGGGAAGTCTGCAGGAGGTAATGATCCATTGATATCTCCCCCATTAACAGAGCACCCGCCTCAAGGCCAGTGCAAAACATGAGGTCCAAGGTATGTCCTCCAAGATGTGTCGGGCTGGTGACCCTCTGGGACAAACCCATGGTTGCCATGGCGGCCATGAACTCATGCTTGGCTCCCCCGAGCACTGCGTCAGCGTCCATGTTGAAGTCCCCCAGGACTATCATCCTGGAGGACCGCAACACCACCTCCGACTGAGCATGCAGGGAGGCTGCTGTAGTGGTAGGTGCATGGTATACCAGCAACACTGCCCAACCGTCCCCTGCCAAATTGAACACAAGATGGAGGCCTTCAATGCCTACCATGCTCCGCACTGGATACCTCCTCACAGACCACCCCTCCTTAAAAATCATAGCTACACTGCCCCTCTCCCCTCCAGCCACGGCTGGTGCTGCACGGAATACCCAGCTGGAACAAGATCAGCCAGACCAGACCCGATTCATTGTCCAGCCAGGTTTCCGTGATACACCTGAGATTGGCGGCACAGTCCAGGATCACCTCCTGGACTGTTGTTGCCTTATTCACCACCGACCTCATGTTTAACAGCTCCAAAACTGGGCCAGGGGCCCCCTGACTAAGATTCACTTGCTCAACTGCAGGGGAAGGGATAATCAGGACATGCACTAGACACCTGTCCTGGCTTGTTGCCCCCACTCTCCTCCCCCTGAGACCATATCTCCCCTGACCCGTCACGACCCCAATAGCCGCACCTACCCCCCAGGTGCCCCCCAGCCCCCCCGCCCATCCCACCAGGATGGCAAGGGAGACACACACACCCTGGACTCCCTCTCTTACAGGGAGCCCACCCATGATGCATGTGACCCACGAACCTAGCAGGTGAGTCAGACAAAGTAAGGAGACTGGGCGTGGCAACAACAGGGTGTTGTTCACCATGGATGCAATTTTTTCTTGCCTCTAAGTCAGCACCACAACTCTTTCCCACAGGGTGTCTACTGTGATGCTCAGGTGCTGTAGTAGGTGGTGAGAGGGGATGAGTTGGCTTTGGGGAAATTTATTATGAAGTCATGCCTTTGGAGGCAGTTGATGGTGGTTGCTAGATCCGATGCTGCCTTGTCTCGCAACCTCAATGGGACAAGGATGTTGTCTAGATAGGGGTATGTCTATATCCCCTGCTGGCACAGGTGTGCCACCAAGGGCATTTGCAAGGAAGCACCCTCGTCCAACCTCAGAGGCGGTGCCAGGACATAGAGGAAGAGGTGGTCTTTCAGATAACTGGGGCCCAAGCTGTTTAGGGCTTTATAGGTTAAAACCAACACCTTAAATTGTGCTCAGAAAGCTATTGGCAGCCAGTGCAGCCTCTGGAGCACCACTGTAATGTGCTCCCAGCAACCTGTGTTCTGCACCAACTGAAACAAAAGAGAAATGGAGGAGGTGCCTGTGAGCTGATCTTATGGGAATATATGGAGTTATGCATCCTTCAAGTCCATTGAGGACAGGAGGTTGCACTTGGAGATCAGTGACACTATGGATTTCAGGGTTTCCATCCTGAACCTCCTGTACCTCATAAAGCAATTGAATCATTTTAGGTCCAGCACCGCTCTGGCTTCCTGGTCCCTTTTTTGGAATCAGAAAGATGATTGAGTATAGTCCCTTTCCCAGTTGGGCTATGGATACCGGTATTATTATTATTGTTTATAAAGCCCAAACAGTGTACCTAGCACTATACAATCAGCAGTTATAGACAAGTCCCTACCGGAAAGACAAGGAAGGGGGAGAAGAGGGAAAGGTGAACATTGGGAGAGACAAGGATACATTCATGAGGTTGAGAAAATGCAGGTGCATGTGCTTAACTTAGTTACAGGGAAGAGATTCTGAGGAAGGCAGGGATGAGGATGGTAATTCACTCATGACAAGCCTTTTGACTCATGACCAGGGAAAGTCTGATGGAAGAGGTAGGTTTTCAGGAGGGATTTGAAAATTGGGAGGGAGCAGAATGAATGTAGCCAGGGAGGGAGTTCCAGGCATGGGGGGCATCAAGAGAGAAGGGGCGAAGACGTTTAGAGGAGTTGGGGAGTCGCAAGCAGGCGAGGATGGGGACAGAGGAGGAGCAAAGCTCCCAGGCAGGAATGTGATGGGATACAAGAGTGGAGAGATATGGGGGAGCAAGGCCATTAAGAGCCTTGAAGATGAAGACCAGGAAGAATACATTCCTGTAGAGGGAGCCAGCATAGGGTGAAGAGGAGTTGCTGAACATGGTCAAAACAATGGGCAAGGTGGATGACTGTCATCAGATCACTGAACTGAGATGAGGGGGGTGAGATTAGAGCAGGGGAGACAAGTAAGGAGGAACTTACAGTAGTCAAGGCAAGAGATGACTAGAGCGTGGACTAGTGTGTTTGCAGTGGCAACAGTAAGGCAGAGCCAGATTTTAACAATATTATACAGGGCAAAGTGGCAGGATTTGGCAACAGCCTGGATCTGAGGTGTAAAGGAGAGGGAGGAGTCAAAAATTAATCCGAGGCTACGCACCTGAGGGATAGGCTGGATAGTGACACCTTCAATGGAAACTGAGAGGGAAGTACAAGGGGAACATTTTGAGAGTTCGGTCTTGGCCATATAAAACTTGAGTTGGTGGTGAGACATCCAAGCAGAGATGTCAGAGAGACAGTCAGCAATATGAGACTGGATGAAGGAGGAGATCACAGGAATGGAGAGATAGAGTTACGTGTCATGGGCATCCAGGTGGTACTAGAAGCCATGAGATTTAATGAGTTTAGCCTGAGAAAAAGTGTAAAGGAAGAAGAGAAGAGGGCCCAGGACAGAGCCTTGGGGAACTCCCACAGAGAGGGGAAGCGACATAGAGGTGGTACTAGCAAGAGAAACATTGAAGGAGCAGTTTGAGAGATACAAACTTTACAAAGAGAACCAGTCAAGAACAGAGTGCCGAAACCCAAGGGAGTGTAGAGAATCCAAGAGGAGGCCATGGTCAACAGTGTCAAAGGCAGCAGAGAGATCAAGGAGCACAAGAACCGAGTAGAGGTCCTTTAGACTTGGTTAAGAGAAGGTCATCTGTGATTTTGGTAAGGGCAGTCTCAGTCAAGTGGAGAGGGCAGATGCCTGATTGAAGGGGATATGATAAAAATTTATAAAATTATGAGTGGTGTGGAACACGTAAATAGGGAGTGGTTATTTACCCTGTCTAAGAGTACTGGAACAAGAGGACACTCCATGAAATTAACTGGCGGCAGATTTAGAACAAATAAGAAAGTATTTTTTTCACTCCGCACAATTAACTTGTGGAATTTACTGCCAGAGAAAGTGGTCAAGGCCGGTAGTAGCTAGTGTAGCTAATTTTAAAAAGGGATTGGATAAGTTCTCGGAAGATAGGTCAATTAATGGCTATTAGCCAAGGAGGTTTGGGGGATGTTATCTCAATGCTGGGGGCTGGAACAAGGGAATGAATTGTCCATTGTGACCGTCAGGCACATCTTCGGAGAGACAGAGATTGGCCACTGTCAGAGACAGCACTACTTATGTTCTTACTTATGTATGTTCTTATGAGCACACACAGGACAGGAAGGGAAAGAGCACTGGGAAAGAAGGTAGAGGACACACAGGGGATAAGGTAAGAAACACTGAGCAGGAGAAGTGCAACACACCGGACCTGAAAGGGAACAGTACTGGGGAAAGGATCTAATCCCACATAGGGGTTAAAGAAAACACTAAGCAGTAGGAGTGCAAACACACAGGGCAGAAGAGGTGGCAGTACAGGAAGAAGGATAGCAGCAGCACACACAGGGGAAAACACTGATCAGAAGAAACGCAACACACAGGGCCTGGAAGGAAACAGTACTGGGAAGAGGATTACAACCCACACAGGGGTAAGCAGGAGTGCAAACACACAGGGCCAGGAAGGAGGCACGGCAGTACTGGAAAGAGGGTAGCAGCACACACACAGGGTCTAATAAAAGGGCCGGGGTCGATCGACCCTATTGGTCCTATTAGATCTATCGGCAGCATTTGATACCGTTGATGTTGGCGACGCGCCTGCGGGACAGTGTGGGGGTGGGCGGGATCATTCTCGAATGGTTCCGCTCATTCCTGACCAGAAGAACTCAGCAGGTGGTACTCGGTGATTCCTTTTCATCTTACCAAGACCTCCTGTGTGGGGTCCCACAGGGTTTGGTTTTGTCCCCTCTCCTGTTCAACGTGTACATGCAGCCGCTCGGCGAGGTGATCAGAGGGTACGGGGTGAGGTGTCATAAATATACAGGGAACTTCCTCCCTGCCCACATCCGCCTTGCTTCCTCCCTCCGCTCCTTCAAATCCCTCCTCAAGACCCACCTTTTCCTTGCTGCCTTTCCCAATGCCTGTTAGTCTTTCCCCGTACACTTACTGTCGGCCCTCCTCTGCTGACTGCTGCTACCAACCTCTTTGTAACCAACCTCTTTGTAACCAAGCCAAGCATACGCACCTGAGATTTCGCATCTGCTTGAATGTTTGTTTGTCTTCTCCCATCTCTCCCACTGTCCCCTCTCACTGTTCCCCCCCCCCCTTGTCTTTTAGATTGTAAGCCACAGGCTTACAACTGGCGCTATATGAATGTTAATAATAATAATAATAATAATAATGAACAAACACTGGGCAGGAAAGTGTATCACACAACACCTGGAAGGTGACAGTACTGGAAAAGGGGATGGCACCACACACAGGGGTTCTGGGGCAATGCTAAGTAGGACAAGTGCAACACACATAGAAGGGTGAAAGCGCCAACACTACACCAAAGAAAGGCAACACACAGGATCCAGACGGAGACAATATTATAGTAGAGGACTGAGACAAGAATGTGCAAAAGGACCATAGGGGCACAAGACACATCTCAGAACTAAAGGTGGAGGACTAGATCCAAGGACAGTCGAGGATATCAACGGAAGTATAGAGAACCCTCAAACACAGAGGTAGGGATGGGCAAACAGAACACCGTTCGGATGTTCGGTTCGAAACCCGGGTTCGGCTGTTCGGTTCGGCCGAACTCAGCTGAACATTCAAAAAAGTGCTATCGGTACCAAAACTGAAGTTTTTTCAGTATTGGTATTTTTGGCCCTGAAACCACCCCTGGTGTCCACCCCTGGTGCCCGGAAGTCTGCTCCTCAGCTGCCTCCCCCTTCCAGTCACGTTTTTCCCACCCAAAGTCATGTTTTTCCCATGTCCAAACTCATCTGAACTTTTCTGAACTGTTCAGAAGTTCGAGCGTTCGGTTCAGAAGTTCGGTTCAGTTGTCCGAACAGGCCAAGTTCGGGCCGAACGCCGAACAGCATTCATACATCCCTACACAGAGGGGGAAATAAGGGGAGACACAGGGAAACAGTAAGGGGAACTGTGTCTCAGCCAGGGGTTAGGGAAGGACTGTGACCAAAGCAGCACCTAGCGAGATACCCAGGTTTGAAAGGCTACAAGGGAATCATACTACAGAGCTTTAGGATTAAGCGCTATGACCATAATGAGGGGCTAGACTAATGAAACAGGTTGAGGAGGAGCACAGAAGGGAACAGGTTTAAACAAGACACAAGAAGAGCAATGTAACCTGGAAATTGCAAGACGAAAACTGGGCAAAAACACACATATCCTTTTCCCAGAGCAAACACGGGTAGGGGTGCATGGCAAAAATGGGGGAAGGCCATGTGGAAATCTGGAGAAGGTCACAGTCCCAGGGACCCCCCTGTTCCTCCTTGCCGGTTGGCTTTAGCTGCACCAGCCCTGCAGAAAAGGCACCAGGAAGGGAGGAGGTAGGGGAAGGGGACCAAACCCCACCCCTCCAGTTAGTGCAGAGTTGAGCTGCAACTGGTACTGCTCGATAGAAGGCTCCCTCTACACTACCCGGGCAGGTAAGTATGACCTGGAACTCCCTCCACGAGGTGGGGGAGGAGATTCACTCATCAAAGTCACCTGAAGTACGGGTGTGTCTTGAAGCACTGCCCAGATCCGTAAGGGAAGAGGAGCACCTATGTCTTTCCAGCATCTCCACACAGGTAAGTGGCCAGCTAGTTCCTCTCCTGGATCCTCATGGAAGGGGGTGGGAGGAAGAGTACTGCAAACCACTGGATCCATTTGGGGCAATGGTTTGTCAGTCCATTGCTAATCCCGTAAAAGGAATAAAAATAAAAGCTAACAAATAATAATAATCAAGTTCTTGGATAGGTGTTCCTTCTGGAGGAACTCGGTCTGCTTCCTGCTCGATCAAAGGAAGAACTAAAACTGGAGCATGGAGAGGGTGTTCCTCACCTACAAATTTTAAATTTTGAATTCTGCCTTCTGGTTCTGCTTGTGGCCTTGGTCGACGATCTGCGCCAAGAGTTGAACCAGGGACAGTCCTCTCTTCCGATTTTGTTACATCTTTCAGAAGCGTTTGACACAGTTGACCGTGAGATGTTGGTGACCCGCCCGAGGGACCATGCTGGGGTAGACGGGACTGTCCTTGAATGGTTCTGCTCGTTCCTGGCCGGGAAATTTCAGCATGTGGTCCTGGGTGATTGTACATGTTCTCTGCAGGCCCTCATGTGTGGAGTACTGCAAGGATCCATTTTGTCTCCCTCCTGTTCAACGTGTATATGAAATCGCTGGGCAAGATCGTGGGAGGATTTGAAATTCAGTGTCATCAATATGCTGATGACACCCAACTATACCTCTCGTTTTCATCTGCCCCAGGCCTGGCAGTCTCATTGTTTACCCGGTGCCTGGCTGCAGTGGGGGATTGAATGAGAGTGAGCTGTCTGAAATTGAATCCCAACAAGATGGAGGTGATGCTGGTGAGTAAGGGTGTGGGAGTAGAGGCCCTCATCATTGATGGGGTGCATTTCTCCCTGGTTCCTCAAGTTCAGAGCCTTGGAGTCCTCCTCGATTCACAGCTCTGTCTGGATGATCAGGTGGCAGCTGTTACAAGGAGTGTGTTTGGTAAATTACAATTGGTCAGACGTCTTTGACTGTACATCTCAGGCCATCCATCATCCATGCATTTATCACCTCGAGATTGGATTACTGCAACGCGCTCTATGTGGGGCTACCTCTGGTGATGACCCAGAGGCTGCAGCTGGTGCAGAATGCTGCAGCCTGCCTCCTCACAGGGGCAGGTCACCAAGAGACATAACACCAGTGCTCCGATCTCTGCACTATAGTCTTCCAGGTCCAATTCAAGGTGTTGGTTATTACCTTTAAAGCCCTATACGGCTTGGGCCACAGTCCCGCAGGTAAATGTCTCAATCCGCATGTCCTGGATTGTTCCCTACGGTTGGCTGGGGGTGCCTGTTTGGAGGTTCCCCAGGTTTCCTGGGTGGCCATGTTCGAGCGGGCATTCTTGGTGGCCACACCGTGGCTATGGAATTCCCTCCAAGTGGAGATTCGCCTCTCCCCAGACCTTCCTTCCTTCCTTCCAAAGACAACATAAGACCTGGCTGTTTCACCAGGCGTTTAGTGAAGAGGACGGGTAGTGGGTGGGAGGGTTGGTTTAACTGTAAGGATATGGGGGGTTTGTTTATCTTCGGGCCTCTTTTGTGGTGGTTTTAATGTACTTTTTAATATGATAAATATGTTGAATTTTTATGTTTTATATGATGTTATATAAACATCATATATATATATATGTTGTACACTGCCCTGAACTGCCATCTGGCAGAAGGGGGCGGTATAGAAGCATTATTATAAATAAATAAAATAAAATAAACTAACAAGCAGCAGACTTAAAACAAAACAAAACATATTTTTTTCACTCAACACACAATTAAGTTGTGAAATTTGTTGGCAGAAGATGTGGTCAAGGCCAGTAGTGTAGCTGGGTTTAGAAAAAGATTGGACAAGTTTGGACAAGGATAGGTCTCTTAGCAGCTATTAGTCAGGTAGGTTTTGAGGATCTTAGCCTCTTACTGCCAGGAACTGGGAGTGAACAGGGAACAAATTACCCCATGGTGACGTATTGGGAACTTCTTCCAAGCAACAGAGATTAGCCACTGTCAGAGACAGGTGCTGGGCTTGATGGATCATTGGTCTGACCCAGTATGGCACTGCTTATGCTTTTATAAAAGCCCTTGCATAACCCCAGCCCTCCTTCCTAAACTTTCAAGCAGAAATATCTGATTAAAGTCAGGCCTCCTGCCCAACTTCGCAGAGTCCACTGAACATTTTTATCAGGTGTATACACCTTTTCTCTGCCACCAATCTGCTTCCCAGCAGAGCAGGATGTTGGCAATTGCCTTCCCCACTCCCTTAAAGGGGTAGGACTCCATGAGTTAGAAAATATAGAACATCTGGCTGGCCATAACATTTTCACTTCCAACTCTCCAAAAGCTGACATGCTGTCTTCTGAATTAGCCAGTACAATTCCAACTTAAGTTCCCAGTTAATTAGCCCAAGGTTACTGCTCCTTTGCAGCTGCTATCTCTAGCATCAGATGTCAAACCCCTGGGATACTAGAGGCAGGCTCTCTTTGTGTAAATAAACCTGAAGATTGAGGAAGCTGTTTCTAAGAAAAAGCAGCTCATTGCTAATAGCAAGGATAGACAAAAAATAAGATGCAAGAACAGAAGAAAATTTTTACTGCTTGAAATTCTACTAGACTATTACCTTCCTCACCAACATTAAAATTATATTATGCATAGCACATAAGTGCCAAGTATTATCAAATATTATTGTTGCCTGGTAACTGTAAGCTCTTTCAACATCTAAAATCTCATTAGGGATGGACTTTAGTATTTACTTCTGTTTCATTTTTGTTTACTTTAGTATTTGTTCTGTTTCATTTCCATTTTATTTTCCATTGAAGTTGGGAGCCTTTTCCCATAGAAGTCAGTCACGGGGAAAAACCCATGGGGTTTCTAAAACTAGTAAGTGTAGACACTTTACTCATTTTAGAAACTCCATGAGTCTTTTGGGGTTCAAGTGTAGTGTTCTAGCCTGGAACTGGTTTGGGGGGAGGTTGCACTGAGTTTGAGGAGGTAAATGCCAGTGGCTGGGGACATTTAGTGGGTATGGGGTGCTTTGCTTCTGCATGGCAATTGGCTCTCTAACCCCCTCTGCCTCCCTCCTCTGCCCCACCCCACAGTTGCTTCATCTCACGTGCACTGCATCCTGAGATCAACTGTGGCTGCGGACAAGTAGAAAGCCAGTTGTATCTGAACCAGCCATCAAGCCCTGTCAGATACCAGACACATAAATAAAGACATAATACATACATAAAATATTTATATAAGACAGAACCAATACATACACACATATATATATAGATGCACAATAGTTATGGTCATCCTAAAAGTCTCAAAACAGGAGTTAACAATCTCTCTTCCACCAAGACCAGGCTCAAAATAATGAGAACGAACCTTGGCCGCAGAAACAGCAAATGAGACAACAGCTCTAGAAGTAGTGTGTCTAGAATCATTCAGTAAGATAAGCAAAAGCTGCCTTGAAAGAGCTGGCATCTCCATGTTTAAAGCCATAAACATCTTAAGGCGCTCTTTGGCGTAAAGAGGACATTGTAACAAATGGTGAAACAAATCCTCAATCTGACCACTGCCACAAACGCAAATCCTCTCAGCATAGTCCATAACACCAACCTGTCACCACTGCTGATTTGAACCACTGCATGCGAAGGGTCGTAAAAACCTTCAATGGAACTGCACTTGTTGATTGCACAGGGATCCAGTATTTACAGAATGAGGTGACCCTAGATGCAGATGCTGTGGCTCTAGCTGTTAAGTCATCTCTTACTACTATCACTTGTGAACTCTAGAAAGGGTAGCAGTTCTGAAGATAGGAAATGTGTGGTAGTTGATTACACTTTGGAGTGTCCAAAGGTTCAGGGTATCCTAACCCAAACAAAAAAGAGGGGAACGAAACAGTAGCAGTACAACAACCAGCAACAAGAGCTACTGTAAAAAGAAGCTAAAAAACTATGAAAAAATGTGATTTGATAAAGACAATCAAAAAAGTTAATTTAAAAACAATTTGTTTTTAAATTAAAAACTAAATTATTTTTCCAATACTTTGAAAATGAAGTAATATCGATGATTTGGGGACTAAGGTATTCTCTACTTCAGCGAAACCTCTAAATCAACCGAGTCCTTCTGGAGAAAGCATAAACTTCTGGAGTGATGTTCTGGAAAAAGATTTGTTTAACTAGAAAATACTATTTTTTTTAGAAACCAGGATGTAATTGCAGAGGTGGGTTCAATCTTGAGAGCACCAAGAACACACTTTATTCTTCCGGAGGAAGTCCGCCTGGACCCAAGTTATATTGGCTTTCCACTGAGCCTGTAAAACCTGGCTGTTCGCCCAGGTCTTCGGGGGTGGGGGTGGGATAGTTTTCTTTGAGGAAGGATTTTGGGTTTTAGAAAAAAAAATTAAGATGTTGTTTTAAATTGAATTTTATTCTTATATTTTATTTGTTGTAAGCCGCCCTGAGATGCCATGGGCATGAGGGGGTGGCTAAAAAATGCAAGGAAATAAATAAATAAAATGAAAATATAAATATCCCTTATGCTCTGTTTCAACACTTGGGCAGCCTCCCTCCTTGGGCTAGCCAGCAAAAAATCAACCGAGAATCCCAGGCACCTAATATTGTATCATTACTCGGAAGAGAAGCCTGGAGAAGGGTTTGGGGGATGCCAAGGGCTGGGGGGCTTTTAGTCGGTGAGGGGTGCTTTGCTTCTGCATGGCAATTGGCTCTCTAACTCCCTCTGCCTACCTCGCCCACCCCACCTCACAACCACTTCATCTCACCTGCACTGCATCCCGAGATCAATTGCAGCTGGGGACAAGCAAAAAGCAAAGTTGATCTCAGGACGCAGCGCAGGTGAGACGAGGCAGCTGCAGGGTGGCTAGTGGGACTGAAACCAGCAAGGGAGGGCCAGCAGTAACCCAGGCTGGAGAGCGGAGCTGGCAGACAGCAGAATGGGAGAACAGTAGCACTGCCAGAGCCCAGGTGAAATTGACTAGACTGCAATTAATAAGTGGGGAAAGATGCAGAGTAGCGGAGAGCAAGCTGAACAGAGCCCACCAGATGGCACATGGCAAAAAATGTCCTTTTCAGATTTAAATCCTAAACAGTATTTTAGTTTCTGCTGCTTGCTTTAGTATTATTAGTATTAATACTGAAGTGCCTACTTTAGTGCACTTTAGTATTAATACTAAATTAGTATTCCCATCCCTAAATCTCATAAACCAAAAATAAAAAGAGAAGGCTAATTTCCTGGTCATCAAAAGTAAGTGGTAGAGAAGTTAAACAGCACACTGGTATATATCGGAGGTGGGCAAATGATGGCTCAGGAGCTGCATATAGCTCTCACATACCTGCGCTGCAACTCTCACCAGAGGTGGCTGCCTGGGGGCATCTCCATGTAGCTTCCTCAGCAGCAAGAGAAGCTGAGCCACCATTTCCACTTCTGCTACCGCTGGAGCCTTCTAAAGGACATGGGAGCAGGGGCAGTGTATCTGAGCCATTATTGCTGATGCCCAAACCTGCCAAACCACCTCAGAACCAGAGGTTTGTTATGAGGGATGGATGTTTGGGGGGAGCTATGCTGCCCAATTTCCGAGATAGGGAGAAGTTGACAATCTTGTGAAGTATTGTGTAGTTCTCAGCAATATGAAAATGTTGGTATGAGACTCTTGGTCTTGAAAACTTTGCCCACCCCTGGTATATACTGTATAAAGTTTTTAAATGTTTTATTATTATTATTTTCTATATAAATTGTAGTGAAGGAAGGCTGCATTGCCAGAGAATTTCCACCAGAACCCATTCAGTAGTTCTTACTGCAGGAACATGTTCAATTGTGGTTGCTTAGGGAACAGAAATTATCGCAGACATACTGAGAAGTGAGATTTGGTGGGGGTGGGAATGGAGATACTTGACAATGCTACTGTAAGTTCATCTGTGACCTCTTTTTTATAGTAAAACTCTTGGACAAAAATATCTTGGCAAACTAAAGTATGGGCCTGCAGGACTGAACTTATGGACAGCAAGACACATCTGGTATTCACTTTCTCATTTGTAATTTTTCAATATTGAAACGTCTTCCCTGGCCAAACCTAGAAAAGGCTTTTAGAAGGTCATTAGATGGAATATGGCTCTTGCATATTTCCAGAGCATAAAGGTATGATACAGGAATATAGGTTGGGGCTCTTCAGTTTGGAGAAGAGACGACTGACAGGAGATATGATAGAGGTCTATCATATCATGAGTGGGGTGGAACTAATAAACAAGGAGCAGTTATTTACCCTCTCAGCTAGTACTAGAACTAGGGGACACTCCATGAAACTCATGGGTGGCAAGTTTAAAACAAATAAAAGAAAGGAAAATTGGTTCACTTACCTGTGAATTTTCCTTCTGCGGGGGATCCTCCTGGCCGGCCAGTCAGGATAGTAGGGTAGATCCCGCCGGGAACCACTAGGAGGCAGACAAGCAAATTTGCAGACCCCTCCCTCTCGGGATCTATCCTCTCTACCCCAGTCTTACTAAGCTCTAATTCTGATCCTATCGCTCAAAGCACTGAGGCAAAAATAACTGAATTTACAGAACGTGAACAACTTCTAACGTATTAAACCTGATATAGAGCCGCCCCCTCAAACCCTGAGGCCAGGCTCAACGATGTGACTGAACCGTCACATCATGTCTCTCCCCCGCAGAGTTCTACTCACTCCGGGAGGGGACTGGCTGGCCAGGAGGATCCCCCGCAGAAGGAAAATTCACAGGCAAGTGAACCAATTTTCTTTTCTCCCGGGGGATCCTCCTGGCCGTCCAGTCAGGATAGTAGGGATGTTCCCAAGCAGTACCCAGATCACTACTATGGGAGGGAAGAAAAGAGGAGAGAACTCCAAAGGGAATTCACCTAGTTCTCCGGCAGTATTACCAATCAGAGGACTGCCTGAAGAACTCTCCTCCCGAAGGATGCTTCCATCGAATCCTGCAATGAGATTTTGTAGTGCCTAGTAAAGGAATGGATGGAGGACCACGCTGCAGCCCAACAGATCTCCCCGTATGAGGCTGCGTTCCTAAAGGCCTGAGAAGTCGCCGCGCCTCTTAAGGAGTGCGCGAATAATCCCTTCGGAGGCATCTTGTCCTCTGCTCTATACGCTTCTGAAATACAAAGCGTCATCCATTTGGCAATCAAAGACTTGGATGCCTTTAAACCCCGTCTCTGTGGGTTATAGGAGACAAACAGGGCTGAGCTCTTCCTAAATGATTTAGTCCTATCTAGGTAGATCCTCAAAGCCCTGCAAACATCCAAGGTATGGCAGGAACGTTCTAAAGGATGGCTTGGATTGGGGAAGAAGGAAGGCAAATTAATTTCCTGCTCTCTATGAAACCTAGAATTCACCTTAGGACTAAAGTCTGGATCCAGTCTAAGGACCACTGAAGACTCCTTAAAGGAGCATAGGGATGGATCCACGGACAGGGCCCCCAGCTCTGATATCCTCCTGGCAGAAGTGATTCCTATAAGGAAAGCCAACTTAATCGATAGAAAATACAAGGAGACCTCCCGAAGAGGTTCAAAAGGGGCTCTGGTCAGGGCTCTAAGCAGTAGGTTCAGGTTCCATGACGGGAATCTATGGATGACAGGGGGGAAATAATCCTGGAAGCCCTAAGGAAACGCTTGATGTGAGGGTGCACTGAAATGCTATGCCCCCTGATCGTGCCTAGCATGCTGTTCAGGGCTGCCACCTGTCTCTGCAAGGAGTTAGGTTTCAACCCCAATTCCAGGCCCTGCTGTAGGAATTCCAACACCCTAGCGATAGAAGCCCTATCAGGTCTGATTGCCCTACTCTGACACCATAGAGCGAATTTCTTCCAGGTGCTCTGGTAAATTCTTTTGGTCGCTGGCCGTCTGGACTGCAGCATCGTGTCTAGCACCTTGTCCAAGTAGCCTAGGTGACCTAAGGCTCTCCTTTCAACCTCCACGCTGTCAGCTTGAGTGCCGTGGGGTTGTCATGTAGAATCGGGCCCTGTGATAGTAGGTCTGGAAGGTCCAGCAATCTGAAGGGCAGTTCTGCGCTGAGGTCGAGCAAGTTGGCGAACCACGGTCTCCGTGGCCACCAGGGTGCCACCATGATTACCTCTGCCCCCTCGTTCCTTATCTTTGTTATGGTCCTCTGGATGAGGGGCAATGGGGGAAAGGCATACAGAAGCCCCCGAGGCCACTTGATGTTCAGGGCGTCGAAGGCAATTGCTTTGCTGTCTGGATACCTGGATACGAATCTCGCTGTCTTCAAGTTGATGGTCGAGGCGAATAGATCGACTGCGGGGAAGCCGAACTGATTGACTATTGCCTCGAAGGCCCTCGGGTGTAGGGACCATTCCCCTTGGTCCAAGTCCCTTCTGCTGAGCCAGTCGGCTCGAGTGTTGGCTTGGCCCTTTATGTGTAGCGCTCTGATGGACTGAACGTTCTTTACCGCCCACCTGATGAGCGTGGTTGCCATCTGGTGTAGTGCCTCTGACCTCGAGCCACCCTGGTGGTTCAAATAGGCTTTCGTTACTATATTGTCCATATACACCAGTATGTCTCTGCCTCTTAGACAAGGGGCCAGACTCAGTAGAGCCAGATAGATTGCTCTCAACTCCAACCAGTTGATGTGGTGTTGTTTTTCCCACTCTTTCCATTTCCCTTGAGCTGATAATGATTGCGTGTGAGCTCCCCAACTGTATAGACTCGCGTCTGTCGTCAGGGTTGTCATCTGCGGGTCTGCTAGAGGCATCCCTTGCTGGTATCTGGATGGAAGCATCCACCATTTGAACAAACTCTTCAGGACTGATGTTACCTGGATCCAGGGGTTCTGTCCTTGTGTCAGTTCGTCCTGCCATGGTCTCGGGAATCTTTGCAGTGGTCTGGCGTGGAATCTGGCCCACTGTACGATCCCCAGACATGATGTCATGGCTCCCAGTAGGCTCGCGAGTGCCTTCAATTTGGCTCTGCGAACCTCTGTGACCTGCTGTATCAGATTGATCAGCTTGTGTTGTCTCTGCTGAGGGAGGAATAGCCTGAAGACCTTTGGTGTCTAATACCACCCACAAATGCTCTAGTGATTGGGATGGTTCGGTATGGCTCTTTTTCATGTTGATCACGAACCCGTGATCTTGTAAGTATAGTATAGTCCTGGACAGGTCTTTCTGGGCTTGATCATATGTTGGGGATCTGATTAAGATGTCTTCCAGGTAAGGGTGTAATTTGATCCCCTCCGTCCTCAGGTTTGCAATGAGGGCGACTAAAAATCTTTGTAAAGGTCCTTGGGGACGTGGCCAGTCCAAATGGTAGCGCTGCATACTGCCAATGCTGGCCCTCGTAGCTGAATCTGAGCCACTGCCGGTGTGCTGCTAGGATAGGTACGTGGAGGTAAGCTTCCTTCAGATCTATTGAAGTCAGCCATTCCTCTTTTGCGATGGCGATTAGTATGGATTGGAGTGTCTCCATTTTGAATTTTTGGACCTTGACGGCCTGGTTCAGGAGTTTTAGGTCCAACACCACCCTCCACTCATCTGACTTTTTCGGGACCAGGAATAGGATGGAGTAGAGGCCGTGTCCTCTCTTGAGTTGCGGGACGGGCTCGATAGCTTCGATGGATCTCAGCCTGGAAATCTCGTTTCTCATTGCTACCCGTTTGGCCCTGTCCTTGGATATAGGCGAGCTGTAGAAGGACTCTCTGGGGGAGCGGGAGAACTCGATGGCGTATCCCCTTGTCACGGTTTGGATGACCCAGGCATCTGTGGTCGCGTGCATCCACTGTTGTGCGAACCGTTGCAGTCTGCCCCCCAGGCTTACGCAGTCCTGCTCGCCGATCATGGTCCAGTCAGGCGTCAAGCTTCGGTCGACCTGTATTCTGGCGCTGCTTGTTTCAATTATCCTGTCCCTTTTTTCTCTGTCAGCGGTTCCTATATCTCTGCTGGTTTCCCCTGTGGGGGAAGAATGGTCGTCTAGATCCTCCTGTGCCGGAGGATGACGAATCGTAGGGACGAAAGGAACGTTTGAAGAAGCCCACGCTCTGCAGGGTCTGTTTTTTGTTTTTGTCTGTAGCATCGGCTAGGACCTTGTCTAAGCAAACTCCGAAGAACTTGCAACCCTGGAATGGGCCCCCTACTAGAGCGTTCTTTGAAGTGTTGTCCCCTTTCCAGGAACGTAGCCATAGTCGGCGTCGTGCGGCCACATTGGATGCTGCTGCCCTGGCTGCCCAACGGAGTGCGTTGGTTGAGGAGTCCGCGATAAATGCGTAGGCGAGCTGGATTCTGGTCAACAGGACTCTAGTCATCTTTGCGGATGTATTTGGATTGTCTGCTCTTTTTACCCACGTCATTAGGGCCCTCGAGAAATAAGATGTCAGAGTGGTCATCTTGATGACTGCCGATATTTCCTCAAAATTTCTCCTTAGGTTGGTCTCGATCCCCTTGTCCGTTGGGTCTCGGGGATAGCATTCCCCCTCGGTGAGAAAGATCGAGTTACAGGCCAGGGAAGCCGCTGCTGCATCCACCTTGGGGATGGCCAGCAGGGAGTTCTTATTTTTGGATAGAGAGTACAGGGACAATTGCGCCTTGGAGAGCCTGGAGCCCTTATTGGGGCGCTTCCATTCCTTCTTGATGATGCGCTCGTATGCCCTATCTAATGGCATCCCCTTGTCCCTATCCCTGGCCCGGGGGATGTACACTCTGCCCTCTTCTTCCTCTGAGGACTCTGAGGATGCTTCTTTTTCCTTCTTTTCCTTGATGTGGAGGGCTTTGGCCACCATCTGATATATCTCATCCCTGTATTTAGTGGAAAAGTGCTTGTCTGGATCAGACGGAGCATCTAGTCCCTGTTCCTCCTCCTCCGGGTCTTCCTTGCTGTGTGAGGCTTGACCAGAGATTTCCCCCTCCTCCTCGCTGCTTTCCCTGCGCAAGGGCCTAGACTTTCTCTTCCCCTTTTTTGCGCTCGCCTCTTCCTCTTCAGAGGACTGAATAGAAAGTAACTCCTCTGAGGGTTCAGAGTCTGAGGAGGTGGATTCCAGGAGATTACTGGCCTTGCAAGGCCTTTTGGCTTTGGGGTGCTCTCCCTTGCCTGCCCCCTTGGAGCGCCCCTTGAAGGCCTGTTTTCTGGGTGGAGGGGGGGATCGTTTTCTCTTGAGCTCCAGGAGTATCTCTTTTAATATCTCTACCTGGAGTTCCTGAGCTGGGGGAAGAACAGGAACAGGAGGAGGAGGGGTGCGAACAGGGCTCCCTGAGGCTGAGGGTTCCCCCTCTTCAGCCTGCTTGGGCGCTGCCTTGCGCCTGGGTGCCATATTTACCTGTTCCCCTTTGGCGCACTTTTTTGGCTAGGGGGAGAGGGGCCGGCCACTCAGTTGGGCCTGTTGTCTTGTCCCCTTCGCGGCCCTTCTAGGATGGGGGGAGGGGTTGGCCACGCGATCGGGCCTGCGGATCCCCAGAAGGCTCCTGCGTTGCCGTTAAGCCCCGTCTCAGTTGTCTTTCCCCCCGTGCCTCTCATGCCTGACCTGGCTAGCCTAGGTATTCAGGGCACTGATGCTCCGCCGGAGCTCGTCTCTCCCAAGCGCCAGAGCAATCTCCGCCGGGACACCGCAGCTGGGCTCCGAGGTGGCGCGGGAACTAGCCGGGAGGTGGGGGGGTGGCTCTGAAGGGGCCGCGGTGATACTTGCCCCCGATAAACCCCCTGTTGTGCCGCTCCTTGCACCAGCGGGAAGGGGAGAGCCCGTTCCCACTTTTCGGTCCCCCGCGCCTCCTGGGAAGAGGGTTGCCGGTCCGCTCTCAATCCCTTCACTGAAGGGAGGATGAACAGGGTGAGGAATTCCTCCTCCCCTGGCACCCGGAGCTCCACTTACTCTCCTTCCTGATTTTGCAGTGGATTAGGGACTGTCTCAGCAGGAGACAGTCAGCCTGCTTCCTAGCTGTGTCCAGGCAGACACAAGACTGGGGTAGAGAGGATAGATCCCAAGAGGGAGGGGTCTGCAAATTTGCTTGTCTGCCTCCTAGTGGTTCCCAGCGGGATCTACCCTACTATCCTGACTGGACGGCCAGGAGGATCCCCCGGGAGAAAATATATTTTCCACTTAGCTTTTAACTGGGTTGTGGAATCTACTGCCAGAGGCTGTGGTAAGGGCCGGTGCTATAGCTGAGTTTAAAAGAGGTTTGGACAAGTTTCTGGAAGATAGGTCCATTAGCAGCTATTAGCCAGACAGGATCAGGGAACATGACGAGAGCTGGGGGAAAACAACAGGGAATGGATCCCCCATTGTGACCTGTTGGGTGCTTCTCCCAAACCAGGTTTCCAGCATGAAACACACACCCAGTGTAACATGTAATAGCACCTCTTGCTCTCAAATTGAGCAGCTTCCAGCCCAGAACTTTACACTCAGTGTTAACACACAGGCTATGAGCCCGCCGGACCCAGGAACTGCTCCATTCACTGCAGGGTTCCCCCAGCTGCTGTCTGCCCATGCACTCCCTCTTCTTCCACCATAGAACTGCAGTTGCTCCTGCAACCTCTTTAGTCTGCGACCGCAACTCTATGGTGGTGAATGCAGCCCACCTCATAGGCTGGCTCCACCACCAGGCAGGAGGTGGCCCCAGGGTAGCACATTCCCCCGGTTTGGGGTGCTTACCCAACATGGTGTGGTCCGCATTTCGTGGGAGGACACCATGTGGGCCAGCCCCAGCACAACTGGGGCAAACCCAAGGTGAATGTCTGACAGGCACCCTGCAAATGAGCAAATAACTCTGGGCAAATGAAGGGCCAATGTGGGGCCCCATCTCATTTGCTTACACCCATTGTCTCACTCCAACACCTATAACACCAACCATCTTTTTGCCTCATTCAACCTCCTCCATAGTCTTTTACAATCTTCCCTGTCTCTTTGTTCAGGATCTTACTTTTTCATTGAAAATATTAAAAGGCTCCAATAGAACCCATCTGCCTCTTTTCACGATCATTTACTTCTTCACTCTCTCATCACACTATCCTCCTTCATGTCACTGTAGCCGAGGTTTTGATTAAAACCACTGTACCAACCTGACCCAATGATTTATCTAATTCCATTTATGGATCTTCTTGACTTTCTCAGTCTCTCACTCTTATCAAAATCAATCCCCTCACAAAACAAGCACAGCTTAATCTGTCCCAAGATAAAGAAGCCTGCCACTTCTTCCGACTCTAAATCTCCAAACTCTAGGGATGTGCATGTTGTTTTTGTTATTACAATAACGATAACAAAAATTGTCATTTTCATTATCATTATTGCAATAATGAAAATGACAAAAAATAATAATAACAAAAATGAAAATATTTTGTTTTTGAAATAAAGGGAAAACACTGAAAAACATATGTCTGGCTATAACTTTTTTGTTTCTTGTTCAATTGTGATGGAACTTGGGGTGCTTGTACCCCCAATGGAGAGCATTAAGTGTACCAATTTATGAAATGATTTGATAATGGGAACCAATTTTAGAAGCACTTGAATGTTGTGATTTTAAGAAAAGCTCCATACACATTCACTTCTACAACTTCTTTATCTTCCATCCAATTTGCATGAAACCTGTGAGTATCATGTCCTTCCACAAGCTTAACACTCCTGCCAATTCTCAGAAAAATTGGATGAAGGGTCCTGATGGTATAAGACATTAACTTGAAAATACATTTGCAGCTGTAACATTTGTATATTGCATCCTGTTTACATTTGGCAGAAATGTATCACATATCGTCCCTGCCATCTTAGCCAAACTACAGGACAATTTGATAAAGGGGACTAATTTTATAAGCAATTGAAGTTGTCCCTTTGAAGACCATTATTCAGATAAATAGCAGAACATGTAGTGCCAGTCAGAGGCAGTCACCTGGCATGGGCGGGGGGGGGAGAGGCGGGAGGATGTGGAGCAACCCAAAACACTGACAGACACATTCACTGACCAATTATTGCATGCTTTACAGGACCAATGGGTAGTGGCTTCAAGGCGGGCATAAGGGGTGTCCCTCAGGCGGGAATAGAAGGGACATAACTGGGACTTTGGGGATAGCATCCCAGCAATCAGGAGACATAGGCCGCTTTTAGACGAGCGGTGCGCAATTGCGCATCACGATCGCGCATACTTTGAAACGGCCGCCTTTATTAATTACACAAGACGGAAGCGGGGTATTATGCGCATATTATGGTGGTGGCGCATTTTTTAAGTCCGTGAATTAAATACCTCACAATTGAGGTATTTAATTTGCGGACTTTAAAAATGCGCCACTGTCATAATATGCGCATAATAACCCACTTCCGTCTCGTGTAATTAATAAAGGCGGCCATTTCAAAGTATGCGCGATCGCGATGCGCAATCACGCGCCGCTCGTCTAAAAGCAGCCATAGTTTACACATCCAGGCTGGCCAATTATCATCACAATCACATCCTGCAGCACTGTGACAGAGGACATAAGAGAATCTCTAGTGGCTCTTTCCTAAACAGATGCCGGGAGAGATGTTGGGATGGTCACAGCACAGAATGAGGATATTTGGTTGACATTTCTGCTGGCTAACTGACATCATAAACCAATATTGTACCACAATATTATACCACAGCCGTAAATGTGTTTTCCATTGAAACCAATGGAAAACAAAAACGAAAGCAAAAACAAAAATGACAATTTGATATTTATGAAAACAAAAATGAGATTTAAATAATGAAAATGAAAAAACAAAAACAACATGGGCCCCTGGTGCACACCTCTACCAAACTCACTGAAAATGCTGCACAATGTCATAGCTTACTTCCCATCCAAGAGTCCATCACAGGACAAGTGCCACCCATGCGGGCAGGGACCACCATTTCCTTGTACCATGGCTGATCGCCAGTTCCCCCTCAAGGCAGAGGGCATGGTGCTGGGAGTGGTACAGCCACCCGCACATTTGTTGAGCTCCCTGCCCTACCTGGGGTGTGCAGGCAGTGGGGTGGCTGTCCGGCCCCAAGCACATTTGTTCGGTGCTCCTCCCCAACCCGGGGATGTGTGGCCACTGGCCACTGTTTCCCACCTCAGGCTGGGGACCCACCATGCCGCTCACACGTCTGTTTTTACCCAGACTCTCTTCATCCCTGCTCTAATGTTCTTTGAAGGGTAAGAGGAAGCACCACTACACAATGCTCTCTTCCCCTTTTCCCCAAACTTATCTCTGAACAACCTCACTGGAAAACCTATCTTTGATCATTAATCTTACAGTTACAAACCTGTTGCATTCCATTCAGATCCAAATTTAGCCTAGCTTCCTAGTATCTTTTTAGCCAATCATTAATTAAGTTCTATATGCCTAAATATGAGAACTTAGAGGTAGTTTTTCAAAGAAAAAAAATGACATTAACGTGCCCAGCTTCCACGAAAAGCCAATAGGTGTTAGGAGAGACTGCCCCTTAATTTTTCACCAAAACCCTTTCTTCTCTCTCAGTCACCGTTGGAAATACCACCATAGTCCCTATCACAAAGGCCCATAAGATAGATGCCATCTTTGACTCAGCCTACTTCTAGATGCGCACATCCCAATCACGGCTAGACGTTGCCCCATCTTTCTACACCAGAGGTGAGAAACCTCAAGCCCACAGGCCAAATGCAATTTGCAGCTAGTTTTTATTTGGCCCTTTTCCAGTTCCTTGAGCTATATTTCCTACCGTCAAGCACTGAAAGACTAAGCTCAGGGTAAGGGAGCACAGAAGAGAGGGTATGCAGACAACGATAAGGCACAGATCCATGATTTGGACCCTCCTCTTTCTGAGTGCACACCCATCTCAACTTCTATCCAAAGCTTGTTTTAATTTTCAAGGTGGCCCTTAAAAGAGAAAAGGTTTCCTGCCCTTCTCCTACACATTCTACATACCTAGAATGCAATCTTTCCTCTCTATCCACACACATAAAACCATCCTTCATGCCCTCATCATCTCACACAGTGACTGAACTTGCTTATGTTCTGACTTTGACTAATACCATTTCCCCCTTCCTAAGTACATTCAAAATACTGCTGCTGTGTCCATCTTCCAAAACCATTACTTCTCCTTTTCCACATTTACTTCCACCCACGAGCTTACCCTTCTCCACTGCATCAAACAGAAACTGCATATCTCACATTTAAAGATCTCATTTCTGCTTCACTTTATCCATCACATTATCTGCTGTCAAGCCATGGACTTTTGCTTCTGCTCTGCCAATGTCACCAAGCGTCTTTTTTTTTGTTTTTGTTTTTACAAATACCTTGGTATGTTTTCTTGGACTTTATGCAGGGTCTGAACATCTCATGAAAATCCTTAAGAACACTACACTGTTCACCCAGGCCTTTGGGGAGGGGGGGGAGGGGGAGGGGGGTTTAGGGTTTTTATCCCTGTCCTTCCCTTATTTATTGTTTTATTTTTGTCCTAGCCCTGTTTTAATTGTTTATATTATTATGATTGTTTTAGATTTTATATTATTGTATTTTTATGCTTTTAAAATGGTTAGCCGCCCTGAGCTGTTTTCAAGAGGGGCGAGATATAAATTGATAAAATAAATAAAATAAATACATTGTCTTCCTAACCCATCCTTAAAACACATCTCTGCTAAAACATTGACACAACACTCTACATGATTGTACATCTTTGACTGTTTGCTGTATTTGCCTCTTATCTCTCATCATAGCCTGTACATTGTTGGGAGCAAGAATCATTTTTTTAGCTTCCCATTTTCTTATGGAAAGAAAGCTTGTATATTACCATGGGGGTGCGTGTTCTGTACGCCTCTGTCCTCTGAATAACTTTTAATTCCTTGGGCCAACTTCAACCAAATTTGGCAGAGGGCCAAAGGTAAGTAGAAACCAAAATCTCATAACAAGAGGTGCACCTGAAGGGGAAATGTGTGTCCTTTGTATAGACAAAAATCCCATCGATTTCATTGTCACCTCTTCCCCTTAGGAAGTCAGTTTCCAATCATCAGGTGCTTGCTACAGGAATTACTTGTCAATTTATAAGTGAACAGCATCCAGTACAATGGGCCTTCAATCCTTGATTTGGGCCTACACGTGCCACTGCAATGCAAATAAATACTAATGATATGCTTAATACTTAAATGTCTTGTGAGTTAAAAACAGTTGTGTCCTTGGCAATAGGGGACCATAATGTATATCTGTCCTAATGATTTTCCCCCCAAAATTGGAGCTGCAATAACAAAGATAGTTTAAACGATAAGTTATCCTGGAATTATATTGTGCTCTATTGACAAATGGGAAAAGCAAGTTTTGGAAGGACTTCAGTGTTGCAAGAAGCTTGTATAATCTGAGAATATGATGTAGACAATATTGTATTGGAAATGTTGCAAGTTATCCTGTTCCACCAATTACTATAATCTAAACCACAAACCTGATTACTATTATCTCTTCCAAAAGCAAAATATTCATTTTTATACCACTTGAGAAAGTAGTCAGAAATAAGAAAATTCTAACTCATGCAGAATATGAATGTCTCATATTTCAAATAAAATAGAAGAATGCATTTCCAGTATGTATAACTACAACACGTAATACATTCTTTGTTTTCTCTGAACTGAATATATACTACAGAAAAATATTTGACTGTATTGTATAGGTTTCACCTGAGTATCAGTGTATTGCACTTTGGGGAAATTATCTGCATCTAAAATGGGAAGCACGGCACTTATCAAAGGGTATTCATATTTTACCATATAAGGTAATTTGGCAGATGTTAACAACTCTCTGGAAATACTAGCAAAAAGGAAATTAATCAGACTAGTACCACATACAATTTTCCATCCAACTTGAGAAAAGAGTTTGTCTTTTCAGCATGCCTGGAACTTAACAGAAATATAGGCAGGGTATAGAGACTGTCACATGGCAGATACTAATTGTTACGATTAAGGTCTAACAAGCATGCTTCCCTGCTGTTCTGAGAATGTCTCTGACTTTTGATCCTGACATCTGTGTCTTACAAGAATTTCACTCTGCTCTGACATTCCTTCTGATGTTGATCCAGGAATTAATTGATTGTGAAAAAGCTGGCAGGATATCATTTAAAAAATAGAATTCTTAGTGTACAAGTGATGAAAAGGTATCAGAATCCACATACTTTGAGCCTGATATCAATAGCGTGTGTGTGTGTTTCTTTTAACAGGTCTCCATTCTAAACAGTGACTTAAAATTGAGACAGAAAATAAAATTTAGAGGAAGCAAAACTTTTCACAACTTGATTAGTTATGGCACTGCTACTATACTGCTCTGATGAAAATAAATCTTCATAAATCTTCATACTAGTTACAGTTTCGACATATTAATCACCGTCATTCATGCTTTTATCACCTTGAGGCTAGAATACTGCAACACGCTCTACATGGGGCTGCCCTTGGTGATTGTTCAGAAGCTTCAGCTGGTGCAGGATACGGCAGCCCACCTCCTTTTGGGGACTAGTCACCGGGAGCACATTACACCAGTGCTCCAAAGTATGCACTAACTACCTTTCCGGGCACAATTCAAGGTGCCAATTTTGACCTTTAAAGTCCTAAACGGTCTGGGTTCCATATATCTTTGTAAGCTACCCTGAGCCTTCAGGGAAACAGATATAAATATGAATAAATTAAAAAATTAAATAAATGTCTAAAGACTGCCTGTCCTACCACGTCCCACTGTGACCTCTACAGTCGGCAGGGAGGATCCTCTTGTAGGTTCCAGCTGTTATCCTTGTCCATGAAATGGGAGGGGGGTGCAAGAGGGTGTTCTCAGTTACTGCCCCGGTTTTATGGAACTCCCTTCCCCAGGAGGTTCGCTTAAACCCAGCATCATCCAGAGGTGGTGTAAAACGTTTTTATTTGAAAAGATATTTCGCAGGCAGGGATAGGGGTTGGATAGGTTTGTGGGTAGGGTTGTGGGGATGGTAGGAGTTTTGAGGGGAGGGTGGGAGGTTTTATTGTTGAAATTTTATTATTTTTATTTTATTGATTGTGAGCCACTCTGAGCCTTTGAGGGAAGGGTAGTGGATCAATCTAAATTAATTAATTAATTAATTAAAATTTTGTGCAACAACAATTCATTTAACTTTGGTCCCTATCCGCAAAGCTGGTTATGATTAATCCTGATGTAACTTAAAAACATCCATAAGGAATCCTACATGGAATAATTTTAATGAAATGAATGAAAATTATGGGGTTTCTTTTCAGGTAAAGAAAGCAATAAACACTAGCTCCTTGTTGACATCACACTTTTCCAGTCATGCTATATGTTTAAAGTACTTTATGTCACAGATGTTTTATTGTTACGGAACCTAATTAAGGAGAATGTCCTAAAATGTTTAACATCAAAAGTTAAATTAAGATTGTCTCAAGGTGTGTTTAAAATTGAGGAATTCTACTCAGAATTGAAATTTTACACATCAGAGGATACTGTCTTGCTTTTCATTGTTCTGTATAATTACTAGATGCCAGTGGATAACTTAAACATAGCTTAGAGTCATTGACATTAATGTGCGACAGGAAGCAGTACAGAACATTTTTAATAATTTTAAATGAAAAAGAAGAATGGTATTTTTCTAAAAATAAAATTTAAAAAAATCAGAAAATTCAAGGTTAGCGAGGTAGGAAAGAAACCATGCTTTTTAAAAGTAAAGTAAAAAATATATTTTAGTATCTCATAAGAAAGTACTCAACAAGTTAAAAGGAAGCAAATGTCAGTTTAGTTCTCAGAGTTATAAAAAGGATTTAAGAATCATCTTTCCAAAACAAGTTATCCAATTTTCATATTAAATCCTGACATCATTACTTAATAAGCTACTTTTCTGGTATTTGAATGTCTATACTTCACTCTACTAGACTTTTTCAACATAGTTCTTCAATATTCCAAAACATGGGATATTGCAATACTAAATCTATGCTCAAACTAAACAATTCAAGGTAGACAACACACAATTATTTGGTAGCTTTTTCTCAGTTTATGCAGCTCTGAACCATTTGGTTTGAGAAAAAGCACACAAAAAAACAAAGATGACTAAGCAGAGTCATTCTTATTTAAAGTTGCACATAGGACCCATTTATGCAATTTCAACATTTTCAATAAGCCCTTAAAATGAACAAACTGGAAAAATCTACGTCACCTGAAGAACCTAAGTATGAGCCACTGATATGTGTACGATACCATTCATTCACTTATTTTAAATGATGAGTTTTTAAGGCTTGGATGTTAAATCCCTATTCCTGGTTACACTCAAAGGACTTTATATAAGCATTAGTAAAAAATAATAAGTATTTAAATAGATAGCCACAGTTCACATGTGCCACACGTTATGAAATCTGAGTATTTCTGTTTAAAAAGACAAAATGTGAAACTGAGCAGTTACTCTACTCATTTAAGGGAAATGTTAAGGGACCTCCTCACCACTCCCTATAAGCAGAAATACTTTTGTTGGTGGGGAGTCGGGGGGCTTGTAAAGCTTTATTAAGATAATTGGTTTTTCTTGCAATGTAAATTTCCCATTCCTTTCTTTAACTGCTTCTTTTAAAGGGTTAAAGATAATACACGCAACAAATATATCAAGAAGAACTGCACAAATTAATTATTGAAATAAAGGGAATGAAATAAGGGGAATAGTTAAAGAGGAAAGGACTTGAACGCACTGGAAAAACAAAAGGGAAGACTTGAAAAAAGTAAGGCAGGGGTATGAAAGTGTGATATGTGACAGGTGGGGTAAAATGAGACAGTTGGGAGGAAAGAAGTAAAAATGAAGAGCACAAATTAGACAAGACATTCATTTAAGTCCTTAACAGGCTCTATCTCATCGTTGTCATCAGACAGGGAATGTCAGAGCTGGCACATCTGTTTTTAATGTCTTCTACTTTAAAAAAAAAAAAAAGTATGTGTCTTGCAATGCATAAAAAGTCTATTTGCTTTAAAGAAAAAAGCATTGTAACCCTCCCCCCCCCCCTCCATTTCTTTTCCCTACTCAATCCTTTAACAAACTTCAACTCAATTATATTGGAAACTACAATAATTATAAGGTTTAACACAGCCATTATATTTTCAGTTATTTTATTTAATACCTTAATAGAAGTTGGTTTTTTAAACACACATACACACACACACTAACCTTTGTGTTTAGAACTACAGTAATCTTACTGGAGGAGGCAGGTGTTTAATACAATTAGCACGTACTAAATGCAATCTCTACAACATACAATACTCGATGCAAAGTTTAGAAGTTTGTGGTGTGTTTACACTTATCTTCTAAAGAGCATATGTGGGTATGCTGAATCTATCAAATTAATTTAAAACTATATATAATTAAGATTTTTAAAACTGCACCAAAGTAGTATATAATATAAACTAGGGCTGAAATGAAGTCTTTGGGAAAACCTCAGAATTCAGCAAAGATTGCAATAGTTGGTTCAGAAAGTCCAAATTCCGAAGTTGCGAGGACCAAGGCCGTTATTCGGAAAACTTAGGAAAAAACTTCGGAAACTTCAGAAACTGCTGCATGTGTGGGGGGCTGGTGGACAGTTGAGCTTCTTCTGGAAAAGAAATTAGTGCCACATTGGGTAGGAGGGGGTATGGAAGGGGACAGTTGAGTGATGGTAAGCCAGATGGCAAGTTTTGATTGGCTGGCCAAGCCAAAGTGCAAGCTTTTGATTGGCTGGCAGGGCAAAAATAAAAGTGGCTGCAGACATTTTGTCCATTCTCTTTGGTGAATTTGGCCGTGTGCTACAGTGCTGCTGGATCTGTAAATAATCGACTAGGAGGAGGGGGACCTAACCTGGCCTGTACATAGGGCCAATGCTGGGGGATGGGGGTTACATTTACCTTTATCATGCCATGCAATTTAAAAAAAAAAAATGAATTGGGTGTCACATTGCTTCTGGTTCTACCTGATGCTTGGTTGGAACTTGGCACCATGAGGCCAGAGGGATCTCTCTGCCTAACTCCACTTCCCCTTACCTGGTCTGTTCAAGTTACTAGTGCCACAGAACCATGCCATGCAAGGAGGATGCCATTGGGAGGGGGGAATGCCTGGTTTCCTTATTGGTGCGCTGTTGGGAGTCTGGTTTGTCTGTTCAAGTCTGGTATTCTCAAGTTACCACTGTGCCACAGTACCAATGCCATGCCAAGAGGGTGCCTGTTGGAGTGTGTGATTGTCTGGTTTCCTTCTTGTAAATGTTATCAGGCTGGCTGGCTTTTGGTGGGATTTCTCCAAACAGTTGCACTGTTTTGTTGTATTCTTCTTGAGCAAATGTCCCACTCTTGCTAGCCTGTTTTTTCTGTGCACTGCTTGGTTGGCATAATAATGATTTTACAGTGGGTGCACTCACTGCTGGGTGGGCCATGCTGTGGGTACACACACTATTGTTGTTGGGGTTTTTTATTTCTTCTGCACGTAGTTACAGTTTAGTGGGATTTTCTGCTGGAGTGATTGTCCCACTTTTGCAAGCCTGCTTTTCTGGGTAGTGCTTTGGCTGTGGGTTCAATAACTTTTGCCAAGATGCGACCAGCCAGGGCACTGGGGGAATACTTTCTAGTTTCTTTCTGGTTTATACTAGGGGGGCTTGCCTTGTATAGGTGGGCTGGGCACACACAATGGAGGCATTTGGGTGGGGGGGAGATGTCTGGTTTCTTGTGTGTGGCTGTTATGACTGCTGGTCTGGCTGGTGACACCTACGAGACCACACACGGACCCCTCCCCCCAAAAAACTTGTTGAAACTTGATTTATCAATTTGATTTGCTTGCTAATGTAGCCTTTGGACTTTCTTTGGTGGGGCACCGCAGTTCAATTCCCTCCCACCCACCCTGATCTTCAAGCCTTCCATTTGTATCATTCCTGGGGCATGCTTAGGAGTGAGGGTGGAGGAACTTACTGATCACATACCCTTCTGGTTTTTTAATTACATGGTGGTGGTGGTTTTTGTGCTGGCTTCTGTTCTGTCTCTCTCACTCTGTCTTTCATCCTGCTGGCAGGCGCAGCAGGGGGAGGAAGGGCTGCATGTGTTGTTGTGCATCCTGATTGGCTAGGCAATTAAGAGGGAGGGGACAGAAGGATGGGGTGGATGAGTTATTGTGCACACCCTCATTGGCTAGGCAATTAAACAGCTGCAGCTACTGCACATGGCAACACCTGCTGAGGTGCCAAGCTGGCGGCCGAAGAGTTCCAAAGTTTTCCGAAGTTTCCTGATGTCCCAGACTTTGGTTTCCAAAGTCCAAAGCTTTGGGAAGAGTACCGAAGTGCCTCTGGGTTCTTGGGTCGAGTATTCGTAACTTCGGAATTCAGTCAAAGTACCCGGACGTACTATTCGGTTTAGCAATAATGTAAACCCAAAGGAAAAGAAAGAAAGAAAGAAAGAAAGAAAGAAAGAAAGAAAAATCTCCTAATTAACTAAAAGTCAGTTGGAGACTTTCCAGTTGGCTTTTGGTCAGGTTCCATAAGTTCTACTTGTTTCCACAGTATATAAAATATTATAGTAATTATTATGCATTAATGGTATAACTTCTGTATAATTAACCCACATAGGATTCGGGAAGGTGGGAAAGTGTTACATTTGGATGCTCACTGTAGTAGGGGTTTGGCAGTTTGTTGCATCAAAATAATGCTTGTGTCGAGGGCTGACTTTCAATAGATTGCAGCGAGGGAGCTGCTCTGCTACGGTCAAAATAATGAGAAGCTGCTCAAATTAAATTAAAGATCAGTACACTTCATTTCTATAAAGATTCCACTCTATTGATCAACATTTAAATGAAAAATATATATATACTTTTATGATGAATACAGAGTGATATGGGACAACATTCCTTCTGCACAATGTCAAAATTTAAAATGTGGGCCATGGGGAATATTGCCAATACTGTGTATCTTTTAAGCACGTCTCTTACATATGCATCTTTGTTTGAAAGATTATCTGTTTTCTTTTCTATTTTTAACAGTTTAACATCTTGAACTTGTTCAGGTGTGTTGTGAAAGTGAGGTTATGTTTAACTATATTTTTCTGATTCTGATCCTCTTAAACTCAATTACAGAAAGAAATCATTAACTAGCCATGTCTTCTGCTGAGATTTCCAAAATAACCAACAAATACACTCATCTTGAAGAAGAAATGACTGAAAGGGGATATGATAAAAGTTTACAAAATCATGAGAGGTGTGGAACAAGTAAATAGGGAATGGTTATTTACCCTCTCATATAGTAATAGAATTCGGGACAGCCCATGAAACGTACAAGTAGCATATTTTTTATTTAAATTTTTTTTTTTTTGCTTAACACAGAATTAATGTAATGTGTTGCCAGGAGATGTGGTCAACACCAGTAGCATAGCTGCACTGAACAAGTTGCTGGAGGATAGGTCCATCATCAGCTATTTTCTAGGTAGGTTTGAGGATGGTAACCCTCTTACTGCCAGGAGCAGGAAGAGAACAACAGGCGATGGATTTCCCCATTTTGACCTGTTGGGTATTTCTTCCAAGTGACAGAGATTGGCCACTGTCGGAGAGAGGTGCTGAGCTCTATAGATCATTGGTCTAACTCAATATGGCACTACTTATGTTCTTAAATCTTGAGGAAGTAAAACTCACGGAACCTAGTTCTCCACTCTCTTGCACTTTTTGTGTTAGCTACACATTTAGAAAGTCTGGAGAGCCAGTGTGGTGTAGTAGATAAGGTGTTGGATTTGGGACACCAGAGTTCAAATCTCACTGTAGCTAATGAACTCACAAGGTGTCCTTGGGCAAGTCTCAACCTCAGTTCCCCATCTGTAAAGAGAGAGAGAGAGAGAGAGAGAGAGAGGGTGTGTGTGCGTGTGCGCGTGCCCCTTGTCCATCTTAGTTTGTAAGCCCACTGGGCAGAGACCGGCCTTTGAAAATCTGTAACTGTAAGAGTGCTGCGTATGCCTAATAGCGCTATAGAAATGAGCAGTGCCATCAAATCAGAATGTTTGTGCTTTAGTACAAAAATAGTAACCCATTTATCATTTTTTTTCATAAACATAAATGACAACATAAAAATAGGAATGAAAATCAGCCTGGGGGTGCAGACACGCATCACAGAAATAACAATTTTTAATTTTCTAATATTTAGTCCAGCTCCACAGTAGGTAGTTAGCAACAAAATATGTTTTTACTTCTCTCACTTTGCCCTATATAAATAAAAGAATGTAGGAACCATTCTTGCAAATGCTTGTGCATGTGCTTACATTTGAAAATGAAGACCTTCAACATTTGGGACCGCTACAACTTCCGTGCTTCCTCTGTAGGGGAAGGCTGGTGCAAGTCAGTACTTTGGTTTAGAATGTCCTCTAAGAGGCAGGATCTGCAGCTGATAAGATACAGGTAGGGCAGCCTCCAAAGATCATTGCAGCATGGTTGTGTAGCACTGAGAAACAAAGTGCAGGTGCACATAGGACAGAAGAACAATGGCTGATGCTAAAAACGCTGGTGTTAGCAGGATACAGGATAATACCAGAGCCAACCAGGCAAAGCAGTCTCAAAGACTTGTGGGTTAAAAGGAGAGAAGCTCTGTCTGGTGGAAGCAGCCAAGGAGTAAAGAATTGGAGTAGAGCTCTCTGCAGGCCCAAGAAACAGGGACCAGGCTGCTATTCAGCTGAAGGGGTTTGGACCCAAGGAAGGAGGCAGAGAGCTTCCATCAAGCATGGATACAATCATGTTCAGGGAGGACATCACATCTTGGGAACTTCCAGGTGGGGACTACCCTATTATACCTATAGGGGGGCTTATTCGGACTACAGGAAAGCATGGGATGTAAAAAGGTGGGAACTCACCTGTGACACTGGTGGAGGCTGGCTGTGGGGGGTGGTTGGAGGCTTGAACTACTCCAAGATATCTGAACTTACACAAGGTACAAATACGTATCCCAGGATCTAGACTGTGTAAGTGTGTAGGTCTTGCACTGTTACTGAATGGTAGAACTAGAGAGAGACTCTTCAGTTAGTAGTAGAACTAGGGGACACTCCATGAAACCCATGGGTGGCAAGTTTAAAACAAATAAAAGAAAATATTTTTACACTCAGCGTATAAATGGGTTGTGGAATCTACTGCCAGAGGCTGTGGTAAGGGCCAGTACTATAGCTGAGTTTAAAAGAGGTTTGGACAAGTTTCTGGAAGATAGGTCCATTAGCAGCTATTAGACAGACAGGATCAGGGAACATGACAGGAGCTGGGGGAAAACAACAGGGAATGGACCTGTTGGGTGCTTCTCCCAATCCACCATGATTGGCCACTGTCGGAGGCAGGATGCTGGGCTAGATGGACCATTGGTCTGACCCAGTATGGCACTTCTTATGTTCTTATATTCTTAAGTGAGGAATGTTGATTTCATGTGGTTGGACTGAAAGTTAATTCTCCTACTGACCTGCCAGCATTCCCTAGAGGCCGGCTGGGTATCCTTCTTACAGTCATGTACGGTGGATATAACTGCAAATCACTCTTCACAGAAGACCACCCATATAGACTAGATTGGAGACTCCTTCAGTTAGCAGGAGAGTGTGGGATATAAATAAATAAATAAACAAATAAACTGCAAGATTGCCAGGTTTAAATTCTGGTGCACAGCCTGGCTTTAACCAGTCATACTAGAGCAGGAAATCTGGCAGTTTAAGAAGCATAGCTTTGTGTGACAGAAATCAAAAAGACTCAAAGGACCAGTAGAAGAGTCTGAAATGCCAGGATCTTGAGGCTGACCTACTGATCTCAATTTTCTGTGGCAGACCTTGAAGCACATAGGAGTCTGGACATTTCCCATGTGACCCATCTTCTTTGGTGTCAAGATTTTGATCCTAAAACATTGGTGGCAGAAGCAGCTAAAAGGAGCAGGGAACTTGGGCAAAAGGGTGTCTGTATTTCTGACTTTATGGGGAGCAGGGTCTGACCGACACTAGGATTCTGCAGGGCAGGGACATTCCAACTGGCAGACAGTGAGAACTCCAGCCAGGTTTCCTTCTCACCTTGTCCCTGCTTAAGTGGCCTTGAATGGCTTTGACTGAACAGGAGTGGGCAACAGAAGATAAAGGGCAGAAGCCCAACTGCAATATTAACAGTAGTGGCCTGAAAGCTGGATGCAGCTCCCAAGCCACAGTTTGCCCACCCCTGACTTAGGCTATGAAGGATCATGAGCTATGGATTGACATAATGTGTCCTGATGTCGCATGAATAGCAGTGTTTTGTTTTGATTCCTGGGGAAACACTGGAGAATTGTATCAGAGTCAAAATAACTGATCTTGGGATATAATTCAGAGAGCTGCTTCCAAAGCAGCTGCAAATTCCAGCATGCTTGTTTGTGCACAGTGTTTCAGCCTGTAACCGGGAAAGACCACCCTCCACAGGCTAGCAAGGGCAAAGTACTGCACAAGTTCCCCTTAGGAAGTGGCATCACTAAAGACCGTGTAGGAAAAGATGCTGACTCCTATTAGGCTAAGTGAGTTCTCAAAATTATGCGTTTATTGCAGCATCAGCTCTCGCCTTGGCCAAAACACACGTCATTACAATATACAACATACAATACAATACAGTATACTAACATAAGATAACAAAGGTAAGCATTCTAGATACTAGATAAAAAGTAATTATAACTGAGCAGCTGGGTCGATAAATCTAATGGGACAGATCGTCATATCTTACGCTGAGTCCACTTAAGGCGGGAATTTCAAGTTACAAAAAAACCAGTTAAACAAAACAATCTACCAAAGTTGGAGCCCACAATGCATTTCTATGTTAGGTGTTTTAATCAAACAATCGATGTTCCGCATCCCCATCCCAAATCAGTATAACTTCCCTTTATTATTTATCTATTGACCGCCTGGTGCAATTGTCTTTCTTTGGCGGCCAGCCAGACAAATGTGGCCACTGCAAAAAGGTCCTCTTTGGTTCCAAGGGTTAGCAGGGACTTATAAAGACTTCCTTCGTCTAAATGCCTTCTTGAAGAGCTCTGAGGTTTTAACCACAATCCACGCAACTGGTGAGAGAGGGGACAGTGCAGTACGAAGTGCTCAGTTGATTCTATCTCATCCGTACTACACATACAAGTTCTTGTATAAGATGGTATTCCCCGGTATCTTCCCTCAGTAACTGCTGTTTTTAGCAGCTGAAATCTCAGCCTAGTATAGGTCTTTCGTAAAACTGGACTTAGTAGCAGAGAAAGATAAGGCTTGAATAGAAACTCATGTTTGCCCTGCGCCAACCATGGTGCCGCCTTCCAACTCCATACCACAGCCATGTCATCCTGCTAGGAGATAGCCTTGTACATAGTTCCTGCCTAATCTTACCTAAGGGCATCCCCTCAAATGCACCAAATGTACGTCCCAGGCTACTTAGCACGGTAGACAGATATTTTAACCAGGGATATGTTCTCTCTCCTTTATATTCAAGTTGCTCTAATAGGCAAACAATTAGTAAGGTACCTTCCCTCTGCTCCAGTATCCTTAGCCAAAACCTAGCCAGCGCCAGTCTCCCAGCACATTTGATAGAGATAACCCCCGTTTCCACCCGTACTACCCCACCTGGGATGCCATTCCCCACACCCAAGACCTTACGCAGGAACTGGTTCTGAACTCTTTCGATATCAGCTAAATTAGGGGATGGGAATGGGATCACTTCCAATCCAAACATTGCCATAGCCTGCATCTTTGTGGTATATGTTTGGAGAATAATACTAATAGGGACTCCTCTAGAGGTATTAAAGGCTTTAAGCATTGCGCCTGAAACTCTCGCCATTTTCTGGGCCCTTGCTTTAATATGCTTAGTCCATGTACCAGTTTTGGTGAAGGCAATACCCAAATAAACAAAGCTATTGGTTATTGAGAATTGTTTCCCCTCTATTTCCCATTTAGCCTTGGGGGTCTTGACTCCCATGACCACAATCTGTGATTTCTCTACGTGTACACTCAATCCATTCGTTGCACAGTATTTTAACATTTTCTGAATTTGTCCTTTCAAGCCTCTCTCAGTCTGCGAGATAAGCACAACATCATCTGCAAATTGGAGGAGGTGTAAAGTGTACGCCTTAATTTTGGCGGACAACTTTCACCCTGGCTTAAGTACTTGACCATATCAGCCACAAAAAGGTTGAAAAGTAGAGGGGCCAGTACACACCCTTGTCGCACCTCTCCCCACCCCCACGCCTAACCAGGATAGGTGCACTGAATCCCCCACTCCCACCCAACTTAACCCGTACCTTGTTGTCCGAGTGGATTTTAATAATTAAGGTGAACAGATCTGAGTTAATCCCTAGCTTCATCAATTTTCCCCACAGTAGGTTCCGAGGGACCGAATCAAAGGCTTTTGTAAAGTCAATGAAGCCAAGGTACAACTGTCCTTTCCGAATCCTTACATACTTACGAACCATATGTGCTAAAATAAAACAACAATCAAGCGTTGATCGCTTTTTGCGGAAACCAAACTGCTCTCTAGGTAAGATTCCCGCTTCTTCCACCCAGTTTTCTAGTTGAACTAGTAATGTCTTGGCGTACAATTTGCTAGTTATCAATAGTAAACTGATTATTCTATAGGATGCAGGGTTACTACAATCACCTTTTTTGAATATTAGGGTTAGCCAGCTATGTTTCCATGTTATGGGTATTTCTCCTGATCGATTTATATCTTGAAATAGCCTGGACAGAATCTCGGCCCACCAACTGGGATTTGACTTAAGCAATTCAGCTGTAACAAAGTCAGGACCTGGCAATTTATTGTTGCTGAGTGCCAGAATCATACTTTGTATTAAGTCCAATGGAAGACTGAGGTCTTGAGAGGCCTCCGTTAATTGGCACTCAATTATAGTGCCTTGGTCTAGCAGTGGTTCCTCGTATAAGGAGCCAAAAAAGGTTTCCCATTCTTTAGTAGTTATTGGTGCAGAAATAAGTGGCTCATAGGGCCTTATTAGGGAGTTGAAGATTTCCCAAAACTTCATAGTTTCCCCAGTTCAAGCGGCCACATTAAGTGAAGCCCAAATCTTGCTGTAATAAATTGATTTCTTCTTATGTAGAAGGAATTTGTAGTCCCTTCTCAGGGATAAATAATACTCAGACTTGGACACTTCTTCCCCATGCAACTTAATGATCTTGGCTTGAATAAGTGCCCTTTTAGCTTCCCTGCACTCGATGCCAAACCAGGTTTTCCTTTTCTGTTGGAGGGGCTTGCTTACATTTACCAAGAAAGAAGGTATGAAAATCTCAATCATCTTAGTATATTTGAAAATCACTGATTCCTCCGTAAGACTAGACCAAATATCATTCAACAAAGATTGGGCATCACTCGACTGGTAAACAACATGAACCTCAATAAAAAGATGAGTATTCCATTTCTTTAATATTTGCGATTGCCCAGAGACATCAATGTCGGTGATATTATGGTGGGTTATTCCCTTAACTCCAAAGTTCAAAAGTGCATGATCACTCTTGGGCCTATCAATGAGCTGAAGATTTCCAACCGTCCCCCATACAATGGCTTCAATTAGCATGTAATCTACATTATTGCAACCTTGGGGTCCTCTAAAGGTATAGACTCCCTCTAAACCATCCTGCAACCCGCCATTCAAAATCACGAGACCCAACTTATTAAGCAACTTTAACATTAGGCATCCCATGTGATTTATTAATCTGTCTTTCGACACTCTAACAGGAATCAAGCAGAAAGCATCAAAACCATCCTCCCCCTTATCCCCTTCTTCTTAATCGCCCCCTACTCTAACGTTCCAGTCTCCTATTAGTATCACGGCTGCCTTAGGATACCGATCTCCCAAGCTTCCAATATCTTGTTCCAAAGCCTCCCAAATGTCCTCCTTATAATAATGGGAGGAAGAGGGAGGAATATAAATGTTGAAAATCAGGAATGAGTTACTTTGGGAGAAATTCAGGAGTCCAATCTGGTACTCAGGGTGCCCGGAAACAATAGGGAAATAGATCTGGGCCCACTTGGTTTTAACAAAGAGGGCCAAGCCGCCCGATACCCACCTCTTTCCCTCCCCCCCTCTTTCATTCCTCCTTTAAAGGATGCTATATAGTTCCTCAAATTAATAGTTTCTCACTCTCTCAACCACGTTTCCTGGAGTTCAATTACATCAAACTGAGTTAAGAACTCTTACCACTCCAGATCACCCACCTTGGCTTTGCACCCAGCAATATTCCAAGATGCCATTTTCAAGGAACTATATAGTACACCAGTCGATGCACTAACGGTGCTAGCCTTGTCCCTCTCCTTGCCCTTCACCTGACCTAAATGCAAGCTATCCTTGCCATCCCTTACACCATCGAGATTTTCAGGAACAGCTCCAAGTCCCATCGGCCTGAATTTGGTCCACGTAGTCTATGACTATATTGCTTCTTGAAGGGTCTAGTCGCTACCTAGGAGGTATCACACCTGCTCTCAAAATTCCCTTGCTCTGAATCTGATCTACCTCTGCTACAACCTGCTCTTTAGGAGGAGTTCCTTCCTCTTCCGGGCCCAAGGCTCTTGCCATCGTTAATTTTTTCAGTTTGTGCTCAGGCTTATATGGAGTTAGAAGATTATCAGGGGTTGGAGCTCTATAGTCCATGGTTTCTGGTTGAAGTGCCTCCCTAACCAGATTAAGTCTGTGGACAATCAGGTCTCGATCTATTACAGGTAGTTGCTTGAATGCTCTATCCACCTGCTCCGTAGACTGGTCTCGAGTATCAAATGCTAGATAATTCCCAAGAAGTTCGGCCAAGTTCTTCATCTTATCTGTTTGATTTTGCTTACATCCTACTCCCAGGAGGAAGAAATCTTCTTCTGGGATAGACTGGCTCATAGGCCTAACTGGGCTCCGCTCCCCTTTACTGGGACCAGGCAACTCATTTGTCTCCCTATCATCGGGTAGATCGTGATCTGTACAGGCTTCCATGACTTTAATTGTAGGGTTCTCAGACTTTGTGATCCTTTCCCCCACTGTAAGCTTCTCATAACAAGCTCTTAATTTTGCTAAGTTCCTCAAGGGGGACTTGAGGCCCAAATTTTCACAACTCTTAGCGGCCACCAAACTGTATTTCCTACCAAGTGGGACAGAGTTAGGAGAGGATATCTGAAATTCCCTCTGGTCATTCTCATCTTCCTTTGCCCCAGAAGGTTACCAATTGTTGAGAACCCTGTCAATGGAAATGCCTCTCTCCTTAAGGTTTTTCCTATTAAGGAAAATCCTTTTCGTTATAGCTGGGGAGGCAAATGTTACTTTCAGATAATATCCCCATTTCCCTGGAGGAAGGTAATTGACATCTGTAAGTACTCTTTGCTCCACTTTCCACCTAAGGAGCTGAGATAGATTGGAGACAATATCAATGGGAGTATCCCACCTGGGGATTCTACCCCCTCGATCTGGACCTATCATTAAGTATATTGCAGTACTATCTATTTCCTGCCGTCTGGTAAATGGAGTCTTCCAGGGACCCACCAATCATGTAGTTCTTTTGGAAGTTATTCCGGTGCTAGTCCCTGTTGGGGGATGTATTGGGTGGAGGAGGGGGTCCTGTGACTGTAATTTCTCTCAGTCTCCTTCCTTTGGGGGGAAATTCTGGGACTGCATTTTCTTTCCCTCTCCTCCCTTCAAGGCAACATAATCAAGTTTGTCACAAATGTCCCCTAGTTGATCTTTTACTCTCGTTAGTACTTTGTTCATTTCGCAAAGGTTTAGGAACAAAGCTGATACTGTCTGGGCTATCAGCATAGTTTGATTAACTAAATGCTCTTTGATAGAAAAAGCTGAAGCCTCTCCAGAATCTGGTTGGTGACTAGCACCCTTACAAGGCGATTCTGCATCCCTCGTATGATCCCAAGCTAAGGCAGAATAGCTTTTGCCAGAGGTAGGGAAATCCCCTTGATTCCCTACGTTTGTTTCTCGCTTCTGGACTTTCGCAGGGATGTCATCTGGGGAGGAAAGGGCAAGATGTCCATTGTCTTGGCTTCTTTTCCTATCCATCTCCCCTTGGTAAGCCAGGTAAGTATTTTATGATAATCTAACTGCACCCTAGAAAGTAGCTACCCCCTTGATAGTATTTTACTTGAAACCACACCTCCCCTTTTCCAGTTGATCCAGCCCCCTCTCTTCCACTACAGCTCTTTTCCAAAAGGGATCTGTGGCTTCCACAGGTTCAACTGTCTGCAATACCCCTGAAAGAAGGTGCAAAGATAGTGTTGCGAGCCTCACAACTTTACAGAAATTGGGATAACCCCACAGAGATGGGGCTCCAGTTCTCCAGGCTTCTCCAAGGGCACCACAAGGGTGCCACCCTTTGGCTCGCGCCAAGGCTCGCACCCTTTGGACCACAACCCTTTTCTCTCCACAGGCATCCAGGTCCGCCTCCACCCCTCAGCGTCCCTGCTCTCCCCCAGCAGGCAGGTGAGTCTCTGATCAGTCAATCAGCCAGGCAGTGGCTCTGCCCGAGCAGCCCTCTTTTCACAGCACTACCGCTAAGTGAGTTAGTTGCCCACCTCCGAGACTACCCAACTAAAAAGAATGACCTTTATTTACAGTAGGAGTTTACAATGCTTTTTGGAGGATTCCTTATTGAGGTGACTAATGTGAGCTCTGAGGGTTTCAAGGATATAGTAAAGGAGAAGATCCTGTAAAGGAGGTAAGAGTGATGGAGACAGTGAGAGCCTTTGCGCTGCTGCTTTTCCCCATTTTAAGGATATCTCCCTAGAGATTTGTTTTCTAAAAGTTGCCTGATGAGTATCAGCTCATTTATTACCGCTCATTGTTTGGGACAGACAGTACATTATTTTATAGGTCCTGTGTTCAGAGGGTTTTTTTGATACTATGGTAGTTATGGTGAAAGTATGAGTGTGAGCGTAATAAAGCTGTGGTGCTTTGCAGGACCAGTACCATGAGGGAGCGCTCAAGAAATGGAGTATTGGCCCTTTAAGACTTCCAGGCAATGGACTTAATGAGGCACATGATGAGCACCTAGGCTAAGAGACAGTATAAAGCCCAGAAGCCAGACAGACTGAGTGGTGTCCCTGTGTGGTGTGCTATTGTGGAGCGAACAGCTTCCACCAGGCTGGAACGAAGCCTGGGCCAGGGCTGAGTGGAAGCCTTGCAGGATGAGCAGCCATCCAGCAAACCCAACTAAGAGGCAGAACTCTGGAACACAGGTGGGATCCAGCCGGGCTACTGTATACAGGGGAGCATTTCGCTTGGCTGGATGAGACCTGCTCTGGGGAGACAACCCCTGGGAACTCATCTATTAGTGGGATAAGCCCCTACACAGAGAGGGACGGGACTGGCTAGAAGGGGTGTTGGGAGGCCAGTGACCAAACAGCCACCACCAAACAAAACTGAGGCTAACCCAGAAATAAAGGGATCAAGAGAGATCACTGTTTGGCAGCTGCCTACTTAATTTCCCATACAAAGGGCGCTGCCAAACCTCAAGTATGACTGTGCCCAGGTGGGATGCTACAATGTGGAAAAGGGACACTGTTGATTTTATGTTACTTTTAATCAATCTTTTGTTTGTTGACCATGCAATGCACCCAAAGGACTTTGACCAGATTTACACTTGATCATTTTCTTCAGCTTTTAAATGTTTCAGCAGTGGAATGGGTCTTGGTGTAACATACAGGCAGCCAACAGTATATACTACCTCAATGACTTTCTTTTTAAGGAAGAGCAGGCACAGGTGAAAATGCACTTCTTCTATGTGATTTCCAAGATCCATCTGGTAGGCTTTGGGTTCACTTTGACTGTGGAGGAAAGGACTAAGGGTCCATCCTCCTCATTGGACAGATTGTTAGATACAGTTGTGCAGGATTCTAAATTCCCTATGGAGTTGTGTATAAAAACTTCTAAACTGGGTGTACAGTTGTGAGGACTTCTAAACCCCCTGAACAGTCAGTCTGAGGGAAATGATGACAAGGTGGATCCTGGGGTAAAGAAGATAATGCTTAAGGAGCTACAAGTCCTCCAAAGCCACCTAAACTTTACCTGGTGGGTAACTGTTTGTGGTCATGCGACCTGTATAAAATTAGCAGCTGTCCAACAGGGGGGAGAGGGGGCATGGCAGTAGGTGAAATGGTATGGAGTAGAGTTGTGAAGTGTTGGAGTTTGGGGATTGTATAGAATGGGATTTGTTTATATTTGTGTTTTGTTTGTTTGTTTTTATCATTGCAATCTACCCTGGGTCGTTTTAGATAGGGCAGGATATCAATAAAAAAATAATGACAATAAATGTTAACTGTAAATAATAACAATAATATCATCCATATATTAGGGTAACAAAAGGAATGAAAGATGATCTGGGTGTTTGGGCTACCTTTTTAGAGCATCACAATGGTATCTACCTTTGGAAGGATGCTATTAGTCCAGGTATAGTTGGATGCAGTGAGAAGTATTGGGACTGATTTATATTTCAGGGGGTTATGGCATGCTGGGAAGATGCTACTCATGGAAGGGTGCAAGATTGTTAAATGATATACTTTCCCTGGTATTCTTCCCAATGCTTGGGGTGGTCAAAATTTTGGGGGAGAACAAATTCAGGAATGAAAGACTCCAATATGAGATGTAGCAATGTGACTGTTGTGCACATGATCATCTAATCAGACATGTTTGTGAGGCATATTTGGGTTGTATTGCTCGTCTCCTAACATGTTTTGCAGAAAGGCATGTACAATAAGTAAACAGTGGCATTGCTCTGTCTTAATTTCTGGTCAATAGGCTTTGTACCTTAGCACTGAAAGCCAACCAATAGCTAGATTCTATGCTGGAGGCCAATTAGAAATCAGATCTTATTACAGAGACACAATGAAACTTGGTATCTAGATATTTTGTTGAAGGGAGGGGGCCCTCTGGCCACCACAGACTTTGGTAACCTATAGGAGTGCAAAGATTTCCAGTATTTCCACCATGAAGAAGACCTCCTGGCTTATACTAAAAGACTGTTACATGTTATATAGCCTCTTTGTGAATGGGGATTGGCTCCCTCCACGATAGTCAAGACTGCCAGAAATTGCTTTTTGTTTCAAAATGATGCAAGCATCAGCACCCAAAGTCAGATTTTCTGATTAGTCTGACTATTTAAGGACTGGTCCTGAAAAGAAGCTCCTGGTGGAGACCAGTCATTCAAGTGATTATACAGTCTTTAATCAAGCTCCTGACAATAGCTTTTCTCCTGTAAAACTCTCTTCCAGGAGGCATTCCTGGTAGTCCTTTGCAGGATGTTAATGGTTAGTGAAGTAGTACCAAGTTCACAGAGGGACAATCCCTACTGTGCACTATAAGTGCAGGGTTCTACTGATGCTTGATCTCAACACTTGGATTCTGTACCCATTCCTTTCATAGTGCGGTGACCACAAACACAGCAGAACTCAGTATGGCTCCTTGGACATGTTTTCCAGAAATGTTGTACACCTTCAACACTCATGAACTTCAGTCAGATTTATTGTAGCCTTTTTGGATCTGTGCGCGGCTTTTGATCTGGTTAATAGAGAGAGGCTTTGGGGAAAGCTAGAAAATCTTGCAATAGATATACAACTCCTTCGGTTAATCCAAAGGTTGCACCATCAGTCCTGTATGAGGGTTCGGTTGAATGATCAAGGCCACCTGTCTAACAGGATTCATTCATTTCGAGGTGTTAGGCAAGGTTGCCTTTTAACGCCGACCCTTTTAAATATTTTTATTAACGATGTAGTGCCCCATGTAATGGATAACAGATTTCACCCGCCGAAAATAGCCGCGAGACAAGTTGGGTGTCTGTTATATGCAGACGATTTGGTACTGCGGTCCCAAACAAGGGTGGGTTTACAGAGGCAGTTGAAGGCTTTTGCTCAATATTGCCAAATGAACTCTATGCAGATTAACTATGCCAAATCTAAGGTACTTGTCTTTTTGGCTGGGAAAAGAGACTATGTGTGGGTAATAAATGATCAGGTGATACAACAGGTTACATCGTTTAGATATTTGGGAGTTCTTTTTCACAGGAACGGTAAATGTTTAGCACACTATCAGTCCGCCAAATTGGCTATAGGCGGAGTGCCGCTAGCAATAGCAAAAAAAAATTGCAAAACAGGGAGAACTGAATTATTCTGGGCTTTGAGAGTATTTAATGCTAAAGTTCGAGCTAAAGTTTCTTTATGGAGCTGAGTTATGGGCATTATCTTACTTGAAGGATATAAGTATCCCTTTAAATAATTTTTTGCGATACCTCTTAAGCTATCCCCGTGGTATTCCGATGGAAGCAATAAGGGTCGAGTTGGCCCAAAATAGTTGGGCTTTGGTGGTAAAAAAGATGGCACTGCTCTTTTGGTTAAAACAGTTCTTTTCGCCCAATCCCATATTTGGCCCTATTAAAGAAGATCAGCACCAAACCCAATGGTGGGAGACAATAGAATCCATCTTAGAACAGTTGGGCTTCTCTTAGCCTCGAGAGATGCAATTACTATTAGATCTGAAGTAGTGCAGAGACTCGAGGATACTAGCAGACAACAGGATATAGCAAAGATTGGTGCAACAAGATTCTTACAAGATTATTTTGATCTAATCCCGTCACAGGGGCATATACTGCCTTACTTATCTCAGAAACTTTCTTTTAGAGCCAGGTATATTTTTATGTGTGCACGACTGAATGCCTTACCCACCTCTCTTTTGGAGGGGCGATTTAAAAATATAGGATTTGATCAGCGTTTATGCCCTTTTGATTTTAAAGCAGTTGAAACTGTTGTCCACCTGCTTTTTGAATGCCACCTGTATGCCATCCCACGATCCAGATATTTGGCCCCTTTTTAGGAACAATACCCAGAGAGGGATGGTGCTACTTTGCTATGTATCTTTCTGGAGGATAGGGATTCCCATTTGACTTGGGCAGTGGCAAAATTTCTGGAAGATGCCCTTGGCACCCAGAAAAAATGTCTAAACTTTGAGGCAATAGACGGGGAGCATGGTACCTAAACTCAAATTTAAATCTATTATCTGTCAGTTCCCTCAATAAATTCGGTGTGGGACTCACAGTACGTTTTTGTGGGGGTTTTTTGTATTATTACTAGTTTTAAAATGGATTGAGGATTTTATCATGATGTTGATATTATGTTTTGATTATATTACCTTGTAATCAGGTTAATTATGGTTTGATTATTCTATATTTACCTGTAATCAGAAAGGCTTGGCAAATAGGAAATGGCGATAACCTTTGGTTAAGCTGGAATAAAGAATTGATTGAATTGATTTATTGATGCTGACTGAAGATGTGCTTGATCCTGCAGATATGCACTTGATATGATTCCTTAAAACAAAAGGACTTTCCTTATCCAAAGGGTACCCTGTTAAAAGATCTGGACAAGATATTTGATGGCAGAGGGTTCTTTCAGGTAGCAAAGACATAGACCCTTTTCACACAGACAGTCTAACACTGATAAAACAGGTGTTACATTTTATTATACATGTTGCAGGGTTGCAGGTGTGCTCTACGGGTGCCCTGACACATGTATAATAAAATGTAACATGCATTTTATCAATGTTAAAGTGTCTGTGTGAAAACAGTCAAAGCAATATCCTATATACTGAAGAATGACAAATTCAAAGTAAAAATATACTGTCTTTCTCATATTTTCATAGTCTTTAGGGAAAACCACTGAAATCTATAGGCAAATCTCTTTCTGGTTAGCATTGTTTGTCCCAAGAAAATGTGTTCTCCCCAATGCACAGACTATTACAACTGCCATTTCTTGCTCTGGCCACCACTCAGTGCCAATAACAATCTGCACAATATCACATTCTTATACAAGACCTCCAAGGCAGCTCCTCATCCCTGTAGCACACCAAGGGGAACAGTGACTTGCTATAATCCCTGTTGGGGATTTGTAAGTACTGGAAGACACCACATTTCATATAACTATCTCCATCTACACTTCCTAAAAACCAGGTACTATAATTTACAGTTAGGAAAATTATGTGAAGGATGCATGCTGGGGGTCAGCGGTGGAAGTGATTGCAGGATGCAGCAGCAGGATGCAGAGCACTCCAATAACCATAGCTCACAATGGTCTTTAAGGGGCTGCTGTCAGCTAGCATTTGTGGAGCGTTGCTCTGGTAACTTTAGCTTTGATACAGCATTCACATCTCATGGTCAAGGGACATGCTGTTACTATCAGATCTTTTGTCAGCTGCTGTCTTTGCAGTTCCTTTATACTTTCCGGGTGCCTGTGACCCAGGCGTTGATGCCACAGATGAATACAGTCCTTGTGTTGCTCATGTGCAGTGAGTTTTGCTTGTTCCTTGGTTGCACTCAAGCGATACAGGTGCTCATCTGCATAGGCTCTGGCTAGGACCCTTGTCCCCTTCTGGATTGTACATTCATTACCGCGGAACTTGACGGTAAGCCCTTTCTCTGTTAGGTGTTTAACGGATAGGAGTCCTCCCTCTAAGCCAGGTACATACGCACATCCTTTACCGGTATTGCTAGTGTGCCTCCGTGTGGCTTGTTGCAACTTAGAATTCCTTCGCCAATACCTTCTGCAGTGATGCTGCTTCCATCAGCGAGGAATATCTCTTCTTTGTTGCTTGGGTCCAGTACCGGGAAAAAGCTCTTGTCGCTGGTCATGTGAGTCGTGGCTCCAGAGTCAACACACCAGTCGTGTGATGAGTTGGCCTTTGTTGCTCTAAGACATCCACTCCACTGTTCTGTGGTTGTGGCCTTGGCCCTTTGTGTAGGAGTTTGTGGAGATCACTTCTGTTGTTCTGCCTTTCATATGGAGCAGTCTTTCTTTAGATATCCTTTCTTTCTTTAGGTGTCCTTCTTTCTTGCACCGAAAACATGCCCTTGTTTCCTTCTTGTGCAATCTGTTGTCTGCA